>LPNX010385173.1:127756-138745 GCA_001517045.1 Pseudotsuga menziesii | reverse complement strand
CCCCCCCCCCCACTCCCCACGCATTGTTGATTGTGTCTTCCTTTAAAATGCGACATTTGTTGAATATTGATGTGGTTTTACCCTGTGGCTCATCATTGAACTGTGGTGGTTGTGCTCCTCTATATATTTGAGTGTTGTGGATTCCTACGCTGTGGGGACGGTGGTTTCTTTCCCTTTTTGCTTTGGTTGTCTCTTTCCTTGCATACAGGTTGAGAGTCTGTTCTTCCCCTTTCTCTACCTGTGTAAGTTCTCCATCAATCACATTGGGAATGGTGTGTACTGTGAGCTCGGGGATGTTGGTGGGATGATTGATCTTCACATTCGTTGACTGATTTTTCCCCTATGCATGTTGGGGGTGTGACATCTTCCAACTGCAGACTGTGTAGTTGTTGCCATCATTTATTATGGTTTTGGGGCTGTTGTCTTCCCTTGGGTTTGGGTTGCTTCTTGGTTTCTGAGGTTATCGAGATTGTTGCTGAGTTGTTTTGGCCATGCTAGGGCCAAGAACAACTCTGAAGCATTGTTTAACCTGAACTATGTTTTACATTTTGTTTGGGGTTGTCACCCTGTTGTCTTCATCTTCTTCACAGAGCAGTGAAGTGTTGTTTTGTTGCGGTAAGAAGTGGTTGGTATTCATACTGTTGAGAGTAGGATTAGAGGCTGGGTATGCTTGAGAAAACTTGTGTTTGAGGTCATCATCTTAGCATTTAGCCTTTCCTAGCTCCTTGACAGCTTGATAAACCCTATTGTCTGGGCTTGGATTATTTGTGTACCTTGGATATGTGTAAGCCTGCTTTGACCCTTATTCCTTGAGGAATAATGCCCATCTAGGGGGTGGTAGCATTGCTGAGAGATTGATGAGCACGCTGGCCTATGGTTGGGTAGAATGTTGCAGTGACGTAGCTGGTTGCAGGATGAGTACTTATTAGATGAGTACTCTTGTCCATTTTACTTCTGCATTTATATTTATCGATTAATGAATATGATGAACGTGTGGCATGCTTGAATGTGTGTATGCTTGCTTCTGCTATGTAAATGAAGGGTTATGCCTCTTAGTATGTTTTATGTTTAAGCTTTTTATTTCACCATGATATGCCTGTTCCTGTTCATGGGGCTATTTTCCTGTGTTTTTTATGTTAGTAGCGTCCTCTTCGCCGATCAGAGGGTTGGGGATGTTACAGTGTGGTATCAGAGGTAAAGTTGTAGCATGGGCCTGAATGGACCATGACAGATCATATAGCAAAGGCAGGTTTCCTTCTACCCAACAACAATCAGAAAAGTGCGGTAGGAAAACTCGTAAAATTTTCTAAGTGCCGGAACTATTGGCCCATCGGAAGACTTAGTGACAAGATCTTCTAATGCAGTGGGCACTTAGTGGGAAGGCCACCCAAACGACGGTAATCAAAAAAAATTTGATAAATTTTTCTAAGTCCAACCATCAATGATCGGCGAAAGATAGTTGTTCTTATCGCTGATGGTTAGACGGGGAAACTATCAATGAACATCGAAAAAACTTAGTTGTTTGAGGCTTTGATAAGTAGCGGAGGAGTTGGATGATTTGATCACCAAAAACATCGAAAATATTTAGGCATTTTTGCATCCGCTGTTGCGGCTACTTAAAGGACTATTTCCTCGATGGATAGTTGATCCGACGGCCGATGCGGCGGAAGACGGAGAAGAAAATTCTGAATTTTTTTCTAAGTGTTGATTTCATCGACCATCGGGAAATGCTAGTTGTTCTGATCACCGATAGATAGAGGATGGAAACACCAATACGTCAGCAGGAAAAAGGATGAAAGGTCACCGAAAATTAGTTGGTTGAACCGTCAATGACGACGGTGGAGTGAAATTTTTCGAAAAAATTTCTAAGGCATGAAAATCATTGGCGATCGGTGGACATTAGTGGTATTGATCGCCGATGAACATCGGCAAGACATAGTAGATGATGTGTCCGCCATTGCGGTTATGTAATGGACTATCCGCTTGACGAATGGTTGCTCTGACAACCGACAGTGGTAGCGGAAAGAAGAGACTTAAAGAAAAAATTCAAAAATTTTCTAAGGAACTAGATCATTGTCCATCAGGAAATGATAGGATACCAAGTCACCGATGAATAGTGCACCCATCCTCCGATGCATACAGGTTCCCGATGCCGATGTGTTTTAACCTCCGATCAGAAAAGGATAGAAGATGATGAGCCACCATTACGGCTGTGGAATGAGCTATTCCATCGATGCTAGTCCTCCAGTTGCCGATGTTGACATGTTCAGTGAACTACGGCGTCGACAAATAGCCAACGCGGAGAAAAAGGAGAAAGAAAATCTTCTAAGTATTGAAAATTTTTGGAACTTGGAGAAGTTCTGAGGTTGTCGACGATCAGCAAGAGAAAGAAGAAGTAGACGTCGGTACGTCGGTGAAAGTTAGAGGAAAGAACCTCCAATGCTTTAAATGATCAAACTGTTGATGGAAGCAAAAATTCAACAACTACATCGGAGGAAGTTAGCTGATGGTGCACTGCTGTTGCGGATGGCTAGGCAACTATCCTTCCGATGGATAGTGGTTGACATCGTCGATGGATCTTTTTTTACATCGCTGATGAATGGTTGAGGGAAAATTTGCAAAAATTTGCCTAGGTGATGAAAACGTCAAAAAATTATAGGAGATCTGAACATCGAGGAGCATCGAAAGGATTTAGTTAATTGGATTACCACCATTGTAGGTGACTATGGAACTAATCGTCCGATGAGCGAGTGGTTAGTTTCTTCGACCGTCGATGCCACGGTAAGTAATGTTCCAATTTCCGACCCATTGGAGGAAAATATACTGTTTGATCACCACAATGTCGGAAAGTTTAGTGTCACGGTACAGCGGACCCATTCAGTGTTTGATCGACAGAAATTAGTGGATAATTGCTCCGATCTGCCAACAGGTTAGTGAACCGTAGACACAACAATGAGAATGCTACGACCATTGCAGATAGCTAGAGGACTAGGTGTCTGATGCCACAGTGGGTTGTCATTTCGACCGCCGACAGAGCTGTGATCCGCGGTGATTTTAATGGTTGTTGGCCACCATTGCGAAATAATAGACCACTATGGGCCCAATATGGCGGAAGGGAATAAAAAAGTGACCCATAGATATAGTAGAGAAAATTAGATGTTCTAGCAGCCGAAACGTTAGAAATTTTGCTGGGATGAGACCCGATTTTGACAAAGGAAATTTTTGGGTTTTCAAAGTGGAATTTTCTCGACAACTTCCAACTATTTTTTAGTGGATTTCAGCAAACTGACAGTGGGTTACAGGGCTGAAAAGGAATAAAATTCCAGGTGGCTGAAGTTCACATTTCAAACCAAAATACACTTGGTAAAAAGGCATCATTTTGAAGCAGTGTGGTTTTCACACCCGAGGTCAGAATGAAGCCTGTGGATAGGCATTGGAAAGCTTATCCAGCATGGAACAAGGGACAGTCACCCGAGTGTGAATGTGGAGCAACGAAGTGCTAGTTATTGCTGAAAGAGAAATGTGTTGCTGTCAATATGGACAAATCCAGGAATTGCATGCCTAGAGGTAGCAAGACCATGAAGTCAAACTAGTTGTTGTATGAAAGAGGAGTTCCATGCAAATATGAGCGACTTGAAAAGGGAAATTTCCTTAAACCCTAATTTGCTGATTATAACTACATTTTATAAGTTGAAATGTATGAGGATATGCCTTGCATGCATAGGATATTACATGTACATTTATAATGAGCCACTAATGATAATTATTGCATTGGTATTGGCATTATTGGAAAACCAATGACAACCTGGACATGGCTGAATATGTTGTTGATGCTCATGAATGTGACTAGAAACCCTATGGAGAAAGGGATAAGGCAACAAGTCTAGAATCAAAAGTTGGTGAGCAAACTCTGCAATCTCCTGCAAAGGAACAACCAAACTAGTAATGTCAAGGGTGTAAGTAGGACCCGTGAAGGTAAGAGTTTGATCATGACAAATTGCATGGAGTGGTAAAGGTAAGAGATCTCATACCCTATGTATATTTGAATGTTATACTGCATTCATATAGAAAGGTTTCATGCCTGCATTATGTTGTGATGAGCTTAGTAGCCAAGGAAAGTAAGCACTCCTGATCTTGATTATGATAATGCATCCTATATGAAGTAGTCATGGTTAGGCCATGATGGCATGTTTGAATGCATGGTATTCCTGAATCAATGCAAGGTAACATTGAGTGGATATGCATTCAAAGATTTTATGAATCTTGTAGTTGTGCATTGAATGAATGCATTGGGTTAGTGCATGTGATATTATGAATAACTAATGGCTGAAATGATGGATTAATGACAATTATGGAACCATTTCAAAGACTATTATGAATGCAGGATAGTACGGGCATGAGGAGAGTAGTGATGATCAATTGGCTGTTGGAAATGCTCTATGAAAGAGAAAGGTGGTACGAATGATACACTTGTGAAGTAAGGAGTATCTAAAAATTTCATCTAAATTACATGAATGATGTGACTGTACCCTGTAATTTAAGTATGATAATGACTGCGTGAAGTAAATGAGTTTTGGTAATAGTGATGTGATTAACAGCTGGAAATATTTGAATTTTATAAATTCTAAAAATACTTCATAGATTGTTGCAGCAATGGAAAGAGTTATAGGCATCAAGACTTGCTAATTGTTTGATTGTATGAGGTTCAAGTTTTAGGTAGATTGTTTAGGACATGGCAAAGTGGGTAAGACCATGACAAAGGCCGGAATCTACCATATGAAAGAGACAAATATCATGAGAAGAGTCTCATGGCTATGATGATAGTTTGTATGCATAATGAGTGGTAAATTTAATTTTGTGAATTTCAGACTTAAGAAATTACTGACAGCTACTAATCACTATTGGCTTGCATAAGATTGTGTCAGGAGGATGCATTGTAAGTGGGTACTCATATTATGCTAGTAAGAATGAAATTATAATGGGCATAGTGGTGTTGCTTACAAAAGATCCACAAATGAGGATCACCTCGTTGCCAAGCAAATCAATTTCTCTAGTAAACAAAGTTGCAATTCCTATTGAATTTAATTACTAATGCCATTTGCTTGGTTATGGACAATCAATTTGGATTGTATTATTAGATAATGATTGAATGTTTGGCTATTTGATGAATGTGCCAGGGGTACACAATGTAGGAAGATCATGTGTGATGGCCTGCAGGAGCCAAACTTCATGGGAAGGTTTTCCCTTATCTTGAAATGGGTTTCGAGGGAAACTCCATTGGACATTTTGGAAATGTCTCATCTGCACTACATGTTTGGTAAGCAACATGAGTGAGATGGAATAGATTATGTCGGTAAGACATGTGTGGATATGAAATGTAAGAAGGAATTGGGATGGCAAACTGAGGGACTGACAACTCAGAGAAGGGAGCCCCCATTCCTCCTTAACAAAGTGATACTACTACAACAAATGGATAAGTTTTCTATGACCCTAGCTAAGAATATGCATGTTAGATTGTTAAAATTCCATATGCAGAACATGTTTTGATTTTATTTCCATTAGGACCGATTGCTTGAGTATGAATAGGGCCTACATGATACACACCGGACAAGGGTGCACACTTTGCCGATGTTAGATCATGGAAGGATTTTTCAATGTTGATTACACCTAGGGAGTGGATGCACTCCTAGATTCTCAATACTTGATAGTGAATGGTGTGAAATATGGTTACAATTTTAGAACAATAATGCTAACGAATATGCTTATATTCCTTGAATTGTCAGGATAAGAAAATGTAGTTTACAGTGTGGTCTCTTGGGTGATATGGGAAAATGGTCGTTATGGTTGATATAAAATCATGTGTTGTTGTTGATGGCCTGATAAACCCAACGAGGGTTGGCTTGGATAATGATTGGTTGTTGATATAAGTACATGCAATTTGTTGACAGTCTGATAAACCCAATGAGGGTTGTCTTGACTATGCCTGATATATATATACTTATTGCTGATATATATATATATATATATATATATATAAGGATGTTGTGAAGCATCCTACATGCTGACCTAACATCCAAGTCCATAGGCGATCCCAAGTCTTGCAAAGCAAAGCAGGATCCTGTGGACCAACAAGGAAATGCGCAATATAGATAAGTATTGGATTATTTTGCAATATTTTGCTTATGAATATACATGTGTATATGATTTGGTTATGATGTTTTAAGCTCTTGTTCTAGAGATAAAACTGATGAGAATAAACTAAACATGTGAATCTATTCAATATTTGAATATAGGTATCGCTGGGAGAAAGGACTATGAGAGCATCCTAGGGGTGCATGTGGACATGTGACTGTCCTGAAGAGCTCAAAATGAGAGGTAATGAAAAAGGTGCTAGTAAGATTATGAAGTTCCTAGAAGCCGAGACAAACCATGTGGGGAGACTCCATGGTTGAGAGGTCTGAAATAGACTAGAGACACTGAGTGTCATGACCAAGATGGATTGGTCCAGCATTCACGATAAATTGAAAGAGAATGAGAGCATGGAAAGCCATAGCAATGGTGTGGAATTGCAGGATGGAACAAAACAAATAGGGGAAAATCTCTTACTGCTCTCTCTTGCCTTTTGATTATACATATATACATATATGTTTATGCATTGTGAAAACAAAATATTGTTCAATGCATGTATGTCTGGAAATAGAATGTGTGTAATTGCTTAAAGTAAATCATGAATTCTGGAATGGTTAATTCACTGCCCCAGAATGGACATGAATGAGCTCATGTGCCTGTTGGGAAGGCATGAAAAATATGAAAGTCTCCTTGATGAGGCTTGGACTGTCATGCCAATTGGGAAATTAAATGACTGATATTAATGCCTATATTATGCTTGGTCTAACGGAATTTCAATGATGCATTTCACAGGTGAGAAAGGTGAAATCCCGTGGTGCACATTGATCATGGCGGTAGACCAAAAGTCGTTGGTCTTGGCTGGAAGTCTCCTTCAAATGATTGCCAGGACCCAAGAGAATCTTGGAGAGATGCTCAAGATACAGAAAAAGAAGAATGAAATGAACCACTAGATTTTGCAAGACTCCATTGGTTTGCAAAGGGAGGTGAAAATCCTTCTAGGAGCAATCGGCACAGGAAAGGAAGGTGGATCAATGATGGGACATTCGTCCAAGAGATCCATTGAGAAATGGTCCAGGCATGAAGACTCAAAGGAAATTGAGCAAGTAAAGATGAAGCAGCCAGTGAAATGCTGGGAATGTGGAGGACATCATTTATGCCAGTACTATCCAACGAGGGAACATGAAGAGGGAAGCAGCCACAAAGTTCATAGGCCTCGAGATAAGCCAAGAGCTGAGAACCAGCAAGAGAAGTTCTGGGAAGCCGAGGGGCTTGGTCCTGAACATTCAAAGCAGATAATTGAACATGGGATAGGTCTACAAAATTTTGAAATTTTGATGTGCAAATTGTATATGTATTGGAACAACAAGGACGATCTTATTCCAAGGGGGAGGGGATTGTAATACCCCGGTTTTGACCCCGTTTGCATTAAAGGGTACATGATGTATATTTTGTAATTAGTCATGGTGAGGAGATAAAGGAAAAAGCTCCACCATTGATTCAAATGTGTTATGTTTCAGCAATAGGGATCGTTGCCGATGGTATATCATGCTATCCGGCACATTATAGCTTTGGCATCATGTAAATATGCACATCAATTTAATTGAACCTATAGCCAGCTATGACAGTGCAACGTTAAATGAAAAGGGAATGATTCCAAAGGATAAGGAGGGGGTTGTCTAAACCGTGGGGGCCATTGGGAGTTATCCATGTGTCACCACCACACCTGTTGTTCTGTTGTTAGTTGGGGCAGCGATTTGCTGAAAAAAATACCATGCCTACTCCCACTCTCCATGACGTGCAGATGGTTTTCCCACTAACCAGATCGTGAGTTTGTTCATCTCCTCTCATGTGGACGGAGTTAAAGGTTACACATTTCTTTGTTTGGGGGTTCTCCCCCCTTCCTCCTTTCTCACCAATTACCATTTAGTGGTGTCCATCCTGTTGATCACGTAGCATTTTGGGTGTCTTTTCCCAACCAATTTTTCAGATTGCATATTGTTTGGGTATGTCCATCATTGTGTGGAGGCTGGGATTTCTGGGATAGTTCGAGGAGTTGCATTTTGTCTTTCCCATGTAGATTGGATCACGATTTGAGTTGTTTTGGCCACTGATTACTAGTTGCAGTCTCCCTCCCCCACGCATTGTTGACTGTGTCTTCCTTTACAATGCAGAATTTGTGGAAGATTGTTGTGCTTTTACCCTGTGGTTGATCACTAAAATGTGGTGGTTTTGCTCCTCTGTTCATTTGAGTGCTATGGATTCCTACACTGTGGGGATAGTGGTTTATTTCCCTTTTTACTTTGGCTATCTCTTTCCTTGCGTACAGGTTGAGAGTCTATTCTTCCCCTTTCTCTACCTGTGTAAGTTCTTCAACAATCACATTGGGAATGGTGTGTGCTGTGAGCTCAGGGATGTTGGTGGGTTCATTGATCTTCATATTCATTGGCTGAGTTTTCCCTTGTCCGTGCTATGGGTGTGACATATTCCAACTGCAGACTGTGTAGTTGTTGCCATCGTTTCTTGTGGTTTTTGGGGTTGTTGTATTCTCCTGGGTTTGGGTTGCTTCTTGGTTGCTGAGGTTATAGGGATTGTTACTAAGTTAATTTGGCCACACTAGGGCCAAGAACAACTTTGAAGCGTTGTTTAACCTAAACTGTGTTTTACCTTTTGTTTGGGGTTTTCACCCTGTCGTCTTCATCTTCTTCACAGAGCAGTGAAGTGTTGTTTTGCAGCGATAAGCAGTGGTTGGTCTTCAAACTATTGAGAGTAGGATTGGAGGTTGGGTATGCTTGAGAAAAATTAGTGTTTGAGGTCATCAGCTTAGCATTTAGCCTTTCCTAGCTCCTTGACAGCTTGATAAACCCTACTGTGTGGGCTTGGCTGATTTGTGTACCTTGGCTATGTGTAAGCTTGCTTTGACCCTTATTCCTTGAGGAATCATGCCCAGCTCGGGGGTGGTAGCGTTGCTGACAGATTGATGAGCATGTTGGCCTATGGTTGGGTGGAACATTGCAGCGATGTAGCTGGTTGCAGGACAAGTTCTTATCAGATGAGTACTCTTGTCCATTTTACTCCTGCATTTACATTTATCGATTAATGAATATGATGAACATGTGGCATGCTTGAATGTGTGTATGCTTGCTTCCTCTATGTAAATGAAGGTTTATGCATCTTAGTATGTTTTATGTTTAAGCTTTTTATTTCACCATGATATGCTTGTTCATGTTCATGGGGCTATTTTCTCGTATTTTTTATGTTAGTAGCATCCTCTTCGCCGATCAGAGGGTCGGGGACATTACACTCAAAGTTTTATGTGTTAATTTTGTGGTGTAATATTTGTTTTTCTTAAAGAATCTCTTTTCATTTTGTTTCTTTACATAGGGTTAAAAATTACACCCATAATCATAACAAATAAGATGTCCATTCTGAGTTAACATACCCTCTATACCCTGTTGACATGCATCTATACATACCACAAAATTTTCATCTAGATTCACAATTTTCAGAATTAGTGCACTAGTAATCACTTCTTTAAGCTCCTAAAAAATTGTTTCACATTTAAATGTCCAACCAAAATTTATACCTTTCTTTTGTAAAGAAGTTTTTGGAAGTGTAATCTTTGGAAATCCATCTATAAACCTACAATAGTAACCTATTAATCACATAAAATATCTAACTTTTGACACATTATTAGGTATTGGCCAATTCATAATTGATTCTATCTTTTTAGGGTAAACTAAGATTCATTCTTTTGATACAATCTATCTTAAGTAGCGAGTCTTGTTCTGATAAAAAAAAACACTTACTTAACTTAGCATAAAGTTATTTCTCTTTCTCTACCTTCATTACTAGTCTTAAATGTTCTTCGTCTTATTTATTTTCCTTAGAGTAAAATAGTATGCCATCCAAGAAATCAATCATCAACTTGTCCAAATATTTCAAAAAAATCCCATTCATAAAGAAAATAAAGGTAGTTGGTGCATTCATCAAACCAAATGGAACAACTATAAACTCATAGTGACCATATCTTGTTCTAAAAGTTATCTTCTTGATTTCATCTTCCTTAATTCTGAGATGATGATAACAAAACCTAAGATCTATATTTGAAACCATCGTGGCACCTCTTAACTCATCAAATAAGTCATCAATTCTTAGTAATGGATACTTTTTCTTAATATTTTCTTTATTTAACTACATGTAATCTATTGAAATTCTCAAGGTACCATATTTCTTTCTTATAAACAAAATCAGTGCTTCCCAAGGTGAAACACTAGGCCTGATATAACCTTTATTTCATAACTCCACTATATGCATCTATAACTCTTTCAATTTAGGTGTACTCATCTTATAAGGGAATTTAGATGGAGGAACTTTATTGTGCACCAGATCAATAGTAAAGTATGTATCTCTTCTAGGAAGAGTTCCAAGTATCTCTTGAAATACATCTACAAATTACTGTAATAGCAGGTAGTCATGTAACTAATGTTCCTTTTCCTTATATTCTTCTATGTGAGATTCATAAATATGACACCCTTTTCTAAAACACTTCTTTAACTATAGGGTTATAACTTGTCTTAAAAGTACTGGTCTATGTATTCATTTAATTGTTAGTATGTCCTCATCTAGACATGTGTAAGCATTATTGTAAGAATACAAGATAGATCCATGTCTAGTCAACCATTCCACACCAATCAAAACATCATAAGATCCTAAGAGAATAACATTCAAATATTCTAAATTATTTAAACCATTCATTTCCAAAATAAATTATCTTAATATTTCTATGACTTTTCTTTAGGTTCCAATTGGGAATTGTACAATCCATGCCACCTCAAGGTTACTTTACCTAAGATAACAATT
>LPNX010385173.1:9948-126384 GCA_001517045.1 Pseudotsuga menziesii | reverse complement strand
TATATTATCCTCCCCCCTCTATCATGTGAGACTAATGATCTTCCTTCCTACATTCCAAAGCAGCATAAATTCTCTAAGTCTTACCAATTTCAGGCCTACCGTTTCTTCTTGAATGTTGCGAATGTTGTCTCCTTTATTATGTGGACAATCCCTTACATAGTGATTCCAATTACAATTCCAGCATCTAATAGGAGGTCTCTTATCTGAATCTAGATATTTATGAAAATTGCCACTTTTGTTGACATGAGGCTTGGTTCCCATATTTATTTGGTCTCCTGCAGCACTCTTCTTATCGTTCAAGTTCTTATGTTTCTTATTCTTATCCAACTTATACAAATGTTTTTCCTTTCTGATAACTTCTTTAATGGTTTTGGGCATATCATATTGAATCTTATCCTTCTGAAAAGTTGGAATTCCACTTCGAATACTTTAAATCTTAACTTTATCATCTTTTATATATTCTTCATAAGTTAATAGTTCAAGAAATCGTGTATCATACACATCCATAGTAAACTTTCCCAATTTAAGTTCAAAGATACCTTCCATCTTAATATCATAGTTTTTCTCTGAGAGGTATTCTTGTTGAAAATACATTTTTAACTTTTTCCAAGTGATATTTTCTTCATTAATATATTTCAGTTCAACCAAATGTTCCTACCAAAGAGAGGCTCTTCCCTGCAAATGATAGATAGTTGTTTTTGATTCAATGGATGATGAATAATTATGCAATTGGTAAAAATTTTGGATCCCTACTAACCATGGTTTTGCTTCTTCACCATATTTAACTTCGCCATCAAAGGTTGGAGGTTTAATATTTCTAAATTCTTCTGTCAACTCATCATGTTCATACCTTCTCCTTCTACTATTATGACCATCTGAAAATATGGCTGGACTAGTCTCAAGACTTCTAGCTGTTTTCCTCAAAGGAGGTGTATGGTAATTATGTGGTGGAAAGTCCATTGTAGAATAAGTTTTCCTTCTTTTCATTTCTTTCTTACCTTGGGTAGTATTTAACTATCTTAGTTCTTTCATGGTTTGTTCTTGAATGTGAGTCATCATTTCATTACATTTCTTAACCTAGTGTTTTAAGTCAAGTGAATAACCAATCCTTCTTCCTACACACTCCTCTTCAAGGCCTTAAGGGGTTGTCTATTTAACTTCCATCCTCAATTGTTTTTATATTCGGGGTCTTCTTGGGTAAAATTATTTACTATCATCTAGAACGTTCATTATAATTTTTTTAAATATTTCGTTATCATATTTATTTATTTTATCAAATAATAATTAATTTTCTAGTTAAGAAGAAACAACACATAATATACTAGTCTTCAATTTTTGGAATAAATAACTAAGAAATGTAACACCCTGGTTTTGACCCCATTTGCATTAAAAATGTATAGAATGTATATATTGTAATTAATCATGGTGTGGATCTAGGGGAAAAATCCCCACCATCGATTTAATGTTTTATGTTTCGGCGATTAAAAAAATCGTTACCGATGGTATATCGTGCTATCTGGCACATTATGATTTGGCATCATGTAAATATGCATTTTAATTAAATACCCATAACTAGCTATGTCTATGAAACATTAAAACAGACCGGGGCATGATTTTCCTAAGGATAAGGAGGGGGAATTATTTAACCCTTGGGGCCAATAGGGAAAATTCAAATTTCAATAGGAGAACCCATCAATTAGTCAACTACCCATTTTGACGTTTTCCTCCAATCATTTAATTCTGCCAGAAATTGGTTGAGGTAGTTATTGCATGGGGATGGGAAGAGTATGGGAAACAATTTTGAATTTGGGGAAAACCCATTTTTGGGGAAAATCAATTTTTATTTTTAGAGCAAGAAAGCACCCAAAAATGCATGCCCATTTTCCCATACACCCACGTTCTTCATTTTCTCAAGCAAGGAAGCTTAGGAGATGCTTTTACCTCGATGATTTTGCTATCTGTGTGTTCTTCCTTCATGATTTGTGCTCTTTGGTGTTTTTATCATTAACATTCACCCACGTTGGGGATCCCTCAAGTGGCTAGGAAGCTGTTGTGTGTGAAATCCACGATTTTGGATTTGCTGTGTATTTCTTCCTCTCGTGGACAATCGTTCTTAATTTTTCCAGAGTCTGAGAATTTCATTTTTGTGATGTTCTTGTGGTTGGGTTCTTCCCCAAAGTTTTCTGTTGCAGTTTCCTAGTTTTTACCAAGCTGAAAATCATTTTTGTCTTGCCCAACGATTTTGAGGAGAGACCACATCCTCTTGAGTGTTGTTGATGAATTCATTTTTGGCCACGTTAGGGCCAAAACGTCCCTGGGATATGGCCTGCAGTTAGTGGTTTCTTCCTACCCTCCATGGAAATTAATTATGTGGCTGAAGTGTTCTCCTCTACCTAGAAATGGTGTATATTGTTATGTATGCATTTGGTCTTTGGACTATGTAGGAGTGGAAAGGAGTCTGCTTGAAAAACCTAGTGTTTGTAGGAGAGCTAGAGGGTTGATTCTCTTCTCTACACCCCCTAAATAGAACTGGAAGGGAAGTCATGTCCTCAGGGACTGTGCAATAGAGAAGGGAATGATTCCTTGTGTTGGGTGTGTGTGGATGTCCTAGAAGTCAAGCTAGTTCTTGTGTAGGCATCGTTATCTCTTCAGTGAGCCCACTAGCTTAGCAAACATTACTTCATTCCCTTGATAACCTAATAAACCCAACTTGTTGGCTTGGTTATGTGTTGTTGTGTACTCTTGGTCTGATAAACCCAACCGTGTTGGCATGACTTAGTTTTGACATATCTTTAGTTATGTGTGAGCCTGCTTAGTTTTCTTTATTCCTTGTGGGAATCATTCCCATCTCGGGGGTGGCACCTCTGCTGAGAGATTCAGGACCACACTAGCCTATGGTTGGGTGGAACGTTGCAGCGACATAGCTAGTTGCGTGGAGATTCATTTGAAGATAAGTATTTTTGTGAATTTACCCATGCAACTGTACTAGTTATATGAATTACGATGAACATGTTAAAATGTGGTTAATGCTTGAATTAAATGTAATTGCTTTGGCTGAAAGTTAATTATTTATGCATCTATGTATCTTGGTTCAATGCATTTTATTTTACATTTTATGGGGCTAGTTTCCCAGATAGATAGTATATTGGTAGTGTCCTCTTCATCGATCAGAGGGTCAGGGACATTACAAGAAAAATGCATGAAAGGATATGATTATTTTAAAACATCTTCAAAATATTCAAAATAAAAAATAATTTTCCATATTTTACAAATATAGCATCACTTTCATACTTAACTTTCGTATAGGTAACATTTATCTTTTATTCAAGCAAGCAACTTTAAAGTAACCAATAGGCCCAACAGCCATAATGTTGCAACCACGACTGAGATACCACCTATAATGTCACCAAAGGATTAAAAAAGTATACCAGGGGCATATCGTTATCTCTGTAAGGATAGTTAATAATCTTATCACAACATATCAGTCAAAAAAATATTTAGTTTCATTTTTCGTAATTTAATTTGGACAAAATCCCTTTAATTACCAATAAATTAAAATAAATTCAATAAGTATTCCAACAAATGATCCAGGGTATGGGAATGTTTCTTAACATCATATAACCTCATAAAACCTTCAATCCCATCCATATTAGATATCACAACCACCTTTAAATGCTAATTATTCGTATTCGCAATTAAGTAGTAATTAAGGTTTTAATTACGACACTTAACAACACTTAGCATGCAAATGACGACACTTACCACAAATCCAATTGTTTAAAAATTACCAATTTATTATCAATCCCAATGGTTTAATATCATCAATTTACATGTAAATAATTCCTATTGACCAAAATTGCAATACTTAATCATGGTAATTATGAAAGAGAGTCCACAAGTCTAGTTAACTAGTTTTCTAATATAATCAACTAGTCTTGCACAAAATAAACTTGTAACCACATCATTAAACCCAAAATAAATCCTCCATCCATTAAAAAAATATTTAAGTGTGCACCTACGACAAATTAAATTTTTATTTGTAGATCATTCCAACTGTAGATAAGGTGATATTTTCCATCAATTCCAATAAAACTAGTTAACATTCACTGCAAGGAAGTGAGTTTAAATAACTAAACCAAAATGCAATGCATACATAAGTAAAGGATCACACCTGATAAAATATAACATGTATGTAGCACATGGATGA
This sequence comes from Pseudotsuga menziesii, assembly GCA_001517045.1. NCBI lineage: Eukaryota > Viridiplantae > Streptophyta > Pinopsida > Pinales > Pinaceae > Pseudotsuga > Pseudotsuga menziesii. The sequence continues at coordinate 122,177 of LPNX010385173.1, read as the reverse complement.
TGGTTGTAGCATCAAACAAATCACGTGGATGTAGCATTCCACTTTTTCAAAAACATAGATTTCAATCCACAACTAGTTATCAATATTCACTACAATGTACCCAGTTTCCAATTTAACTTCTCAAATGAAAAATAAAGATATATATATATATATATATATATATGTGTGTGTGTGTGTGTGTGTGTGTGTGTGTGTGTGTATTACTAGTGTATTTTATGGACAATGTATCATGGATCACCTAGAGTCATATTTCTATATATTTCTTCCCATATACAGTCCATTAAATAACTCGCACAACTGGCCAATCTACGCATCTAAATTAACTACTAATTCTAGGAATTACTAGAATAATTAAAGACACATATCATAGAATAATTCAAAATCCATCCCAAATATAAATAATATGTTTTATTAGTCATAAAATAGGTATATCTCATTCAAAAAAAAGTTTAAACACTTCATATGAAAATTCACAAATCTACTCAAAAAATTTCATCGAAGGAGCTAAAAATTGGAAATTGATATAGAATTTCGATAGACATTTCAAAGAAATATCAACAATATTTCACCTCAAATTATCACACAAATTTAAAGTGTATTTATTATACATAATAATAAAAAGAACACTCAGGACTTTTTACAAACACTTCATGTCCCAAGTCTCTAAACTCTACAAAACAATCCACTCAAAGAACTAGTTTTCAGATAAAAGGTAGAAGTATCAAAGGGAAGTGTCTTAATCCATTCTCAGGATATTGTACCATAAAAATAAACATTATATTATGAAAATGAGTATAAATATAAATTTTGTATAAGAGTCTCCAAAAAAGTCATTTCCTTAAGCAATGCGTGCACAAAATCCGCAAAACTAGTTTCCAATTCCTTCACCAAATTTACGTCCATAAATAGATTGAATTCATGAGAAATTTATTCCATAAATAGCTCAAAATTTTGATAAAAAATTTCATGTGCATCCATAAATAAATCATTTCATATCCAAATAAATTAAATAAACATCAAGTAAAGAAATTAACTTTGGCAAATATGCAACTGGAATCGACCATGCCATGTACCACCCAGTCGTAGAAATAATGTAAGATAAAAATCACTTTCAAATGGTCACCCCAAGCCATAACCATGATTCCACAATAAAGGGTGCACTCAAACACAAATTATCTCAATTAATCATTCCAACCACAAGACAATGGCAAGTATGACCTCTACTTCCACTCCAGGGTGATTCCATTAGATTGAGAAAAATAATCCAACGACAATCCAATGGAAAGTAGAACCTCTAGTCAAGGGAAATTCCAGTGGCTCAGGAAGTATCTCATAGCACAAGAACAAAAATCAAACCAAAAGTGCAAAATACAACCACAAGAGCAAAAGCATGAACCAATAAACAAGACTGACTTTTTCGCCCACAACCAAAATCAATTCCTTCATGAGGAATTTGAATTGGGAGAGAGACGGAAATAAGCATGAAAGTTACATTCCAAAATTATAAAATAGGAGTTACACATCAAGTGGCCAAACCAAGAGGCAAACTAATCCAACTCACGAGGGCATACTAGGTGAGAGAGGGACTACAATCCTCAAATAAAAATTAATATCAAGATAAATAAAACTAAGGAATAACATAAACCATGAGGGTACATAACCAAGAGGATCCATCAAGTACAAAGGAAGGTTGTACAACATCAACATAGTCTCAACACACATAGGTAAACAAATTTTCATAGCCCCTTTCTCGTAACATCATGGTTCCTCATGCTCTCTTTTGTGGCATAGGTCTTCCTGTTGTTTTTATTTTATTAAATATTTTATAAGCTCAACATAACAAAAATAATAATAATGTGAAAACCATACCCTAGGCACCTTGTGCCACTATGTCCAACATAACAACAATAATGACAAGTCTTGGGGATAAACCATAGGATATTACACAAATGGAGTTCTGTGTAATGTTTTGATGTTTTTATGCCCATTAAATTTTGAAAGGGTTATGTTCAAGATCATGGTTGTACAAATCCCTACAATTTTTGGTTAGGATGATTCATGACTTGGTCATGCTACATTGAAAACAAATTAGTCATGAAATAGGAAAGCCATTGTGAAGAAAAGTTGATTGGTAAAATCAATTTTTTAAGACCGAAGTGTACTAGTCTTAGGGATATACAAAAAGAATGATTTTTGAGTGGGGAATAGATGTGCACAATGAAAGTAGAATTTACATGATAATATAGAGAGATTTAGTGTGTCTGCATACTCAAGTGCTTGGTATGTGCCACATTAACACCTCATTGTATGTGAATTTCTAACTTAGCTTGTCATTATCATCATCTTTGAATTTAAAAAAAATATCTATTTTTTTTACAATCTCATCATTTCATAATGTTAATAACATTTAATTTTTTCTTTTTTCCAAAATGAATTTAAATTCTCAAAATTTCTAAATAGAAACATTTAAAACATTTAATAAAACTTTAAAGTATTGTAGAAATTTTAATTTATGTGGATGATCTCTAATAATTTTCACTAATAGAAAAAATGAGTAGTACTTTCGAGGTGAGTGCTTAAGGATACACTATTGTATCATTTATAATATTTTTTTTAAAAGTAGATACAAATTTAGGTCTATCTACTCGAAACTATATCGATGCATATGTAACATTTCTTATACGCGCATCTTGGATTGGAGATTTCCAATTCGTTATGTTATTGGTTAATGTGGTTGATGTCATGGTACTTTGTGTGGTTATTGTTATTTATTCTTTTAGGTTGTAAAATTGATTTTATCATCATAATGTGTATGTAAAATTTATACAAATCTAATAGAAATAAGTTTGATATTAGTTAGTGAAATTATAAATTATTATTGTATTTTACTTATAGCGATGGTATAGAGTGCATTTGATTTTGTCTCTTTGATTATGTGTTATCTTTATATGCCTTTTGACCTTTCCTATATTTGACATGATGTGAAAAATGTATCCATGAGCATAATGGTTCTCTTTCCAAGCCTCACCCGTCCCTTTTCGATTTTAGGGACATGGTAGATATTATCTGCATAAGACCTGAATGGTATGACATTTGTTTACTTTCCTTTACAGGATTTTGATTCCTTTCTACCCTTGAAAGGGGTGGGTCCTTTTCTCCTTGTCTCCTCAAAGGGGGAAATCGTTGTTGGAAATGTTTTTTTTGTTATTCCCAAAATTATACTAATTTTTCTTTTCTCGAGAGAGTTACAATTACTAGGAGAACTTATAACCCTTTGCTTCACTAAAAATGGGGAAAAAATACCTTTATTATATATGTAATTGGGAATCTATGATCCTTCCTGTTTTGATCTATCCTCTTTGAAAAAAATTCCTTAACTAGTAAAATTTCCAAACTCAACCCTTAAGTGGATAATGCCAAAGATGTTTATTTCAACTTTTAGTGGGTGGTTGTCTCACTAATTTAACTTTTACCCATATATAATATTTAATATTTTCTTTACAACTCTCAAATGCCAAAGATGTTTATCTCAACTTTTAGTGGGTGGTTGTCTCATTGATTTAACTTTTACCCATATATAATTTTGAATATTTTCTTTACAACTCTCAGAATCCCATCTTTTCAAGTGATTATATCCACATTGATCCTAAAGAATGTTTCATCATATATTTTTCTATATTTAATGATAAATGGGTATTGTGTAACGACCCTTCATTTTGTTGCACCCTTAACTTATTCATGTGTCATTCAAACAAAACTTCAATTCTTTGACAAATTCCATTATTTCTATGTTATTTTATCTTAGGATTTCAAACCCCACTCTTCATTTTCTAAACAAGAATTCCCTTTAGAAAATTTGGCAGTATGTTTGGAGGACTTGTTTTGATCCCCACAATGAGTATTTTAAAACAAATTGATGTGTTCAGAGGAATTTCTTTTGAGATTTATCTGGGCCTAATATTTTTAGAGAATGATTTTGGATGTGGATAATGTTTTACTTCTATAATTTAGTCTTGTATTATCTTCATGTACATAATTTAAAATATTATATTACTGAGGAATTGTCCCTCCCCTTCTGGACAAAGGTGTAAGGTTGACTTTGTGACATAAAAAAAACTAGATGAATCTTGGCTAGGAGAGTCGAGCATATTACATCTACATGCCATTTGTCTCTTTTTCTTTATTTTTTTATTCTCCGTATAGTATATACCACTGTAGTCTTGAGCTACTAATGCAATCTAATTAGCACAATGTTCTGTTTTCCATTAAGTCTAACTTCCTTAAAATATCTACACAAGTTCACTTTATGTTTCTCTCATTTCTCGAGAAATGGGTGATTTGACCAACCAATAAATATTTTTCATCTTGAAAACCTTGTTATCTTAGCTTGTAGAAAATCCATTGCTGGGAATCCACTATAGATCCTCCTTTTGACCTATTTCAAGGATGTCACTCCTCTTGTGGAAATTGTCTTCTTGTATAAATGGTTGATCTCTAAGAGTACCTATTAGTTATCCAATGTTCCTCTTTAATATCCATATCTACTTTGATTTCTATTGTAATAGGGCAAAAATTTTCTACCAACATGTCCTCAAACTCCATTACCTATCATCAAATGAGATCTTCCAATTAGAGCTCCAAACTAGCCTCTTCTTCTTGGAAAATATTATGGCAATGGAGTTGTTGTTTGTCGAATTTAGGAAGCATGGAATTGAAAAGGCCAAACTAAATTTCTTTGGGGACCTAGGAGACCAAAATATATAATTTCCACCTATCAAACTATGATATAGATGATCCACCTCTAGAACCACACACTACCTTACCTAGGGAATAAAGTATCGTTCCCCGCAACCACGCTAGATATTAACAAAGAAACAAATAGTCAACGGAGTCACAGAAAGGAGGAAGTGTTTTCCTTGTGGGGACAATTTGACCTTCGTCTTAAGCCATTACGCCCTACTAAACCCATGCTTCCATTTTCTTGGATGTTCTATAGATTCTTGGTCATAGAATGATTATAGTTGTGAGTCATGGGATCAACTTCAACGTGCCAATGTTTGTAGGGATAGCCAAGATTCATAGATATCATGATTAGTTAAAATGATTCCCACAAATTACCATGAGTGTAAGTAATGGAGCATGGACCCATAGCTACCTTCTCCCACAACATCATGGATTGACGACCCCTGTCATGTCAACTATCACTTCTCAAACACCCCATTTAGGTATCGATGTTGATGATGTTATATAAAAGAAAAAAAATGAATTACAAACAAACATATTTTTACACTAATCATCTAACCATCATGTTGTCCCAAGCATGTTTCTAAGGTTTGTTTTTCAAAGTTATGGACAAACAGACTAGAAAGAATCACAAAGAATCACATTGCTACATCATAGAATGGTTGCAACATTGTCAACAAGCTATTAGTTCAAAATATTCAAATAGAGATTATGATGACACAAGGTACCTTCTCCCAACTCAAAATAATGTAGAGCAAGTTAAGAAAAATATATTTTCTTAAAGAGATTATGATTAAAAATTAATCAACTAAATAAAGAAAAACTTCATTGGAAATATAAATCATTATTTAATATTATCTCAAAAAAATAAATTATTTCTTATTTTCAATGATAATTTTAAAAAAATCTTAATTTTAATTATTTTTTACATCATAATTGAATAATAAGTTTAGATAATTAACTAATTTAATATGTATAAGAGATATTGGAAAAATATATATTTTTAAAAATTTAAAAATATTGAGCATCTTTAACATTCCTTTTCTAACACCATTTAAAATATAGACCGTTTAAAATTGCTTGAAACTAAGACCAAGATAGTATGATGCATCAATGTCCACTTAAAATAATTAGAAGGGCTATGAGACTTTGCCTCTGTCCATCTTGAAAAAAATGCATGAAGAATTTTATTTGGAAAAATCTTCTGCCATATCCACCTGTAATAAGCTGCTAACATTGCAAATAACTCATCAATTGATCTAAATATATATTGACTAAAATTCATGTGATCATATTTGCGAAAGTCTAATAGATTAGTGGTAGACCTATTGATATCAACATTTATCAATATAGATCTGAGGGTGTGGATCTCGGCTACATCATGTCTCGCTTGAGACGAATCATTTAATGTACAGGTTACATCGACCTCAATACCTCATAGGAAACAGAGAGTGTGGTTTTCTCCCTTTCCTATCATGGGTGGGTTCCTCCCTGAGACTCTACATTCCATTGTAACAGACAGTGTGGCTTTCTCCTCCAATCATTGAGATCTCTATCATATGTCAGTTGCTCTCTTATAGTTTACATTCCATTGAAACTATTTCTCTGGTTGGAATTGGCCAAAGCATCTTCATTAAAAATAAACTGTTCCAATGCTCTCTTGAGTGTGGTTTTCTCCCGAAGACTGTACATTCCATTGAAACAGACACTCTGTCTTTCTCCTCCCATCATTGAGATCTCTATCATGTATCAGTTGCTCTCTCAGACTTTACATTCCATTGAAACTATTTATCTGAAATTATTTCTCTGGTTGGAATTGTCCAAAGCATCTTCATTAACAATAAACTGTTCCAATGCTCTGCGGAGTATTCGGCAATAATAATTGACAATTTTTATTGAACACCAATGTCAAACACCGACACATTACAAATCTCCTCAAGAGTCTAAAAGTTAAAGAGATGCTAATGTAATTCTTTTCAATACTACCCATTCCAATACGTTACCACAATCACTTGTAATCCTCGTATTGTCTCCAACACCATTCGAAATGTGATCAATCAAGGTGTTGTTGGACAATATTTAAACTCATTATACTCATGGATCCACTCTCTAAACCGAGGTTTGAGTCTTGCGGACAATATTCATGCAGCTTTATATGACATCGGAGTGTCATTTGGCTCTCGGGTGGTCATGGAAACGGTATGTTGTGCAGCATCAAATACGAAATAAGTCGTTTGTTAAAATCATGCGCTTGGAATGGACAGCAATCTCTGTGACGGTCACGCAAATGGTGACTTCGGATTCAGTTACGAACGGCCGCATGTTCATGTTCTCACGGCGAAGAGCTTTGAGTGTGCGTTGATAGGAGTCTTAGAAAACATGTTGTATTAGTCAATAGGTTTAGATTTGATAAAAATATTTATTCCAAGGAAATCCTCATCCATAACGTAGAATTTAAAAAAAAAGATCAAAATGTTTTATGTAGAACAATGAAATTCAAAAGATAAATGCTATGACATGTCACTATATACTGTGTGCAATCTGGTTAAGAACGCCAACGCTGCTGGTCTTCAGTTAGCTCGATACTGATACGTGTTGGGCTTATAATGGCATATGGAAATTGTCCGGAATCCAACGGATCTCTTGGAAAGTGAATCCAAAGAGTCACCTCCTTGATAAAGGGTTTTGAGCAATGAGAAATCAATTCGAGAGCTATCTTTTCTGATAGTTAGAAATAAATGAACATTGTTAAAGATGGCTAAATATAGTTAGAAATAAATAAACATTGTTAAAAATAGCTAAAGATGAAAAGTAATTGTAAATGAACATTGCTAAAGGTGGAAAGTAATTGTGTTTGTCCCTCATATTGTATCCTTCACAAAACCTGACTTTAGACCCTCGCATTTGTGAGGAATACGATGGAAGGAAGTAGAAAGCCATGGCATATAAGTGTGGATGCACGTACAACTATATTCCTTCGACACAACTCTTAGGCTACAATGGGGTACTTGTTCTCACTTGTTATGCATGAATGTGACCTATTTATCTCTCAAGTCAAAAATGTGACCCATTTATCTATCAAGCTCTCACTATATTTACAACAAAATCAAGTGGTGCATAGAGTTAGCTTCTGTTGTTTATTAAAGAAAAGGTAAAAATACATTGTTGTAGTTTTTTGTGGGGGATGGGGTAACTAGGATTCCAAGTAACAAGGGGATTCAAAAGGTTTTAGCTATAGAAATGATCATCTACACCATGGACAACAGATTCTAGTTATGCATTGATAAATAATTAAGGAAATAGGAAGAAGTACGAGCTTATGAGTAGGGAGAACTATACAATCTTTTCACACACATTTATTAGACAACAAACCAAATGTGACAAATGTACATAAATCCATTCGTTTATTCAACAAAATGGAAGAAAACTATCATACCTTTCCTAAAATTTTCATTGCTTCAACGAGCAGTGGATTGCCTCGATCCACACTATACAACAAAAATAATAGAATGATTATGATCGAGGTCATGAGAGAGGACTATATAATATTTTTCATGGGCCTCTTGCTTTCCTTCCCACGAGCCAGATCTTTAGATAGTGCTTACACAGAGAAAGAGAATGAGAAGAAGGATTATGTTACTTCTACACATTTTTTGGTGTTCTAGGAAAATATTCAATCTCCAATGACCTCTTACATTTCCAACACCCTTTGTTCTTGATATGAACACCATTGATCAACCTCTTGTGAAAACGAGAAAAATATCTCTATTATATATCACTATAAGAAAAACATGAGACCCAAAAATTAGATAATAATCTCGTTTCTCCTCCTCGAATGAGCATACATGTTTTTTCTTTTGTCAAATTTAGCTATAGAAGTACAATTATTTATGTAACCATTCATAATTGAAGGGTTAGATGAGTATATTCCCTTCAATTAGAAATTAAGACTAGCACTTTAAATTTGACCAATGGTCACCCACCATATCATAAGTTAATAAATTGATGCTCACACCATATGCCTTAACTGTCATTCTACCTCGCAAGTGGATTAAGGTTGGGTTCATTATAGAGGTCCTTTCCACCTCAATCAATTTATTGAAAATACCAATGGTTGATTTAGGTTTGTTGAGGATCCATCCACCATTCATGGAAATGGAATTTTATCCCCTTCATATTTTTCATAACCCTACATGTTATGAGAATCGTCAGATCATCAAGGAGGACCACTATCATCCCATTGGCGGAATTCTTCATTGGCTATTGAGAATAGAATTATGATATAATTCTCCTCTATTGAGTGCATGTGAGTGAGAAGGGCTTTGCACTTCCCACCTTGCCAACTTGATCTTTCTCCCTTCTTTCAGCCAACATTATTTGGACGATGGAATCTAGCACCATGCCTTCATAATAACACAAACCTACTAGCGGAATCTTTTTTTGGCACTAGAACCATGCTTCTAAAGCATGGAAACATGCCATTTCATGTATTATGCAACTGTGAGGAAGAGGAATATTAAGAATGATGCATATTTCTATTGATTATTGTCACATATCTGTGGTCCACTTCAGTTTAAATTTTGTTTGTTCCTTATCCTTATAGACAACATAGAGGCCATGGAGGAATTTGTCAATTCCTAATAGTGTTGGATGAACTTTGTAGTTGAAAATCGATGGGTAGTTCCTCTTCAAAATATACATCTATGAAATCTTCTCAGTATAATGCACTCCAACCCCTAAGAAAACATGAATGATCCTCATGCATGGACTTAAAAAAACCTATCTCAAGTCTACCTTTGGGGTATCTTAGATAGAGTTAATGAGCACAAAAAAAGGGCTTTATTCATAAAAAAATTCACTTGCATGGTTTATGTGTGGAAAAATTAACTGTGTCACATGTATCCCCCATTATTATCGACATCCTCCTAAAATTTATCATTGATTGCAAAACCAGAGAGAGACAGAACTATCCATTGAAAGTTTCCATGGAAAATTTGGCCAAAAACCATTAAATTTTCCTGTCACTATGGTTTTTTAGGTTCTTGTTGCTATATCTCTTGCATATGGAATGTAAATAAGCATCATAAAAACCAATTAATAGAAAGCACAAAGGGATTTCCAATTACTAGATGTACAATATCATTTGATGTCTTTTTGATACATTTCATAGAGAAAAAATGCAAACTTGGCATCCTTGTAGGAAAAAATTATTATTATTTTTTTATACTTCCACAAGTTGAAATTGAATTCTAAAAATTCCATGATGATATTAGACCTTAATAAACATATATAATTAAATTTACTCCCTCATATGGATCATTACTCATGTATGTAGTTTGGCCTATAGTACGTCCCACCTTGTTTTCATACTTTTACCACTTAGAATTTGATTCTACCATCTCCAAACATTATTAATTTGACCTCAAAAACCATGCCTAATCCATACAGTGCACCTAAATTACTCTTTCATCTTGAGAATTTGATTTCACCTAGGGTAGGTCCCACAAGTGGAAATGATTTTTTGTACTTCTATGGCCCTAAATTGAATTATATCAATTTCATGATGACCAATTACCTAAATAGACATGTTTAGTTATCTCCCGCATTCAAATATATCATCTGATTACTTGCAAAATTTGTCCCAAGGTGGGTCTCATGGGAAAAATAGCTTTTTGCACATCATCCTTTCTAGGTAACAACATTGGCTCCTTATGTGGGATGGCTCCTCCCGTTAGGTGTCAAGAATTCAAAAACAATATCTAGGCTAACCATGCCATTGCTTTATCCATTGGAGTATGGATTCAAGACCTCTCTCCTTCTTGTCGTACTATGGATACAAAATAAAACTAGAGTCCACAAAAGTAAAAAGAAATAATGGAAACTAAGGAAAAATAGAAATACTTACCCACCTACCCTAACTAGCAAAGGACAAAATTAAGTAAAAATGATAATGCTAGTGTAACCATGAAAGTAACTTGAGAAGGTGGCGATACTTGGTAACATACATGGTGATTGTGAAATGCATGTCATCAACGGTCTGGTAGATAGAAAAACATAGTAACTCATTCTCAATTTTTGCAAAATGCATCCAAGAGGAAAGAACACTGCTTGGGGCAAGACCAAACTCGGAAAAGGAATAGGTAGTATTACAAACGTAATGAAGAGGGGGGGGGGAAGCTAGAAATTAAATGAATTACCCATATGTCAGACTTTCTTTAATGCTCTTGATTTTGGAAACTCTCATCCATCCACACTAAAATTGGATCAAGAACAAATAATCATAATTATCAACACTACCATCAAATTCCACATTTGGATATAATGGTATTATGGATATTACTATTATTTTTTCTTTAGACATCCTTGAAATCAAGTATAGAAACATAAAAAAATTCTTGTTTAAATGGAAAATTTACACTTTTAGAGGTTGCTCAAGTAGAAAATCAGCATTTCTCTTATTATTTCTGTCATTTTCATTAGTTGTTCCATTCAAATATTTATAATTAATATACATGGAATCCTCCTTTTCATGCTTAAGAATAGCCGTGGACACCTTCTCATTTTGGGGAGGGAAATAATACCTCTTTTCATTATGTTCATTATTTGTGTGTTAATACTTGTTGTCTTCTTAGTTTTTAGTATATATATCAAAATGAGAAACTAATGAACATTATTTAACAACTATATCCTTTAAAATGGTAAGGAATTCATTTAAATGAATCATGAGTTTTATAACCCAAGCACTAGAAAATATCATCCTTGTGATTCCCATGTTTTAAATCAACACTATGATTTCGGAAACATTTATTTACAATAATGTATTTCAAGAGAGATAGAGGTTCCATAAATTAATCATTTATGTCACAACCTACAAGATGAAAATCACCATTTTGTTTTCTTTATTCCTCTGGATATCAATTATTTCCAAAAATGTAGGAAGGTGACCATTCATCATTAATTTTAACAGTTTCTTCATCAACTTGACATCAGTGACCCAAAATTGTTTTCACCCTAAACATGACTTCCTAGGTTTAATGAAACCCCTAGTTCAACAAGATATGATGGTCTGTGATGTTGATATTGTTGCTCTATATGTGGAATTGGCACTAAAAAACTCATTGATGAACTTAAATTACATTGTTAAGGGAATATTGGAATCCTTCCTATCGCCTTTGTTGATTGTAAGATGAGCCTTATAAGGGAGATCTATATTATTGCACACATTCATATTCTTTGAAATATTGGGAGGTCATTATTTCATAAGTGATCATGTTTCCTTCAATTTCTAAATTATCATTAATCATAGAATCCAAATCTAGGGAACTGCTCTATCCAAAAGTAGTGAAAATTTTGAAAATCATGTGCAGTAACAAAATTGTCATGGAAGCATACTCTAAAGGCTTTACATTTTTAGGAATTCATGATAAGTTGTGAGAAATGTATCCCTAAACTCAATCACACTTTCAAACTTTCCCTCTCTTCAAAGAATAAAACTGGTTAAGAGATCAATTGGGTTTTTCCTATTTTCTCATTATAAGTGCAACAAGTCATCATATAGTTGTTGCCAAGTGGAGATAGAGACAACTGTCAAATTCTTAAACCAAGACTTAAAATATTCTTCCAAGGAATGTACAAAATTAAATATGAAAACATCCTTATGATGATCAGTGAAACCATCAATGAAGTCTTGGAACACATTGATATGTGTATTAGTTGTAATTGGCCCATTTCCATTTAACTTTGGAATGTGTTTTAAGTAGCCATCCAACAAGGGATTGATAATTTGAGGAAATAGTTGGGCTTGATACCTTGTATCTAACCAAAGAATGACATAGATGTAAGGCTAAGTTTTTGACATGATGACAACTAATGAAAATGAAAATGAACAAAATGGATGAGGGACAAAAAAGAGATGGGAAGCACTGCTTATTCAAACGAATACTGAAATGTGTTAGTTTTAAAATTGATTTGTGACTAAAAGAGGGGAATTTTCTAGGTTTTTTTTATCAAAATGGTAGCATGAATTTTCGGGATGGAATTTAGTGAATGTATAAGATAATATTAGATTCCAACATTGATAAATGGATTTATCGAGAAGCTGGATATGGCAGTGATATATGTTGTTATGGGTCTACAACATGCACCATTTCAAGGGTTGAACTAATGTGGATTCATGAGGAGAGATATTTTACCTCAAAAGTTGCTACTCACTCACCATAAAAGGAAAATACGTTTGCAGTAGCTGAAATAGTTATTTATTTCCCATGTGGAGTCGCCAAAAACTTTCGATCATGATAGAATTTATGTAATAAAACCAACCAAAAATGTCTATTCAAACAAACAATAGATTTTCCTTAATATTTATCATCGTATTCCTTGAAGAGACCTAAACAATTATGAAGTGGCCTCTAAACCCTCCCTCATAGAAGGGTCAATATGTATGTTGTCCCCTGAGTTGTACCCCTCACAAAACCTCACTCTAGATATCATATTTGGGAGAAGTAAGATGGGAGAAATCATAGGACTATATCATAGAGTGCAATATCCAGCTTCATCCGCCACTTGAGGGTTTTGAGCTAGTTATCAAGATAGAAGAGGGATACCCTTAATGTTCTCGTTTTCCACCCAAAAACTATTTAGATGTGAAAACGTTGAATGGATTTATAATAGAAACAATTGATGCATAGATTTATCCTCTATTGTTTATTAAATAAAAGGAAAAAAGATTGTGTTGTACTTTCCTAGTGGTAACCAAGATTGCCAACAGTAGGGGGATTCAAAAGATTTAAAAATTATAAATAATAATAGACACCATGAATATCATATTAATTAGTTCTTTAATGGTAAATATATCACAAAAAATTAGAAAAATATGAACATAAGAGAAGGGAAAATTGTATCAGACAACAAACCAAATAGGAAACATGTACATAGATCAAGTGGCTCATTCATCAAAATGTAAGGCAAAAAATGGATGGAAACTAACAAAACTTGCTTACAATTCTCATCGGTTTGTCTAGTCATATATTGCCTTGATCGTAAATACACATTAAAATGAACAATAGTTTTTCAATATGATTACAATGGAGGTCATGAGGGGATATTGTAAAATCTATGTCCTAGGCCTCTTCCTTTCCTTCCCATAAAATGAATATTTATATAGTGTTTACAAAGAGAAAGAGTATGAGAAGAAGGATAATGTTGTTTGTTGCTGCAAAAATAGTGGTATTCTAGAAATATATTCAATCTATAATGGCATATTTCCTCTCTTCTACCCCTTGGTTGTTGTTATGAGCTTCATTGATCAACTTCTGTAAATGATACAAATATCTATTATAGCCTAGTTTGAGAGAAAAGTGAGACCCAAAAATTAGGTTAGAACCTCTTTTCTCCTCCAATGAAAATGCTTGATTTTTCCTTAGTCAAATTTAGCTAAAATAGAGTCACTTAATCCCTTTGCCAAATTTGAGGACTAATTGGGTAGTAATTTGGAGCTACTCCAATTTTATCTCTTTGTTAAATTTGAAGACAAAATTAAAACTAATTTGGAGCTGCTGCAATTTTATCTTTTATCGATGTAGGGACATTATTTACCTTGCATTAAAAAATATAATTCATTGTGTGCATACAATAATTCTGCATTTAGCTCCCTTTATATTGAATACACCATGCCTATATGAAAAGTAATCCAAAATGTTGTACAAGAATATAATCCTTAGCCATTAAAAGATAGTGAACATGAATATATTACTTAACCTTTAACCTCCATTGCACTTTTAAATACCAAAAAAAATCATAACCAGACGCTTACATGTAAACATGCCCATGCATTTATACATTATTAATGAAGATTTGGAATTTTCAGCCTTCAACATCCAGATCAGAGCTTAGAACTTCAAATAGTTATGTCGTCATACTATCAAGTGCAGTGCACGGGTCGTAAATCATCTCACTACTCTCATGCAACAAACCCATGGTGAAACTAAGTTTGTATAATGGAATAGTACCTTTAGGAATAGTACCCTACCCAACAACTTAGTGTAAATTTCATTACATCATTTTGTGGTTCGGTCGGCTAAAATTTAACTCCACTTCATCTTGTAAATAATCAAATACTTTAATTGTCACATTTATAGTGAACCCCCCTTATCTTGGGAGGATGAGGTCCATAGACATTGGTAAGAACCCCCTTGATTATAGTTCTTACTACCCAAAAAATCGTTCATATGAATCGGTGTAATGTCGTGAATCTAGACACATAAATATTTCTCGATCCCATAAGATCCCAGGTCTCCCAATGATCCTGACATGATCTATCCCTATTCCTTCAAGTCATTTCCCTGTCTTCCTTCCTACCTCTAGAATATGTGCTTCAATAAACTTTGTTTCTTTTAAGAACATTACAATTGGTCTTTCCTTGTCAATAATTTTCTTCAAGATCCACGTTTTTTTAAGGCTATTCAACCCCCTCACATTCCAGGTTATAATCTTCATTGAAAAACTTAAGAAGAATTACAGTCCTAAAGCAACCCTAATAGTAGGGTACTGACCTAATTCAACCAATCTAATCATGACTTGTACAATACAAATCTACTTTGATTTTCTCCCCATTTTCTTTCTTGTTTCCACAAATTTCCTCTTACTGTCTTTGGGGGGGAATAAAATTCCGAGATTTTTTAGTTCCCTACCCTTCATTATTTCTTCTTGCAGCAAGGAAACTTTCTCCTAGGGGACAAATCCTTTCTCTTTGTCTTCAAAATCCTTCTCAATTCCCTCTACATCTAGATTCCCTATTTCCATGTCCTCCGCTTCTCCTTGTGTATCCATCCCTTTCTAGGGCACGACTAATTCTTCAACGACCTCTTCCTCCCTTGTTGTTTTTTCCATAACTTATTTTTCATAGCTAGGGTTTCCCTCCTTCTTCACCATTGATTCAATGGCTTCCATGTTATCTTCCTATTCCCACCCAAATCATGAATTGATTAGAGAGCATATGTCTTTTATGTGTCTCAAGGGCCTCACATATTTGTCCTCCTTGTTTCTTAGAATGAATCATTGAGAATCCTTAGTTGTCCACCTCTTTGGTTTTCTTACTATGAGGAGGAGATTTATTTTGATGACAAACTCTAAACATATTCTCATAGTCATGACAATTCCTATACCGAAAAGGGATATGCTTATAATCTAGTGACTTCCTTTGATCCTCATATTCCCATGTTAAGTTGAAAAATACATATAAATACAAATCCTAGCATATTCCTTGTACCTCTTATCCTTTATTTTCTATGATATCTAGATAAAGACCCCTAGGGAATAACCTATGTCCTCCAAAATTTCTGGATGTCAATATCCCTCGGCAAGTGTAATATCCCTCGTTTCATAAAAATTATTTATAATATTAAATCTCAAACTGTGTTTTTGATGAGTTTGGTTGATTGCGAAATCCATCCAAATGGTTGCTGGAGGACAGTTGTAACTGCTACATTTTTTCCTTGAATGAAATTCAGAATGAAAGGGACATGCCATGTTAAAAGAGGATATTATGCATGCAAGAGTGGGATACGTAGAACAACAAACCTCAGGAAAGTGCATCATGCACTGGAACACCTTAATGCCGCCGAACAAACCCTGGAAAAATCAGGGCACAGTGGTTGACAAGGATTCAATGGAGAATGGACCATTGCTACAAAAGAAGATTAGACAGAGCTTGGGAGATCGGGGAACATAGTGGTTGACAGGAATTCCTTGGGGAATGGACCATAGCTACAAAGTAATACCTCTGCAACCAAAGTTCAACCTATCAGAAATAATATGCAAGGAGGCAGGATGCTGCTGAGTATTCTAGGAATGAATGAACTCTTGCTATGTGAGAACTCTCTATTAGGAAAGAGTTGAGAGAAATACATGATGCGGGAGCACTCAGTGTTAGGAAAGTTATTTCTTCCTGGAAAACTAAACCGAGGTTAGTTGTCTCCGCACTTGGAATGTATAGTTTAGATCGAGGGTGATTAAGGATAGAGAAGATATGTTCCTAATATATGATTGGGTGGAACGTGGTTGTTCCATTTTCGTTGCGGCTCACTTACAAATAGGTTTCATTACTGATTTTATGATTATGGAATTCTATTGACCTCAGGGTGTGTTTTCATATGTGTAAATGTGTAATTCAATGCTTCTGAAATGATAAATATTAGTTTTAGCTTTATTGATGAAAATGTTGCTTATGAGCTAGTCTATACTCATAATCTATTTTGAATGTCTGTGACTTGAATTTTGTGATATTGGTTGCTCAAATGGTGTAATATTGTTTTCTAAAAGGAGTTACTAGGATGATGCATGATTCTTTGTTAAAGCCATGCTAAGGGCCCCATAGTAGGGAAGCCAATGTGCTCTCCTAGGTTTATCCCTTCTCCTATTTAGGGAAGCCCCTGTATAATACCTTAAGTTCCTAAGAGAGGGTAAACCTATGAAGGAGAGCTTGACTGCTGAAGTTCTTAGGAAATGGCCATTGTACACAACAAAAAATAACTAAGCCTCAACTTTTCTAAGTAAATTCTTTGGCTTAAATTTGGAGTCCATTGCAGGTTAGAAACTCCTTATTCTTTCAAAGAAAACATAGAGAACATAACTGAAATACCTTGGGCCAAAAGGCTTGCAGAATCCTAAAATTTAGAAGGAATTTGAATTGTTTCCACAACCCGCAATCCACATTGCCAAAGCAGAAATAGAGCAAAAAATCATAAAGAAGTGGGGTGGTTCCATAATCCTCAATACACCTTGCAAAAGGGGAAAGCAGAGTAAAAGTTATAAGGAATGGGATCATTTCTGCAACCCGCAATTCACATTGCGGAAGTAGAAACCAAATTTAAAATGTAATGAATATAAGTAATTTCCGCAATCCACAATCCGCATTGTGGAATGCAGAAGTGGAAATCAAGACTATAAAGTATTCATGAGGTTGTGCAAACTGCAATCTGCAATTGTGGAAAGCAAAAACTTGAGAGAAAATATAAAGGATATAGGGGGTTTCTGCAATCCACATTGTGGAATGTGGAAAGCAGAATGGAAAATGGTTAAATGTTGGGGTTTTTGCTATCCATAATCTATATTTCAAAATGCATAAAGAGGAAAGAAAATTGTGAAAGTGTAAAGGCTTTCCTCAATCCACAATCCGCATTGCGTAATGTGGAAAGCGAAAAGGAATGTTGCTAAAATTATAAGGCTTTCTGCAATCCACAATCT
Organism: Pseudotsuga menziesii; assembly: GCA_001517045.1. Classification (NCBI taxonomy): domain Eukaryota; kingdom Viridiplantae; phylum Streptophyta; class Pinopsida; order Pinales; family Pinaceae; genus Pseudotsuga; species Pseudotsuga menziesii. Next base: position 104,192 of record LPNX010385173.1, on the reverse strand, counting down.
GCATTGCGCAATGTGAAAAGTGGAAAATAAAATTGATGCAAATACACGGGGTTCCGCAATCCACATTGTGGAAACGGGATTGTGGAAGGGAGTTTTCATTTGCAGAAGGAACTTTTATTTGTGGAAGGGAATTTTATTTGAGGAAGGGAATTTTTATATGCGGAAGGACTTTTGCAGAAATGATTAAGCATAGGAATGAATGTTAGAGGAAGAATCATGACCCATGTCTTATGTGAAAGAAAAACAAAAAATATACCTTTTAGCAGGTTATATGAGTATGATACATATGGTATTAGAGCTACAGGTTTCAACCCTGTCTCCTTTTTGTAACATCTAGTTCCTCTAAATTATGGAAAACGTTGTTCTAATCATAACAATTTGTGTTGGAATGTTTTCTACACATACAAAATTGTTGTGTAAAAGGGGTACAAAACTGGCATCATAAAGTGAGAATGTGGATTGACCTAAAGAAGGTGCACTGACACCACACTCATCGCAACTAGAGAAGGAACAATCTAAAGCTAGTCAAGTTCTGGAAAAAATGAGGAACTTGATCATAGAAATACAGAGCTTCAAAGAGGATAATGAGCCGCTAAAGAAGGATCAGGAATGGTAGCAGGATATTAATGAGATGTTGTTACGGAGTATGTAAGAGAATAATAATGGGGAAAACCCCCAAATGAATATTGGGAAGGACACAGAAGTTCTAAAAAGTGTTGAAAGACAGGATAGTTCCTCCAATGGAACTCAAAAATCTATAAATCGAGCCAAGTTGGTCGAAAAAAGAAAAATCAACCACTTGGAAGGATAATTTAAAAATATGAATCCAACCAAACTTGACGGGGAGTCCAAGACTGGAGAAGAAGCAGAGGCTTGGTTGGTAGACATTAAGAAGTACTTTTAAATTTACAATTATTATAGAAACATGAAGGCAATAATAGCCATCTGCAAAATGAAGGGAAAGGCCAACATTTGGTTTCAATATCTGAAGATTTCCCAGTGAATAAAAGAGAAGACCTTGTAGTGTTCAGAGTTCACAAAGTACTTCAAGAATCAATATTTGTCAGAGAGCTAGTACGAGTGAAAGACCAAGGAATTATATGAATTAAACCTCGACCAAATGAATATAGAGGACGTCATTAACAAATTTCTTGATCTTCTGTGATTTTTGTCGTATATTAAAGAAGAAAAAGTGAAAGTGGAGAGGTTCTTCAGTTGCTTACTATAGTCATATAAGGGCCAGATTGAATTTGACAATACCAAAACCTTGGATGAATCTTTAAGAAAAGAAAGGTTGTGTTTTGAACAATACAAATAGAGGAATGTCTTGTCCAAGGTCTGAAAGGGTAAAGTACAGGAAACGTTCAACCAACGTAAGAAGGGATTCTATCCCCCATCCTTCAGGAACATGCTAAGGAATCCACATGGAAATTCCTACAACACAAATTAACAGCTTCCAGAAAAGAACTATAAATATATGAACCTTGGACCTAAGGGGACTATTTGAGCCCCTAAAGAACCCCTGAAGTGTTGGGAATGTGGAGAGCCCCACTTTCAAAGGAACTTCCCACTCCTCAACCAAACTAATGAGGTTGTTCACAACCTGCAAGAAGCTTCCATTGTTGGGGAAGTGGGAAATGTTACCACCAGATTAATGCAGCCCTGGAGAATTGGCAAGAATATTATCAATCTGCAATTGTGTAGATTGAAGGTACTATCTCTAATCAAAGTATTTCTATACTAATTGATACAAGGGATATCTGAAGTTACATCACTCCCAAGGTGGTGGAGGACTGCCAACTTGCTAAGGGAGGGAATGTAAAACCCTTGTCTGTCCAACTGGCTACTGGAGCCAGGAGAAAGGTAACTGAGTTTATTGTTGATTATGAAGTTAAAATAATGGATCATGATACTAGGATTAATCTGATTATTTTTCCTTTAAGGTCATATGATATGATTATTGGCATGGATTGGTTAGAAAAGTATAAAGTAATACTGAATTTTTTTGATAAAACCTTTACTTATGTGTCTAAGGATCAAATCATTAGTAAGGTAGAAGGTGTCATTAAACTTGTCTCCTTAAGGAAAATCGCTTCCATGCAATAAAACAAATGTATGAGAAAGGGTTGTAAGTTGTATGCAGTATGAGTCACTGGCCTACTCCTCAATGAAGTTCAAGAATAAGTAAAATACCACCCATTCTTAAGTAACTTTATGGATGCGTTTGCAAAAGAGATACCAGATGTTGAGGCCTGGAAAATCCCAGGAAACAACAGTAGGGATTCTCCCCAATAAACGTTCCCAATCAGCTCATTATTGTTTGGTATGGGGAATCCGTCCGTTTTGTGGTCTAGCTACCATAGGTCAACTAACGGTTAACTTGCTTTACTAGTTGCAGCCCGGTCCACCGTTTAAGTGTATTTTTAGTTTTATGTTAATTTATGATATGCAAGTTCCTAACTAAGTGCAATCAATAGAGATAACGAAGAGTGTCACAATGTGAAGCACAAGTTCTTACCTCTCATCTTACCTCTTTTGCTTCTAAATCATAAACATAAAAACAAATTATATTAATTCTAACTAAATCTATCTAGCTTATCCCTAGGGAGAAATACTGTAATTAATAACAAGTAATGTACACTATAACATGCATTTAGAATACTGCATATAGTTGTTCATATTTCAGAATACATGAATATAAGTAGACAGATAAACAAAGAGATAGCTCATTGTCAATTAAAACATTCATTACTCCGATATGATGTGGAAATTTCACAAAAATAAACTGGAACACATTCATAACATGAAATAATTCACGAGTTAGAATGATCTCACAGTTCATAGAAACAAGATAAAATAGAAGTAGTTCACATTCAACCAGTCTATGGCAAGCATTTAAAACTCCATAGTTTCTTTCTCCAGCCAAAAATATAAACTCTTTATTATAAGATGAAGTAGTTCTTCTTACAATAACATTGTACAAAGATAGCATGAAAAAAGGTTCGTCCTTACATCTAATTCCCCTATATTTATACAAACAACAAAACTCTTGAACTGCCCTCTTTTCCCTTTGGGCTTCCCTTAACCTTTCCTTAACAAAATTTTGTCCTCTAGCGTATATACTTAGAAAAGATAAATACAACATATTACATAATTAATCAATCATTTGAAATACTAGGATGTCCTAGCTTGATTATTCATAAATTTCTTCCACACATTTGCATCTGATGCTATATTTTCAAAACTAGAAGGCTCTAAAAATTTAGTGGTGATGTCAAGCTTAGAAACTTGATAATTTATATTCGCCACTCTGGTCGTAATCAGGCAAAGTTGGTATTCCAACAAGTGAATACTAACTGCTTCCTGTGCTATTGCAGTTTTAAGCACCTTTTCAGTCAATCCCTTGACTAGCTGAATGGCATGTTCATCCTTTTGCCATCGTTCCTGCAATTGCTTCAAAAACATTTCATGATCAGGAAGCTCTTATAACCTCCTTCTAGTAGAGTTCTGACACTCATTGTAAGTTAGGAGAACTTTCCTACAGAATTCTGCACAAGCACTCTTCGTCCTCCTAACTATCTTTACTAATTCCTCTGTTGCTTTACTTGAAAATCCGATCAGCTCATACTCCAGCTTTATCATCTCTAGGAAGTTTAATGGGTACATCTACAGGAGGTCCTTATTTTTTTATAACCATGTCATTCATCCCTATAGACCCTCCAGGATATCCTATGCCCTGTCTAAGAAATAGGAAGATGTATTTAAAATTTCCTCCAACCTTATTTCTACCTGCTGAACCTTTAACATCTCTTCCACCATCTGAAGCTGCATTTGATGAATCTTATTTCTCAGTGTAAGAGCATGATTCTTCAAAGGTTCAATATCTTTTTTCTGTTCCATAGCTATCTTTAATGAGACTTCCAGTGAAGTTTTTTTATTTTCCAATGGTACTACCTGAGTCTCATAAAGCTTAGCTTTCTCCTCTGCAATAGTATTTTGCATTTCCAATTCTGCCACTTTATCCATTAACTTTCCCTTCTCTTTATTCAACTCTTCAATTGACAATTTCATATTATCTCTTTCTCCCTCCAAAACCTGATGTCTTTGCTAGAGTCTCCCAAAATCTGCCAAGATGGCCTTGGACTCTTTTTCTATATTGCTTATGGATAACACCAAAGCATCTTTGTCTAATTGTAGAGTCTGTCACTCTGCTTTGGATACCTCAATTTCACTAATCATATATTCATACTTTCTCTTCAAATTCTGACTTTCATTTCTTTCCTTTTTTAAGGTCTCTTTGAACTATGTAACCTTCTTTTGGGATTGCTCTAAATCCGTCATTATTCTATCCACGTTATCTTCAGTCGCTAGGGCTCTGAATACACCATCCCTTGCCATTAATCATGGATCTTTTTTGGTACCATGGACCACTGCCTTCTCGATCACCATCACTCCCATATTACCTCTAATGTTCACCTTTTTCTCCATTATTTTAGCAATCCTCTTTTTGGCCTTGTCATAGAAAATAGTATTTAAATCAAGCACTTCTTCTCCTTCTGTGGGAGTAAAAGGAATCAATTCAATTTTGGATATTGACAAAGGATTCCCTCCTACTATACTAATAGATGAACCAATGGGTTCTAATGGCTTAACATAAGACTGAGTCTGTTCTTGATCAGCAGGGTCCTTTTCCTCTTCTTCCTTTTGTCACAATTCTTCAGTTGCTTTCTCCTTTTTCGTATCAGCAGTCTCTAATCTTAATCCCTCACTTTCTTTATGCCTTCTCTGGATTTCTTATTCTTCTTCTTCTTTCTTCTTCTCAGCCTCTTCAACTATCTTTCTCTTTTCCTCTTCTTCGGCTCTCAACCAGTCTTCTGCTTCCTATGCTAATCTGTGGGATTCTTCCTACCTTTTCCTTGCAGCCTCTTCTTCTTTCCTTTTAAGTTGCGAAGAATCTTTGACTTTTCCACCAATAGTGGTTATCTTTTGTTTGAATCTCCTCCTCAAAGCAGTCATGTTCTGAGCACTCTAAAAAACTTCCTCATCCTTGTCCAAAAATTCAGCATACTCAAAATGCACCCCTACTGCTTCACAATACTTGACTACCTTCTTCTCGTAGTCATTTATATGATAAATCATTTCACCAAAGTCAAAGTACTCTAACTCCTTCTCGAATTCTACTACAATCTTTACTCTTGAAAACTTATAACTTCCTACATAAAAGGGAACTGGAGGATATACAGCCTTTTTTTGCTCAAATAGGAAGTTACCCACTACGTTAATGTACAACTATCTTACGAATTCTTTATGAATCACATAGTCTGTAGCATATCTAGGTATAAGGGAAGGAGCCCTTTATCCTCCAAACATCCTTAAATACAACCCTTCCTCTGTCAAATAATAGTTCCCATTATCTTGCACCACTTTCAGAGCTTCCTCTAACATACAATTACATTCAACCAAGAAAATCAATGTGTACAATGGCATAATAAAATTCTCACAAATATCCTTGTAGTGGCTATAATACTTGTGAGTCGAGATTAATTTGTAGGTAGCATACACAAGGGATCGGTCTTTATCCCATTGGAATTTCAATGCTAGGAATGGCTAAGTACATAAAATGCAATTAATCAAGATTGAACTCATATAGAACTCTGTCTTTTTCTGGGAAACTCCTCCCAACACTCCACTTATGCAAGCTGAAAAGCTGTTAGACACTATATTTTCCCAATTAAATATTGTACCTTGGGTGGCTACAAAAAATATCATTGGTACCCAACCTATTTTAAAGTTTCTCCCATTAGCCCTCCTAAAACTCCAGTTTAACATCAAGGCAATTAACTTGTATAGAATGTGGAGGCTTGATGTTTCATACTCTCCTGAAGGCCTCGTATGGGAGTTCTTACCTGAGATCATCATTCTTTTAATTGTTTCCACCATATCTAGATTGAGATCTTTCAACCAACTCTCAGTTAAATAGGTTTGTGGTGTTGGCAACTAATAAGCCATTGCTACATAAGTTGGGCTATAGGCATCATAACCATGCCCCTCAATGTTAGCCAGTATTATCCTCGTTACATATACCCTTGGAATAATACATCCTATCACCTCTTAACAGGGGAAATTTTCAGGTCTGATAGCCACCTTCATAATGGCGGAGCTCTCAATGTTGGCATAGATAGGTAGATCTTCGAACCCAACCTCGAGAACACTCTGGTTTGAGATCATTCTATATATCTCTCTCCATTTATACTTAGGATCAATTCCATAGATGGCCTTAGTGTCTTCATAAATAACCTTGACTATGTTTATTATCTCTACTTCTGGTTCCTCCTCGGTTTCTTGGGATTTCTTTTTATGCTTTCGTGGCATATTGTTGTGTTGATGATTAGCCTGTATTGATCATGAAAAATGGATTTAGTCCGCTTACCCATAGCAAACTATATATTGAAAGAAACAACAAAAATAACACAAACATTACCATCTCATCAAGATGCAGGATGAATAGCTTTTCTTTTACCAAAACAAATGGGCCTTTTGTATGTGAAACTTTTTTAAAAACTAGGAAACTTGCAAAAACCTATCTGACCCAAATCTGTGAAAAAACGTATGCTCGAATAAACCCTATATCTTCACAACGCCCTTATGTCTACGAGTAGTAACTATGATAGTGAAAAATATTAAAACCTCGGACTGCAAACCCCCAAAACTAGTCCTCTCTTACAACTGAAAAATCCTCCGACTTCCCATGGAAACCCACTGTTGCTCAAACAATGGCTTCATAGCCTATGGTTTAAAATGGTGCAAGAAAAAAGGGAGCGGTGCAAATGGTGAAACACTCGTCTGCACCTTTAATTTGTCCTTTCAACAACTGTCAAAGAGTGAATCATGGCTACATAGAAATTAGTCAAGAACTAGGGAAAGAATAAATAGGAAAATGGGTGGGCTGGTGAATGCTATCCACAAGACAAACAAGGCGAACCCTNCTGTCAAAGAGTGAATCATGGCTACATAGAAATTAGTCAAGAACTAGGGAAAGAATAAATAGGAAAATGGGTGGGCTGGTGAATGCTATCCACAAGACAAACAAGGCGACCCCTAAAAAATAATGACCGCCGCACTTTGCAATAAAACTCCTTGGGATAACCAATAACCTAAAATGATCAAAATATGCGAGTAAAAAACAATGCTAAGAAATAAGATTTTAGGCAAATCCTACCTGGAGAAAACCTTGCGGATGACATGGACAGACAACAACCTTCACTGGCAGACAATTCGTTCAGACCACGACATCTATTCAACTCCAATGGGAGACAAACACGAATGAAAAAAATTCAGAAATATGACCCTTATGAACATATAAGCTCGACTGTGAGAGGGATAGGTTAACAAGAGGGAAAGAAAAAGTTCTAAGTGCATATCGGCGGGGAACTTGCAAGCGGATGCAAAGCGTCGGATGCATTCCGCAGATCGTAACTGGGACATCAAGTGGAAGATGCCAAAACGTATAACCATTATCGGCAATCAAAATCACTAACATGCCTCGGTATCAGTGATGACAATGTGAATGCTACGGATGGATTCAACATTGTGCCTCCACAACGTCAGCCAATGAAGTAACTAGGATTTTCAGCTCATTCCATCGGACACAGCCGATATTATGAAAAACAAATTACTAAACTTAGTTGGATATCAAAAAATGATAGACGAATGGGGACCCGGATAATTGAAACTACTCCGGACTAACCATTGAATCAGAAAACCACTTTCGACACGATAGATAAAATGATATCCGATACAGCGAAGAAAAACCTCAAAATTCTCCCTATGGGAACATCGGCTGGCCTGTCAACTGTGCACCCGATACATCGACAAAATAGTCAACTGTGCACCCGATACATCGACAAAATAGTCAACTGTGCATTCGATGTAAGCAAACAATCCTTAAAAAAAATTCAAATTTTCAATTCATGGGCAAAAATTTGATGAAGTCATTAGATTCCTTAAGCCTTCTAAAGACTAAAAAGATAAGGGAGGACCCTAAAAATAAAAAAAATTGGGGAAAATAGTTGTAGCTACAACACCAGGAAAACCCCCTCAACGAGAAATAGATTTCTCCGTTGAGAGTTTACCTGGGTCTGCACTAGTATCTAAGATACCTTATCGTATGAGCATCCCTAAGTTAATTGAATTGAAAATTCAGTTAGAAGAATTGCTAGATAAGGGTTACATCAGAACCAGTATGTTTCCTTGGGGAGCACCGATTTTATTTGTTAAGAAAAGGGATGGGATGTTAAGACTTTGCATAGATTACAAACAACTAAATAAAGTAACCATCAAGAACAAGTATCCCCTACATCATATTAACGATCTGTTTGATCAAGTAGGGGAAGATAAAATATTCTCCAAGTTAGATTCTCGGTCTGGTTATCACTAGATCAAGATTAAAGAAGAAGATGTAAGTAAAACGGCCTTCAGAACCCGATATGGGTACTATGATTCCATAGTAATTCCTTTTGGCTTAACCAATGCCCCTGCTATGTTAATGTTCCTGGTGAATAGTATTTTCAATAAGTACCTAGATCAGTTTTTGTCGATATTATTTGATGACATCATAATCTACTCCAAGATGGAGGAAGAACATCAACAACACTTGGAAATTGTGCTACAGACTTTAAGAGATCATCTGATGTATAATAAGTTCGAGAAGTCTGAATTATTTAAGAAATAAATTCAGTACCTACGTCATGTCATCTCAGAGGACAGAAACACAGTAGATCCAAAAAATATTAAGGTTGTTTTAGAATAGCCTATGCCTAAGGATGTGGATGACATTCAGTCCTTCATGGGACTCACCAGTTACTACCGATGATTCATCCAAGGATTCTCAACCATTACTTCCTTGCAAAAGAAAGGAGTAAAGTTTGTGTGGTCCTTGAAGTGATAGGGGAGCTTTGAAAATCTAAAAATATTGTTAACCATGGATCCAATATTGAAGGTGGATAACCCCTATAAATACTATATAGTCTGTATCGACACTAGTAAGGAAGGATTAGGGGGAGTATTATCTCATGAAGGGAATTTGGTGTATTATAAATCTCGCAAATTGAAAGAGCGTGAACGGAATTATGTAGTGCATGATCTAGAATTGGAAGCAGTAGTGCATGCCTTAAGAATGTGGTGCCACTACCTGTTAGGGAAAACGTTCATTTTGTTTACAGACAACACATGTGTGAATAATATGTTGACTCAACCAAGGATAAATTCCAAACAAGAAATATGGATGGCCTTCTTAAGTGAATTCGTTTTTGAAATAAAGAATATCAAGGGTAAGGAAAATAGGGTGGCTGATGCACTGAGTCGATGAGCTCACAAAGTATATGAGATTACTATGAGCTAACCAAAAAGTGATCTGATGAGTACAATAAAAATAGCCAGCATCCAAGATGTTGAATATGAAAACTTACTGAATAAATTGTTGAAGGACACAGAAAACTTGAATGGGAAAGAACTCAAAGTAGACCAGAAAGGGTTAATTTGGTTTAAGGGGAGAATATACATGCCTAACATTGCATATTTAAAATTTATTGCTCTAATGAAATGAACAAACTTCATTATGCAAGGTATGTTGGATACTAAAATATTATCACAACCTTGAGAAAAGAATTCTTTTGGCCCAAATTAAAGGTAGATTTAGTTGATTATTTGTCTAAATGTTCAACAAGTGAAGGCTGAACACCAACATCTAGCAGGTTTGTTACAACCTTTTTCAATTTGAAAATTGAAATGGGAGGTAATATCTTTGGATTTTATCACAGGTTTTCCATTAACTCAAAAATAATATGATTCAATTATGGTTGTAATAGATAAGTTAAATAAGTCTGCTCAGTTTATACAAGTGAAATCGACTTACAAGGTTGTTAATGTTGCAAAAATATTCCTGAAGGAAATATTCTGACTTCATAGAGTACCTAAGATGGTAATTTCTAACCAGGATGTCAAGTTTACATCAAACTTTTGGAAATCATTGTTTGCAGGGTTAGAAACCAAGATCAATTTCAGCACTAGCTACCACCGTGAGACAGATGGACAAAAAGAATGAACAAACCAAGTCATTGAATACATGTTGAGGATGCATGTCATGGAAATCCCCACTAAGTGGGAAGGCTATTTGAATATAGTAGAGTTTTCATATAATAATGGTTATCATGCCTCAACCAAAATGCGTCCATTCGAAATCCTACATAGGAAAAGGTGTACTACCATGGTTAGCTGGGATAGCTCTATGGATCATCTGATAGTATAACCTGAAATGTTACAAGAAATGGAACATACTGTTCAAAAGGTACAAAAGAACTTGAAGGTTGCATAGGATTGCAAAAATATTTATGATGACTTAAAGAGACAACATAAGGAATTATCGATCGCAGATCATGTTTACCTCTGATTCAAGCCCAAAAGGAGCTCCCAAAAATTGGGAAGCTGTAAAAAATTAGCACCACGATTCTGCAGACCCTTTCAAACATTGGAAAGGATTAGACCCGTGGAATACAAGATTTCTCTTCCGACACAATTAAGAATTCATAATTTTTTTCATATTTCATTACTAAAGAAATATAAACATGATTCCACTCATATCATTGACTGGAATGTGGTGTAGGTGGAATGACAAAGAGAATTTCAAGTGGAACCTATACACATTCTTGACAGGAAAGAAAAATACTTCAGAATCAAGTAATCACTCGCATTAAGGTGCAATGGAATCACTTTAGCCTAGAGGAGGAGACTTGGGAACTAGAGGAGGATATGAGAAAGAAGTAGCTAGGTTTATTTCCAGAAGCGATGGAGGAAGAGTAAGTAGAGTGTCAATAGTGTTGCAATAAGGGGGTGTCGATGTAATATCCCATGATTCATAAACATTATTTGTAATATTAAATCTCAAATTGTGTTTTTGATGATTTTCATTGATTGCAAAATCCGTCCAAATGGTCCCTAGAGGATAGTTGTAACCACTATATTTTTTTCCTTTAAGGAAATTCAGAATTAAAGGGGCAGGCCACATTAAAAGAGGAGAGTATGCATGCAAAGTGGGGGATACATAGAGAAGTAAACCTCAAGAAAGTACATCAGGCACCAGAACCCCTTAATGGCAGAAGACAGAACCTCAAAAATCAGGGCATAGTTCTTGACGGGGATTCACTGGAGAATGGACCTGTTGCAGCTGCAACAATTTTCCCAAAATTCTAAAAAAAAATTGGGACCCTCCTTTGTTTTCGATTAGCTTGTTTTCTTCCCTACTTTGATGCAATGTTTTCTCAGAATGTTTTAATGCCTGAGTTGCTCTACTTGCTGCCTTGGAAAGCCTTCGGAAAGTAGCTGGATTGCTGCTATTAAATGTACTTGAAGCTTGTTGAAATCGGAAGTTGTTTTGCTTGATTTTTCCGCCGTTGCGGTTGTTTTGAAGTTTTTTCCCCCAATTGCAAAACCTCCCAATTTCCGATCCTTTCGATTGCCGATCTTTTTATTTGCGGCGAACATTTTTCTAATTGGGCATCGGACGCTCTTTCAATCTTTTATCCCGTCGTTGCAGCTGAGTTTTGATTGTGACTTCCGGTATTCTTCCGACTTAGGTGTTTGCGACTGATTTAAAGTTAAGTCGGAACCTTTTACAATGTTGACTTTCCCGTTGCGGAGGGATTTGGACTATCCATTCGCCGACTTGAGATCCTCTCGACGTCCGACGCATGTAACAAAAATCGAAAGCTTTCAGAATCTTTGCTGCCGCCGTTGCGAATGGTTTCAAGCTTTCACCTCCCGATTGGAGAATCGTCCGACGGCCGATCGGCCGATTATTGCCCGCCATGCGCGTATACCTGCCGTGATAAAAGTTGTGGCCTTCCTTCGTTGCGTGGGGGAGATCACTCTCGGCTGCCGATGTGAAAACCCTTCGACACCCGATTTATTGTCTCCTCGCACGTGTGAAAGGTTTATATATACAGGGGCGACAGTTTGGGTTTTTATTGTTATTTGTCGCTGTCGAGCACTGTCGCGGTGAGCACTAGCATTGAGCTGTCATTATTTGGAGTGAGTGAAGGTCCCGCTGTCGCTGTACCAGCTTCTAGGTGGCAGAAGTAAATTTCCAACCATCATCGACTCGCCCGTTGCGCCGGATTACCAGGTAAGTCTTTTTCCCGGTCGCACTTAAACTATTAATGGTTTTCTCCCAGGGGTTTAGATGTTCCCGGTGGTTCCCTCATTCGGCTAGGTATTAAGCTTATATGAGTAGGAAGTTCATCTTTTGACCATAAGGGGGGAGTTTTTTAACCCTTTGAGCAGTTTTGTTTTCGCCTTTTGCCGCCTCGTGCGCGTAGAAGTTGGGGGGTTTCGGCGCAGACGGCCGTTACGCCGTCTGCGCCAAACCTTCCTGCACAGTCTTGTTAGGAAGAAGATGGATGGTTTTTGAGGATTGCTTTGGGGTTTTTTTGTCGACTGTGTTTCCGTGGTGCGTTACCCGGCTTTTGAGCCTTAGCTTTTTACCTACGCGTCTCTGCGCGGCCTCGCCGAAGCTTGATGTTGAACCCGTAGTTTGCCGGGGGGGATAGGTTTTTGAGAGGATTTTTATGGTCGCCAGTGTTGTTCCTTCACAACTCAAGCCACAGCCTGTGTCGATTGCGCCACTCCTCGCATCCCTCTGTGCTCTGTCACCTAAAACCCTAGCTGGTTAAAGGGGAGGTGTCGCCGTTACAGTCGTTGATTGAAAACAGTGCGGGTAGTGTTTTTATGGAATTATCCTGTGCAGAAAGTGAAAATAATCCCCACGAAATGTATAGTCAAGTTAATATAACTTTTCTGCCGTAAGTCGCATGAGTCTTCATTAGTATTGGGTCTGCTGGGTTTTATGGTTAAAGTGTTGACTGGCACGAGCTTGATGCATTTAATCCTTCTCTATGTTTTCTATGCAATAGAATAATAGCTGAATGTTTCACCATGCATATGATTTACATGTTTTGATTCAATGTATTGCTATCTTGGGAAAATGGCATGTCACATAATAGCGTAGATTTAGTGCTGGCTCAAGCATAGTTGATAAGTTTAGTATTATGCAGCAGCAATAGATTGTTCATTTTATTGCCTAGAACTGTGTATGCTTCATATAGAGCAGGTCACAGAACACTGCATCCTAGTTTCAGGGCATTATATGGCTGTATAATGCATGCATTTGTTGCACGGATCATTATCATAATAGACACAGGATAATAGTACATTGCACAGCATTGCATACTAGTTTGATTATTCATCCCAAAGGGCTTATGTCTTAATTCCATTGACTGGTTACTATAATGATACACTTGAGAAGGAATAAACTGCCAAATAATGTTTGCAACTCGAATTGCTTAATGTCACAATGTTATACATGGCAGGAGGAACTTACAATGTCCAAAAGGCAGAAGAAGAATGCCCCTATGGTCGAAGAACAACCAGATATAGAGGTCGTCACAAAGACCGAATATACATATGAAGACACCCAATGTGTCTCTGGTGTTGAGCCCGAATATAAATGGGGTGAGATTTATAGATTAATCTTCTGCAGGGAGGTTCCTGACACGGGTCTCGAAGAAGAACCCATCTATGCAAACATAGAAAAATCCGCCATCATGAAGGTGGCTACCAGACCAGAGCTATTCCCTTGCTCTGAGGTGATTAGATGGATTCTGCTCCATACAAATACAGCCACCATGCTCATAGTAAATGTCGAAGGCCAGGGCTATGCTGCATTTATCCCAGGATATGTGGCATTGGCCTATCATTTACCAGAACCTCAAATATTTATATCTGATGCTTGGCTGGATAACATCAGAATGGACCTCGTGGAAACCCTGAAGAAGATGCTCTTACAGGGAAAGCTTTACCGGTACAGGACATCCAGTGAATATGACACAGCCAGCTTGAGGGCTCCTTACAGATTTGTGGCCCTGATGCTTAACAGAATCTTTGGGAGAGCTCATGGCAGAGTCTTCAAATTCGAATGGATACCCATCATGTTTCATGTGGAAACCCAAGGAACAGTCTTCAATTGGGCTAGCCTAGTATCAAGCAGTCTCTCTTCTTGTTTGGCCGCAGCACAAGGAGGAGAAGCCAAGAAAAAGTCCAAATTCTACATGAGTTCGATATTGGTGGATTATATACTGTGCAACCAGCCTTTCCCAGGTCTCAAGTGTGTCTGGGACACGGAAAGGATGTCTGTCTATGCCGCATATAGACCATTATGGGCTTAGCAGTACCATAGCCACTACAGGGAGGTCTGCAAGCAGTTCATCATGCCACTCTACACACTCATCTTCCGGAAGGAATGTGACTGTATGTCAGAGGAGTCTATGCAGGTAATAGAAGAGCATGCAGACTATTTCCTTACTGAGAATGGCATGTACATCAAAATGTTTGGTGGCACGAAATGCCCCTTACTGCTTCCCAAATACGCAACAGATTATGTTATTCATAAAGAGGCAGTCAGGCAGGTATTCATTGATGGAATAGGGAATTACCTTTTTGAGCAAAAGAAGGCTACATATCCTCCGCTGCCATTCAAACTAGGTAGCTACCGATTTGCCAAGGTAAAACAAGCTGCTGAGTTCATAGAAGAATTGGGGAAGTTCCATTTTGGTGAGATGCCTTTCCGGAGGAATGATACTCATGGTAAAATGGCAGAGCACTGCAAAGTACCATTTTGAGTACACTCACCACTTTGAGAAGGAAGAATATGTCTTCCGAAGTGCCCCTAAATTGAAAGCTCAGAGAAGAAGGTTTAAGCCTAAGAACCCCACCAAGGGTGGAAAAGGGGCCAAGCAAGCCAAAGCTGAGCAAGCCAGAGCTGAAGAAGAGGCCAAGAACAGACAGGAGGAGGCCCAGAAACTAGCACATGAAGCTGCAGAATGGATTCATAGTGAAGAAGAAGGAAAAAGGAAAGTTGCCCAAGAAGCAGCCAAGAAAGCACAAGAAGCAGCCAAAGAGGCTGAAGAAGCAGCTAAATTGGCAACTGAAGAAGCGAAAAGAAAGCTGGATGAAGAGCTTCAAAAGCAGGAGGCTGAGAAAATAAATCTAACACAAAAGTCAGCTTCTAAAACTCCAGCGGGACAGACCCAGGAAGAGGAAAACCCAGAGGTGCAGACCTTGCAAGTACCTGCTGCTAGCACCCTTGTGAACCCTACGCTCCAGCTAATACCTTTCACTCAGAAAAAAGGTGAAGAGGTCCCCGACTTCAGCACTGTCTATTATGACAGGGCCACCAAAAGAATTATGAGGAGGACAGAAAAGAAGGTTGAAGCGAAAGACCTATCAGGAACGATGGTAACAGATATGGCAGTCATGCCAGGGACAGACAAAGATCCTAGGCTCACGATAAGAGCCGGGGCTGCACTAATCGATGCCTCCTAAGATAAAATAAACATGGTGATGATTGAACTAGAGTCGGTTAAGAAGACCTCTGCTCAGCTAAAAGACATACTGAGAAAAGAAAGAGATGAGGGTAATAGACTCAAGAGGAAATATGAACACATGCAAAGGGAACTGGAATCCTCAAATGGTGAAGTCTATACCCTTCAAGTGGAGGTGCAAGCCAAGGGAATAGCACAGGAGTCCCTAGAAAATGTACAACAGGAAGCCCAAAGTCTAAAAAAGGAGAAGGAGCAGTTACTGTCAAAGGTGATAGAGCTGGAAGAGAAGCAAAAGGTCATCTATGAGGCCAGTGATTCACAGGTCCAAGAACTGAACAAGCAGCTAGCTTCTCTGACTACTAATCTAGAGGCGGCTAAGGAACAACAGGTAAATCTCCAGCCATTTAAAGAATATATCCTGGCTCAAAAGGCTCAAATGCTACAACTGCAGACTGCTATGGAAGAAGAGAGGTGCAAAGTCCTTCAGATTGACAGCAGGCTAGAAGAGATCATGGAAACTACCTCATACTTCGTTGATCGATCTCAGGAGGTTCTTGAGGCCTTGAGTGCCAGAATGGCAAGGCCGAAAGATGATGCCGAAACTCCAGAAGGGATACCAGCAAAAGACCATCAAGCCCTCAAGAGATATCACAACTTGGTAGAGTTCGCCATCAGTACTGCAGAAGACTTCAAGAAGGCTATAAAAAAGACGCAGGGAGCATGCTCAGATTATTTCAGAAGGCTCCTGAATACGTACAACCGATGTCAAACAGAGGCTGAGCATAGGCTTGAAGAGTTCCCGGACCATGAGGCCTTTATGGAAATATTACAGAAAAGATATCAAGATGCAGAGGCAAGAACTCAGCAGACTAGAGCCATTGATGACCTAGTACTAAAGAACGAGGTAGGCCACGCAGCCGTTAGCATGCATTTTCTAGAAGATCAGCTTCAGTTGAGCCCAGCAAGGATCGAGGCCATCAAGAACCAAGTTGAAAAGTTCGAAATCAACATTTAGTTCCTAGAGCCATGCGCTTTTGAAGGCATCGCTGTTGAAGCAGCAGCGTGGAAGAAGTTCTTAGATAGCCAGGCGGGACCCTCCTCATAAAGGACTGGTCAAACTTTGTAATAATTTAATATTTTTGTAAAAAAATTTGAGAAATGAAGCATTGGGAGAGCAAAAGGTTGGGAAGCCCGAAGGTCACTTTGGGCAGCCCAACCATTTTGACCTTTTGTATAAAAGTAGGAAGCGTAGAAGGAATAGGGGATTTTTTCCCCAGTTAGACTGGTGATGACATATTGTAAGAAGAACTACTTCATTTTGCAATAGAAATTACAGTTTGCCTGTTGAAAGAAGATCGGTGGGAATTCAAATGTTTTTCCATGGATAGTTGAAAGATGAACTACTTTGTTTTTCAGCATTGTGTCCATGAATCATGAGATCGTTCTAACTTTATGACCTATGTCTTGTTTAAATTATTTCTGATTTATTTTATGAAATAACCACCATGAGTAATGCATGCTTATCATGAAACAATTAGTTATCTAGTTGTGGAAATATCTTTCATTGTTCATGCTTGTAAAGTAAATTTCAGCTATCTGTAATTGCTTTTATCATGTGTGCACATCCGCATTACTCATATATATTGAATATAAGTTGGCTCGCCGGGGATAGGTAGATAGAGATAGATGGATACATAGATAGCTAGGTCAGTGCATATATGCATGTGTGATTCAAATGTTGGTGAGCCTAAGACGAGAGGTAAGAACCTGCGCATCACATTGTGACTGCTCCCTGCATTCTTCACCACCCTGCATGTTAGTTCGATTCTTGCATAGCATTCTTAAGTTAAAATACAAATTCTGGTGGACCGGGCCACAACCGGTAAAGCCTTTGTTTTTGTTTGACCTACGGTATCCGGACCGCAAAACTGGATGGATTCCCTATACCAAACAATCAACGGGCTAGTTGGGAACATTGATTGGGAAGAATCCCCTTCTATTGTCACCTGCGAATTTCCAGGCCCCAATAGTTCTGGCGCTAGAAGGAGGGCCACCAGTCAATGGCTGGCCGTGGAACTTAATTCCCCGAGACTATCCTACCAGCAGATGTTTTGAAGCTTGCAACCTAACTCAAGAATTTGCAGATTCCGGTACTATCCTTGAAGGATCGTTTTTCCCAGTGGTTTATTTGTTCACCATTTGATCATGGCTGGTAATCAACCCAACCCTCTGCCGGCATGGAGAGCTAGGTCCCCTCTGAACTTAACACCTCCTTTGCATAATCTACCTCAAGCTTTTGACAAGCTCTTTCCTAAGTTTGACCCGGAGGAAGGGACTGCTATAGATGATCACCTCCAAAGCTTCTACCTAGCATTAGAAGGGCTAAGGGCTGGGGAGTATGAAGATGTGGTCTGTAGGCTATTTCTGCACACTCTGAAGGGAGCAGCAGCGTCTTGGTATTTTGGTCTACCTGCAAACTCCATTCCTAACTGGGACACCTTTGAAAGGGTTTTCAGAAGTAAATATACAGCTCAGAAGACACATGCCTCATTGATGAAGGGTCTTGGTAGGTTAAGAAAAGAGAAGAATGAAAAGGTACATAGTTTCACTCAGATATTTTCAATGTACCTAAAAAAATGTTCTACAGTTGACAGACCCTCAGACAAGGTTTTAATTGAGTATTACACCTCAGCCCTAGGGCTTGAGCTGGCCATGCTTGCCAAGATGAAACTCAAGCCTACCCTGGTAGAGACTTATGAAGAGGCTGAAAGAGTAGAGGCTGAAAGTGAGAGTGTAGAATATTATCCTGATCTACTTGAAGAAAAAATTACTGCCAGAAGAATCTCCCTGTTGTCTAAACCTAGAGAAGATCAATCACATGATTACCAGGGAATGATGAAAATGCTCCAGAAATTATCCAACCGAATAATAGATCTGGAAAGAGAGAGAGACGTTCAGAAATCCTATAGGCCTCACTATCGAAAAAAAGAAAACAACAACCAATGGCAAGTTCCTCCTTCCAATTCGGCATCAATAAACATAACAGAAGTGGGAGGGGATAATTTCTGTACCTTTCACCAACAACCTCATTCTGAGAAGAAGTGTCCTCAATGGTTAGATTCAATGACATTGGTGATGAACAATTTGTTGGACCCTAAATTGATTAAGGATAGTGGGGAGGAAGAAAAGGAGAAACACATCATAAGAAAACCAAAGGAGGATACTATGTTCTCATGGAATGGTATTTCACTATTTGACATTGAAGATGACACTCCTAAATCTGAATGCACATCTACAACAACAAAGGACATGGGAGTCATATACCAAGAAAATGAAATGATGTCTAAGATTAACAATGGACAGGAGAAGGTTAAGAAGTTGGACGAAGGAAAAACGCATAAGAACATTACCCTCAACCAGAGGACCGAGCAAATCATTGAGACTGTCGAAATTGTAGATGAACAGACAAGTGTTAGTGGGGAAAACTTTGATGAAATTCAAGAGCTAACAAAGGATATACCTACTCAAAGCCATCTAGGGAAAGAAGACAAAGAACCAGGTTGGAAAGAAAACCTTGACACCCCACCTTTTCTCTTGACTCTAGAGATGTTGAATTACAATGTGCATAATTGCTTAGTAGACTCTGGAGCAGCAGTGAATGTGATGCCCCTTGATATTTGTAAAAAGATTAATGGATAGCTAGAGTCCACACCTCGTGAAGTAATGCAATTGGATCGCACAGGTGTCAAGGTGGTGGGAGAAATCAAGAATGTCCTCATTCGTTTGGCTGCAAACAACAAGATATGTCAATTTATTGACATTATGGTGGCTGACATACCAAGGGGATATGGGCTTATTCTCAACAGAGATTGGACTGCCAGGTTGAAAGGTTATTTTGCTTCAGATTGGTCTCACCTGTTGTTGCCTCTCAAAGGTACCCCAAATCCAATAAAAATTATGAGAGAACCATACATGAAGTATACTGTCACTAAGTTAGGAGAAGGCAATGAGTCTGCTGATTCTATCCTGGGAAACTACCTGACCGAGCTTAAGCTAAGATATCATTCCTCAAAAAGGGCCAGTCCTGTGATGGACGCTCAGCCTGAGCTCCTTCAACTCCCTCAGGCTGAAAGTGATGACTGCAGGATTTTAGATATGGGTTCCATTTCAATAACAACACAATTGGACCATGGTTAGATAACTCATGTCTAAATCCAGCTCATTCCTTAGTCCTCTAGTTTTAAAATTTCAGGAATGGGCAAAATTTTTGTTTTTTCTTTTGCTTTTCTTTTTGTACATAAATAAATTGTTTGTTTTTACTAGGTGCTGGTTTTCTTGCTTTACTACTTTGATGTTTTTCTTTCTTTGGTTGTTTGCTTTGCTGATGTTTTCCTTTAGTGCTTTGCTTTCTTTCCTTTTAGTTTTGAATAAAGAGGCAAACTTTTGGTTGCAATGGAAACATCAGAGTTCTTTATTAACTAAAATCTCGAGTGAGAGACTGTGCTTTAAAGCATAAGAATGTCTTCTAGTAACCGTATTCCTAACTGGCATGCATTCATTGAAGTCTCACTTAACCCCTGTAAATAAATCAGAAGTAAAGGAGGTCTGGAATACTATTTCGAGGCTCCGTCCACCTCACATCTTAATATTCAAGGGGGTGACAGCATAAGATCCACGGAAAGGAAGCAGAGTAAGACAGTATATCATATATAAATGATCCCATGCCATAATGTCAGAAAAGCTAAAATCTATCAAGAGTCAAAACTCCTGAAAGGAATAGGACATACCAAAACAAAGCTTGACAAGCATGAAATACTAAAATGGCCACAAGATCCTCTCCGTCCGTGAATTAAAATAGGAAGTATCTGGTTCACACAAAAGGACACTATGGGATAGAGGATCCTGAATTAAAATTCAGTAAGAAAGGCCTGCAGGAGGACTCATATCAAAGGGATAAAATTTAAATAGCACAAAAGTGCAAATTGGCATGGGAATGAGGAACAAAAAAATTATACTGCTTACTATCTGTTACAATCCTGTGGTGTCCAAGCTGGAAACTACCTAAGGATAGGAAAAATAAACCTCACATACTTGGCCTCAAAAGAGTTATTCAGACCTAAAACACTGCTGATGTTACCTTCTCCCGAAAGAGTGGGCTTCATTTGAGTAACTTAATGCATAATTTGGGCTGGCTTAGGAATGCAGACATCTAGAAGATTTCGATTTTAGTCAGACAGTCTTAAGCTGGGAAAAGAGTTAATTCAGAAATCCGAGGTTCACCAGGTAGTCGCCAATTGTTGCAGCTGCAACAATTTTCCCAAAATTCTAAAAAAAAATTGGGACCCTCCTTTGTTTTGGATTAGCTTGTTTTCTTCCCTAATTTGATGCAATGTTTTCTCAAAATTTTTTAATGCCTGAGTTTCTCTACTTGCTGCCTTGGAAAGCCTTTGGAAACTAGCCGGATTGCTGCTATTAAATGTACTTGAAGCTTGTTGAAATCGGAAGTTGTTTTGCTTGAGTTTTCCACCGTTGCGGCTATTTTGAAGTTTTTGCCCCCGATTGCAGAACCTTTCGATTGCCGATCCTTTCGATTGTCGATCTTTTTATTTGCGGTGGACGTTTTTCTAATTGGGCATCGGACGCTCTTTCAATCTTTTATCCTGCCGTTGCGGCTGAGTTTTGATTGTGACTTTCGGTATTCTTCCGACTTAGGTGTTTGCAACTGATTTAAAGTTAAGTCGGAACCTTTTACAATGTTGACTTTCCCATTGCGGAGGGATTTGGACTTTTCGTTCGCCAACTTGATATCCTCCCGACATCCGACGCATGTAACAAAAATCGGAAGCTTTCAGGATCTTTGCTGCCACCGTTGCGGATGGTTTCGAGCTTTCACCTCCCGATAGGAGAACCGTTTGACGGCCGATCGGCCAATTATTGCCCGCCATGCGCGTATACCCGGCGTGATAAACTTTGTTCCCTTCCGCCATTGCGGGGGGGAGATCACTCTCGGCTGCCAATGTGAAAACCCTCCGACGCCTGATTTATTGTCTCCTCGCACGTGTGAAAGGTTTATATATACGGGGACGACAGTTTGGGTTTTTATTGTTATTTGTCGCTGTCGAGCACTGTCGCGGTGAGCACTAGCGTTGAGCTGTCGTTCTTTGGAGTGAGTGAAGGTCCCGCTGTCGCTGTACCAGCTTCCAGGTGGCAGAAGTAAATTTCCAACCGTCATCGACTCGCCCGTTGCACCGGATTGCCAGGTAGGTATTTTTCCCAGTCGCACTTAAACTATTAATGGTTTTCTCCCAGGGGTTTAGATGTTCCCGGTGGTTCCCTCATCCGGATAGGTCTTAAGCTTAGATGAGTAGGAAGTTCATCTTTTGACCATAAGGGGGGAGCGTTTTAACCCTTTGAGCAGTTTTGTTTTCGCCTTTTACTGCCTCGTGCGCGTAGAAGTTGGGCGGTTTTGGCGCAGACGGTCGTTACGCCGTCTGCGCCAAACCTTCCTCTAAAGTCTTGTTAGGTAGAAGATGGATGGGTTTTGAGGATTTCTTTGGGGGTTTTTGGTCGACTGTGTTTCCGTGGTGCGTTACCCAGCTTTTGAGCCTTAGCCGTTTACCTACGCGTCTCTTCGCGGCCTCGCCGAAGCTTGATGTTGAACCCGTAGTTTGTCTGGGGGGGCTAGGTTTTTGAGAGGATTTTTACGGTCACCAGTGTTGTTCCTTCACAAATCAAGCCATATCCTGTGTCAATTGCACCACTCCTCGCAGCCCTTTGTGCTCCGTCACCTAAAACCCTAGCTGGTTAAAGGGGAGGTGTCCCTGTTACAGTCGTTGATTGAAAACAGTGCAGGTAGTGTTTTTATGGAAATATCCTGTGCAGAAAGTGAAAATAATCTTCGCGATATGTATAGTCAAGTTAATATAACTTTTCCGCCGTAAGCCGCATGAGTCTTCATTAGTCTTGGGTCTACTGGGTTTTATGGTTAAAGTGTTGACTGGCACAAGCTTGATGCATTCAATCCTTCTCTATGTTTTCTATGCAATAGAATAATAGCTGAATGTTTCACCATGCATATGATTTACATGTTTTGCTTCAATGTATTTCTATCTTGGGAAAATGGCATGTCACATAATAGCGTAGATTTAGTGCTGGCTCAAGCATAGTTGATAAGTTTAGTATTATGCAGCAGCAGTAGATTGTTCATTTTATTGCCCAGAACTGTGTATGCTTCATATAGAGCAGGTCACAGAACCCTGCATCCTAGTTTCAGGGCATTATATGGTTGTATAATGCATGCATTTGTTGCACAGATCATTATCATACTATACACAGGATAATAGTACATTGCATAGCATTGCATGCTAGTTTGATTATTCAGCCCAAAGGGCTTATGTCTTAATTCCATTGACTGGTTACTATCATGATACACTTGAGAAGGAATGAACTGCCACATAATGTTAGCAACTCGAATTGCTTAATGTCACAATGTTATACATGGCAGGAGGAACTTACAATGTCCAAAAGGCAGAAGAAGAATGCCCCTATGGTCGAAGAACAACCAGATATAGAGGTTGTCACAAAGACCGAATATACATATGAAGACACCCAATGTGTCTCTGGTGTTGAGCCCGAATATAAATGGGGTGATATTTATAGATTAATCTCCCGCAGGGAGGTTCCTGACATGGGTCTTGAAGAAGAACCCATCTATGCAAACATAGAAAAATCCACCATCATGAAGGTGGCTACCAGACTAGAGCTGTTCCCTTGCTCTGAGGTGATTAGATGGATTCTGCTCCATACAAATACAGCCACCATGCTCATAGGAAATGTGGAAGGCCAGGGCTATGCTGCATTTATCCCAGGATATGTGGCATTGGCCTATCATCTGCCAGAACCTCAAATCTTTATATCTGATGCTTGGCTGGATAACATCAGAATGGTCCTGGTGGAAACCCTAAAGAAGATGCTCTTGCAGGGAAAGCTTTATCGGTACAGGACATCCGGTGAATATGACACAGCCAACTTGAGGGCTCCTTACAGATTTGTGGCCGTGATGCTTAACAGAATCTTTGGGAGAGCTCATGGCAGACTCTTCAAATTCGAATGGATACCCATCATGTTTCATGTGGCAACCCAAGGAATAGTCTTCAATTGGGCCAGCCTCGTATCAAGCAGTCTTTCTTCTTGTTTGGCCACAGCACAGGGTGGAGAAGCCAAGAAAAAGTCTGAATTCTACATGAGTTCGATATTGGTGGATTGTATACTGTGCAACCAGCCTTTCCCAAGTCTCAAGTGTGTCTGGGACAGGGAAAGGATGCCTGTCTATGCCGCATATAGACCATTATGGGCTCAGCAGTACCATAGCCACTACAGGGAGGTTTGTGAGCAGTTCATCATGCCACTCTACACACTCATCTTCCGGAAGGAATGTGACTGTATGTCAGAGGAGGCTACGCAGGTAATAGAAGAGCATGCAGACTATTTCCTGACTGAGAATGGCATGTACATCAGAATTTTTGGTGGCACGAAATGCCCCTTAATGCTTCCCAAATACGCAACAGAATATGTTATTCATAAAGAGGCAGTTAGGGAGGTATTCATTGATGGAATAGGGAGTTACCTTTTTGAGCAAAAGAAGGCGACATATCCTTCGCTCCCATTCAAACTAGGTAGCTACCGATTTGCCAAGGTAAAACAAGCTGCTGAGTTCATAGAAGAATTGGGGAAGTTCCATCTTGGTGAGATGCCTTCCAAAGGAATGATACTCATGGTAAAATGGTAGAGCACTGCAAAGAACATAAAGTACGTTTTGAGTACACTCACCACTTTGACAAGGAAGAATCTGTCTTCCGAAGTGCCCCTAACTTGACAGCTCTGAGAAGAAGGTTTAAGCCTAAGAACCCCACCAAGGGTGGAAAAGGGGCCCAACAAGCCAAAGCTGAGCAAGCCAGAGCTGAAGAAGAGGCCAATAAGAGACAGGAGGAGGCCCAGAAACTAGCACAGGAAGCTGCAGAATGGCTTCATAGTGAAGAAGAAGGAAAAAGGAAAGCTGCCCAAGAAGCAGCTGAGAAAGCACAAGAAGCAGCCAAAGAGGCTGAAGAAGCAGCTAAATTGGCAGCTGAAGAAGCGAAAATAAAGCTGGATGAAGAGCTTCAAAAGCAGGAGGCTGAGAAAATAAAGCTAACACAACAGTTAGCTTCTGAAACTCCAACGGGACAAACCCAGGAAGAGGAAAACCCAGAGGTGCAGACCTTGCAAGTACCTGCTGCTAGCACCCTTGTGACCCCTACACTCCAGCTAATACCTTTCACTCAGAAAAAAGGTGAAGAGGTCCCCAACTTCAGCACTGTCTATTATGACAGGGCCACCAAAAGAATAATGAGGAGGACATAAAAGAAGGTTGAAGCGAAATACCTATCAGGAAGGATGGTAACAGATACAGCAGTCATGCTAGTGACAAACAAATATCCTAGGCTCATGATAAGAGTCGGGGCTGCACTAATCGATGCCTCCGCAGATAACATAAACAAGGTGATGATTGAACTAGAGTCAGTTAAGAAGACCTCTGCTCAGCTAAAAGACACACTAAGAAAAGAAAGAGATGAGGGTAATAGACTCAAGAGGAAATATGAACACATGAAAAGGGAACTGGAATCCTCTAAAGGTGAAGTCCATACCCTTCAAGTGGAGGTGAAAGCCAAGGGAACAGCACAGGAGTCCCTAGAAAACCTACAACAGGAAGCCCAAAGTCTAAAAAAGGAGAAGGAGCAGTTACTGTCAAAGGTGATAGAGCTGGAAGAGCAGTAGAAGGTCATCTATGAGGCCAGTGATTCATAGGTCCAAGAACTGAACAAGAAGCTAGCTTCTCTGACTACTGATCTGGAGGCGACTAAGGAACAACAGGTAAATCTGCAGCCATTTAAAGAATATATTCTGGCTCAAAAGGCTCAAATGCTACAACTGCAGACTGCTCTGGAAGAAGGGAGGTGCAAAGTCCTTCAGATTGACAGCAGGCTAGGAGAGATCATGGAAACTTCCTCATACTTCGTTGATCGATCTCAAGAGGTTCTTGAGGTCTTGAGTGCCAGAATGGCAAGGCCAGAAGATGATGCCGAAACTCCAGAAGGGCTACCAGCAAAAGACCATCAAGCCCTCAAGAGAGATCACAACTTGGTAGAGTTCGCCATCAGTACTGCAGAAGACTTCAAGAAGGCTGTAAAAGAGACGCAGGGAGCATGCCCAGAGTATTTCAGAAGGCTCCTAAATACGTACAACCGATGTCAAACAGAGGCTGAGCATAGGCTTGAATACTTCTCGGACCATGAGGCCTTTATGGAAATATTACAGAAAATATATCAAGATGTAGAGGCCAGAACTCAGCAGATTAGAGCCATTGATGACCTAGTACTGAAGAACGAGGTAGGCCACGAAGCCGTTAGCATGCAGTTTCTAGAAGATCAGCTTCGGTTGAGCCCAGCAAGGATCAAGGCTATCAAGAACCAAGTTGAAAAGTTCGAAATCAACATTCAGTTCCTAGATCCATGCGCTTTTGAAGGCATCGCTACTGAAGCAGCAGCGTGGAAGAAGTTCTTAGATAGCCAGGCGGGACCCTCCTCATAAAGGACTGGTCAAACTTTGTAATAATTTAATATTTTTGTAAAAATTTTTGAGAAATGAAGCGTTGGGAGAGAAAAAGGTTCGGAAGCCCAAAGGTCACTTTTGGCAGCCCAACCATTTTGACCTTTTGTATAAAAGTAGGAAGCGTAGAAGGAATAGGGGATTTTTTCCCCAGTTAGACTGGTGATGACATATTGTAAGAAGAACTACTTCATTTTGCAATAGAAATTACAGTTTGTCTATTGAAAGAAGATTGGTGGGATTTCAAATGTTTTTCCATGGATAGTTGAAAGATGAACTACTTTGTTTTTCAGCATTGTGTCCATAAATCGTGAGATTGTTCTAACTTTATGACCTATGTCTTGTTTAAATGATTTCTGATTTATTTTATGAAATAACCACCATGAGTAATGCATGCTTATCATGAAACAATTAGTTATTTGGTTGTGGAAATATCTTTCATTGTTCATGCTTGTAAAGTAAATGTCAGCTATCTGTAATTGCTTTTATCATGTGTGCACATCCGCATTACTCATATATATTGAATATAAGTTGGGTCCCCGGGGATAGGTAGATAGAGATAGATGGATACATAGATAGCTATGTCAGTGCATAGATGCATGTGTGATTCAAATGTTGGTGAGCCTAAGACGAGAGGTAAGAACCTGCGCATCACATTGTGACTGCTCCCTGCATGTTAGTTCGATTCTTGCATAGCATTCTTAAGTTAAAATACAAATTCCGGTGGACCGGGCCACAATCGGTAAAGCCTTTGTTTGTGTTTGACCTACGGTAGCCGGACCGCAAAACCGGACGAATTCCCTATACCAAACAATCAACGGGCTAGTTGGGAACGTTGATTGGGGAGAATCCCCTTCTGTTGTCGTCTGGGAATTTCCAGGCCCCAACAGGACCATAGCTGCAAAAGGAGATCGGAGAGACCCTAAGAGATCAGGGAATGCATTGCTTAGCAGGAATTCCTTGGGGAATGGATAGTAGCTACAAAGTAAGACCCAGGAAACAAAACAATAACAAAACATATGCGAGGAGGCATGACGCTGCTAAGTATGCTGGGAAAGAATGAACTATTGTTGTGTGAGCACTCTGTGTTAGGAAACAATTGAGAGAAATACTTGTGAGGGGAGCACTCTGTGTTAGGAAAGTTATTTCTTCCAAGAAAATTGAGCCGAGGTTAGCTATCTCCTATCTTAGCATGCATAGTTTAGCTCGATGGTGATTGAGGACAGATCATATTTGTGCCTAATCTACGGTTGGGTGGAACGTGGTTGTTCCCTTTTCATTGTGGCCCACTTACAAACATGTTTCCTTATTGGGTTTATGATTCTGCAATTCTATTAAGCTCAGGGTATGTTCTCATTTGTGTAAATGTGTGTTTCAATGCTTCTAAAATGATAAGCATCAATTTTAGCTTTATTGATGAAAATATTGCTTATGAGCTGCTGTATACTCATACTCTTCTTTGAATGACTGTGACTTGCATTTGGTGACATTGGTTACTCAAATGGTGTAATATTGTTTTCTATAAGGAGTTACTAGGATGTTGTATGATTCTTTGTTAAATCTAGTCTAAGGCCCCCATGATAGGGAAGCCAATTTTGTCTCCTGGGTTTATCCCTTCTCCTATTTAGTGAAGCCCCTGTATAATACCTTAAATTCCTAAGGGAGGGTAAAAATGTGAAGGAGCGCTTGGCTCTTGAAGTTCTTAGGAACTAGCCACTGTACACCACTAAAAAAACCTAATCATGAGATTGTCTAAGCAGATCATTCGACTTAAAGTCGTGACTCCATTGAGGGTTGGCAACTCCTTAGTCTTGCTAAGAAAAAACAGAGAATATAGGTTAAATAAATTGGACCAAAAGGCCTGTGGAAGCCTAAAATTTATAAGGAATTTGAAGTGTTTCCGAAACTCACAATCCACATTGCAGAAATAAAAACATGGTTAAAATTATTAAGGAAAAAGGTTGGTTGCGCAATACGTAATGCGCATTGCAAAAGGAGAAAGCGTTATAAAAGTTATAACGAATGGGAGATTTTCTGCAACCTGCAATCCACATTATGGAAGTGGAAAGAAGGGTTAAAATGTAATGAATATAAGGAATTTCCGCAATCTGCCATCCACATTGTGGAATGCAGAAAGTGGAATTCAATACTAAAAATTATTCACGAGGTTTCGCAAACTGCAATCCACAATTGCAGAAAGCGAAAAGTTCAAAGAAAATATAAAGAATATAGGGGGTTTCTGCAATCTGCATTGCAGAATGTAGAAAGCAGAATGGAAAATGGTTAAATGTTGAGGTTTTTGCTATCTGTAATCTACACTGCGGAATGCAAAAAGAGGAAAGAAAATTATGAAAGTGTAAAGGATGTCCGCAATCCATAATCTGCGTTGCAGAATCCTGAAAGAGGAAAGGAAAGTTGCTAAAATTATAAGGTTTTCTATAATCCAAAATCCCCATTATGGAATGCAAAAAAAGGAAAAGAAAATTTATGCAAATACATGGGGTTCTGCAATCCGCAATCTGCATTACGAAAGCAGAATTGTGGAAGGGAGTTTTTATTTATGGAAGGTAATTTTATTTGCGGAAGAGAATTTTTATATGTGGAAGGACTATGGTAGAAATGATTAAGCTTGGGAATGAATGTTAGAGGAAGAATTGTGGCCCATGTATTATGTGAAAGAAAAAAAGAAAAGAAAATATAGCTTTTAACAGGTTATATGCCATAAGTTACAACAAGGAATACAGTCGAGTCCACACTGGCGCAAGCCTCATACTTTCTTTTTTTGGGTTAAAATTCTCCTTCCATGGTCTTAGAAAAAGACCTCTAGAGTAGAAAAAGTAAGGTCCATCATCCATCACCAAGTTCCAATCCTCCAAACTAATGAACATTATAGTAAAACAATTTCCTTAGAGACAAGTTGCAAATCATAGTGCCCCTTTGGTTTCCAGATGGAATTTATCCACCAAAATAGGGATTTCTTTGAAAATAGGATTCCCACAAATTTTCTTATCAGCACATGATATTTTATGTACTGATCTGATCCCTTAAACTCCTGGATCTGATATGCATTACTGGGACCAAATACACCCTTAGAAAGCAATGCCCAAGGTGGTTCCCCTCATGATCCAAAAGCTAATTTGTCACATGTTTACTCAATCTCTCTCCTCCCATTTCATTCAATGAGATATGAATGCTATAAATATGGATACATTTAGCAGGATATCTGGGTGGGGCTTAATCCTCACCCCCCAAACTTTCCTCCATAGATCATTGTCGATTCGTCGTCCTTTGAGTTTCGTCATAGTCCTTAAAGTTGCTCTCCCCCTCAATGTTCAACTATTTATGTGATGTTCAACATTGACAACCATATTATTAATATTAATACTTTAAAAATATATATTAAGAATATATTAATATATTAAATAATGTACACTTGAAATATTAATTACACCTTGATCAATAATAATAATAATACAAATTTATATTAAAATTTAAAATTTAATTAATAATTTTTTCAAATTAATATATGTGTGTGTGAGAAACATGAGTGGGCCTACTGGTTAAGAGCACGTGTTTCCTCTTAGGAGGTCACAGGTTCAAATCCAGAGGGGGTAGTGTATGTACACCTTTGTAGACTTTAGTAATTAAATCATTGCGCAGAGGGGGCTCCCTTGTCCCACAAACAAGAGGGATCTCATACACCAAATTGGTGTTTCGCTTGGAGTTGACCTTAAAAAATAGATTATTACTATTATTATGATTGTTACACATAAACATTATAATCCAATGTAATCTTGAAATATTACTTGCATTTTAAGATGAATATTAATATTAATGATAAATGTTAAATTAAAATGAATCAATTAATTCATAATTTAATTTAAATTTTCTAATATTTTATTTTAAACTTTACTCAAAAATTGAAATAATGACGATGAAATTAAAAAATTATCCATAATATGTCAAAGGGATCAACGAGAGGGTATTACACAAATGAAGCTGCGTGTAATGTTTTGATATTTTTATGCCCATTAATGTTTTAAAGGATTATGTTCAAGACAATGGATGTACAATCCCTACAATTTGTGGTCAGGATGGTTCATGATTTGGTCCTTCTACATTGGAAACAAACTAGTCATGAAAGATAAATTTTTGAAGACGAAAGTGTACTAGTCTAAGGATATAAATAGCGAATGATATCTTAGTGAGGAATATATGTGCACAATGAAAGTAGAATGCACATTAAAATATATACAAATTTTGTGTGTTTGCATACTGAAGTGCTCGGTATGTGTGCTACATTAACACCTCACTGCATTTGAGTTTCTAACTTGGATCGTAATTATCATCATCTTTGACTTCAAAAAAAATCTATTGTTTAGACAATCCCATCATTTGATGATGTTCATGACATTGAATTTCTTTTTCCAAAATGAATTTAAATTCTCAAAATTTATAAATAGAAACATTTAGAGTATTTATTAAAACTTTAAAGTATTGTAGAAATTTGAATTTATGGTTTTCACTAACCAAAAAAATTGTAGTAATTACTAGGTGAATTCTTAAGGATACAAAGAAGATATTATATTATTTATGATATTTGTTTGCAAAGAAGATACAAATTTAGGGCCATCTACGAGAAACTATATCGATGCATATGAAACATTTCTTTGATGTGCATCTTTGCTTGCACATTGCTCGGAATCGTTAAGTTATTGTTCATGTGGTTGATGTCAAGGTACTTTGTGTGTTTATTGTGGTTCATATTTTAGTTGGTAATTGTGATTTTATCATCATAATGTGTGTGTAAAATTTATATAAATATAATATAAATACGTTTTATATTAGTTAGCGAACTTACAAGTTATTTTTATATATTATTTATAATGATGGTTTTTATATATTATTTATAATGATGGTTTAGAGGGTATTTCACTTTGTCCCTTTGGTTATGGATTATCTTTATATGCCTCTTGAATTTTTCTAGCTTTGGCATGATGTTAAAAATGTATCTATAAGCATAATGGTTCTCTTTCCTAGATGCATCCATCTCTTTCTGATTTTAGCGGCATGGTAGATATTATTGGCATATCTTGCTATGAATGGTATGCCATTTGTTTTATTTCCTTGATGGGATTGTGATTCCTTTCAACCTTTGACAGGGGGAGGTAATTCTCTCCTTGTCTCCTCGTAAGGGGAATTGTTGTTTGGAATGGTCTTTTTGTTTTCTCCAAAATTATAATATGTTTTCTTTTCTAGAGAGAGTCACAATTACTAGGAGAAGTTTTAACCCTTTACTTCACTAAAAAAAGGGAAAAATACCCCTTTATTACATATTTTGTTGGGAATCTAGGAAAAATACCCCTTTATTACATATTTTGTTGGGAATCTAGGATCCTTCTTGTTTTGATCTATCATCTTTGAAAAAAATTACCTTAACCAATAAAAGTTTCAAACTCAACCATTAAGTGGATAATGCCAAAGAAGTTTATTTCAACTCTTAGTGGGTAGTTGTCTCAATGATTTAACTTTTACCCATATATAATTTTGAATATTTGCTTTACAATTCTCCAAATCCCATCCTATGAAATGATTCTATCCACCCAAATCGTAAATGATGTTTCATTGTATATTTTTATATATTTAATGATAAATGGGTATTGTGTAATGGCCCTTGATTTTATTGCACTACTAACTCATCCGTGTATCCTTCGAACAAAACCTTTGATCCTTTGACAAATTCCAATGCTTCTATGTTATTTTATCTGAGCATTTCAAACCCCACTCTTCATTTTGTAAACAAGGATTCCCTCTAGGAAATTTGGCGGTATATTTGGTGGACTCGTTTTAATCCCCCCAATGAGTATTTTAAAACAAATTTATGTGTTCAGAAGAATTTCTATTGAGATTTATTTCATCCCAATATTTTTAGAGAATGATTTTGGATGTGGATTATGTTTTATTTTTGCAATTTATTCTTGTATTATGCTCATGTAGATAAAATATTTTATTTTTGAGGAATTAATCCCTAGTAAACTCATGCTTTGATTTTCTTGGAAGTTCTATAGGATATTCGTCATATAATTATCATAGTTGTGAGGCGTGGGATCAACACCAATTTTCCAATATTTGTAGGGATTTCCAAGTTTTAGAGATATCATGATCAGTTCAAACCATTCCCATGGATAACCGTGAGTCAAATTAACGGATCATGGACCCATAGCTACCTCCTCCCACCACATCATGGATTTGAGGCCCCCCATCATGTCAGCTATCACCTCACTAACACCACATCTAGGTGTGGATGTTGATGGAGTTATATTAAAGAAAAAAATTTACAAACAAACTTAGTTTTACACTAATCATTTAACCATCATGTTGTCCCAAGCATGTTTCTAAGGTTTGTTTTTTAAAGTTCATTTAATTTGATTTAGTTGTCCAATTGTATATAAAAATTATAGAAATTTTATAGAAATAAGTTTATATTAGTTGGTGAAATTATGATTTATAATGATGGTTTTTAGAGTCCTTTATTTTGTATTTTTCATTAGGGATTTTCACTAGATGCTTCTGAACCTTTCCTAACTTTTCCATGATTTTAAAAATGTATCCATAAATACAATGGTTCTCTTACCCACCTCATGCCCTTATTTCTTATTTTAGGGGAATGGTCTATTATTAGCATAATATTATAATGGTATAACATATGGTTTCATTAGCTTGGTGGGATTTTGATTCCTTTTTGTGCTTGGAGGAGGTGGTTCCTTTTCTCCTTCTCTCCTCGAAGGGTAAAATTGTTGTTTGGAATGGTTTTTTCTTTCTACCCAAAAGTATATTAAAATTTATTTTCTAGTAAAAGTCACAAATAGTAGGAGCACGTGTAACCCTTTACTTCACTTAAAAACAAAAGTATATGATCCTTTACTAGTACAATTGACAAACTCAACCCTTAAGTGGATAATGTGAAAGAATTTGTCCTAATGAGATGTTCTCACTTGGTGACTCAGATTTGTTATTGTATGTATCTAACCTAATCCCATAAAACTTTAACCTTTTCTCTCTCAGAGTATGACTTGTGACAACTTGTCCTTAGAGTGACAAGAGCTTGCACAATATGCCTAAGTTTAAGGAAGATCCAAACCAGATATATCTACTATTACTATTGTTGTTTAATTATTGTTTATTAGTTAAACTTGATGGAATTTTGTTACATTTGATGTTCTATACATTGGAATTGATAACTCATCTCAAGGAACATCTTTAACCCAATGTAGAGAGGAGTGTTAAAGTTGAAAGAGATGAAAAATATGTTTCAATTTACTACAACAGTACTTTTCTGGATCTATATTTGTTATTTATTTCTTCTTATATGGTGATTATAGAAATATATGTGACAGTATACCTTGATATAGAGAAAATATCAAAGACATTTTTCATGTTGGTCCTATGGGTAAAAGGGGTTATTTCTTCACCTTTATGATACACCTTTGTCTTTTAGGTATGGGGGTTTCCTTACCATCTTGTTCTTACCCCTTTGGTTGAATTATGGTCCTCCATCTTCTACCTGGTCCTAGCGCCCTTATTGTGTAGGTACCTTGACCACCTTTGGTACGATTACTTAGCCTTATTACTTGTATTGTTTATTTTTATGTGGCCACTTGACGTTTGGTACCCTACTCTAAGTGTACTCAAATTTATTTTATGTTTTATTATGGTAACAAACCTAAAACCTAGGGTTTCCTAAGTGACCTTTCTAGAAGAATTTCCAATTTTATATGTTATGTTTGTAACTTCACTCTTGGAGTATATTGTCATGACATAAGTGTAGATCTTATCTTTGTTGGATGAATCATAGGGTTATTGTTGTTGTAAAGTTGAGTACACTTAAAGTAGGGTACCAAAGGTCATATGGTAACTCTTATAGGGCTATTAGAAATGTTCTATGAAATGTGATCCATGCTCTCCAACCAGTGAGTTACAATCCTGAAACATGAAGATAAGCCATCAACACTCTAACTCTCTCTCTCTCTCTCTCAAGGTATGTATTTTGACAACTTGTCCTTAGAGTGATAAGAGCTTACTCAAAATGTCTGAGTATAAGGAATATCCAAACCATATATATCTAGCATTACTTGTATTCTTTAATTAATGTTCAATATTTAAAATTGATAGAATTTTGTTACAATTTATGCTTTGTACATTGCAATTGATAACTCATCTCAAGGACCAACTTTAACGTAGTGACTAGTGGAGTGTTAAGTTGAAAGAGAAGAAAATTATGTTTGAATTTATTACAATAGTACTTTTCTGGATCTATCTTTATTATTTACTTCTTCTTATACAATGATGATAAATATATACATGACAATATGCCTTGAGAGAGAGAAAATATTAAATTCATTGGTCTTGTTGGTCCTATGGGTAAAAGGGGTACACTACTCTAAGTATCCTCAACTTTCTTTTATGTTTTATTATGGTACCTCTTATAGGGTTTATAGACTTCTGTTTTGAAATCTGAATCGTGATCTTCAACCCATGATCTCCAACCGTGAAATGTGAACCTAAACCATAGGCAATATAACTCTATGTCTCTCTCTTAAGGTATGTCTTTTGACAACCTGTCCTTACAGTGACAAGAGCTGACTCAAAATGTCTGAGTATAAGGCAGATCCAAACCATATCTATTTAGCATACTATTGTTTTTTAATTCTTGTTCATTAGTTAAACTTCATTGCATTTTTGTTACTTCTATGTTATGTACATTGGAATTGATAACTCATCTCAAGGACCATCTTTAATGTAGTGAACAATGGAGTGTTAAAGTTAAAAGAGATAAAACTTATGTTTGAATTTAATACATAAGTACTTTTTTGGATCTAGATTTGTATTACATTCATAAATTATTCTTTAGGTACTAGGTTCCACATTTTTCACCTAACCATTCATGGGAAACAATACCCATAAAACTACCTACTGATTCAAGACACACTTCATGAGAAATACATGGGTGAGATTTAATATTGAATGATGCTTCCCATGGAACAAGAATAACTAAACATGTATTTGTCATATTTTTCTTCCTCAAGCAAGGGAATTTTAGGAAGACAAGAGGAAAGTGAGACATCTAGAAGGACTACAATAGGTATATCAACGAGATGTAAAAATTCTAGAAACACATGCAAATTTTTTTTGTTGAAGAGGGGTCATGTTATTATGATAATGAGACCATAGGCGACATTGAGGTGTCATTGGGGTTGTTTTGCAGGGATGGCATAATGGTCGGTTACAATAGATATATTGAATTGATGGAGTATGTTGGACCCTGTTACAAATATATATATTGGAGGTGACTTTTACAATATAAAGTAAGTATGCACATATATGGATTGTCTACAAATTATTTACAGCTGAAAGACGGGGATGGAAATAAAGGACCGACGTTGTACATTGGTGGAAGGCAAAAATATATAGGGAATATTGCAGGGTTTATAAATAGTACACAACCAAGGTTTACACTTAATAAACCCTATTGCATATTTTAGGGGGGTGAAGGAAACTGTGTTTTTGTGTGTGCCCTTAAATAAATAGTTGCAGGGGAAGAGTTGATTATTAATTACAATTTGAATAGAATAGATACAAACGTGGTCACTATGGGAGGGATACATCTAACAATTTACCCAACCTTTAATTACCAAATCTAATCAATTATGTATTTTTTGGTATTCTATTGTTCTAATTTCATTAAAATTTTAAATATTTAAGACGTAGGGTATAGATTAGGGTATCTCCCCAACAGTTGATCAGAGGAGTACATCATCCTTGAGGCAACAGGTATACATCATTATAATTGTACAAATATAATATGAATAAAATGTTTATTTTTTATGTTTTTTCATGAATATAATCATTCTGTTTTGATAATGGTATCTATTTTTTTGTTGCAGGGTGTTGATCATAGTAACTCCCTACCACTAGTAGATCATATAATACCTTCTGTGTGGAAACACGTATACCTCATTTCTATTTTACTACTATAATATGCTAAATATTTTTTATTATTTATTTTCATAAGTATATTGGTTTCATTTATATAACGAATTATGTATTTTTCATCACAAACAAGTGATCAAGGAATCCTCAACATTTCATCAAAATATTAGGACATCCTCCAGGAAGCAAGTAATTGTTGATGTATTTGTAACTTCAGAATGTATTCACTTGTATATCTTGTGTTGTATTCCATTGTACCCCAATGTTCCTATTGTGAGAATCATTATTATAATAAAGTCATGTAAATTCATTGAGGTCAACCCTCCGTTGTAAGTCATGCAAACAGTCCCCACAGTTGAGGGGTAATAAGGTTATTAGACTCTCCTAGAGAAGTCGTCCCTAATGAGTAATTGTCAAGTGGGAAACTAGTATAAATAGAGAGTGAGACTCTTTATTTGACACAAACACTCACTGTAACAAATATAAAATAAATATTAATTAAATTAGTTAATTACTAGTGAAAGGGTGTAACCCTTCACTATGTTGGCTCAAGCCATATAAGAGGCAAGCCTATTGTACCTTTTTTTATCATCATATAATATATTATTATTACTCATATTTCATTATTACAATGATATTTGGATTCGACTAATGCACAACTGGATTCGGTTTCTCCATTTGGTATCAGAGCGGATTCCCTCCTGCACTCTAAGCTCGGGCTCAGCTCATCAATTTTTGATTCCTCCACTAATCCATTTCTTCACCTGTCACTTCATCCCAAACCTTGTCCAAAAAAAAAAAGAAACAAAAAAAACCCAACTTCCTCTCCCCGCTGCCATTCTCCTACCCCCCCACTTCTCCAATCGCCTGCTCCTCTATGCGTCCACCTGCTTCCATGCACCACTTGCTCACCAACTATCTTCCAACACCCGCCGCATTTATCTTTTCTCATCTGCCTCATTCCCCCACCAACCACACTGCTCCACGCTCATATGCATCCTCCCACCACTCTTCTCTTCCTCCACACACCTCCATATCCCTCACTCCAGCCACATCTTTTTCCCACACGCAACTTCTCCACATCACTGCCCTCATCCACCAATGGGCTTCACTACCACCCATGGCCACTCCACCATCGAGTTCCTCTGCTCTATTGCATCTTCAAACCCCTCACCTCATCCTCCTACCCTCCTGCACCTTCTCTCCAACGTTATCACTCCCTCTCACAGCCTTCTCACAGTCGTCACAGCACCGTCACCCCCATCCACCTCCA
Source organism: Pseudotsuga menziesii (assembly GCA_001517045.1). Taxonomy (NCBI): domain Eukaryota; kingdom Viridiplantae; phylum Streptophyta; class Pinopsida; order Pinales; family Pinaceae; genus Pseudotsuga; species Pseudotsuga menziesii. Next base: position 66,854 of record LPNX010385173.1, on the reverse strand, counting down.
CACTAATCTGCAAAAAAAAAATACTATATTATAATATAATATAATATTTATTATATTATATTATTTCAAACATTTTACAATATAATATATTTAAAAAAAAACAAATATTATATTGATTATTATAATATTTGTTTTAAAAAAATAAAAAAATAAAAATAAAAAACAACTATATACAATAATTTGTATAGTTTATGAATAATAATAATAATAATAATAATAATAATAATAATAATAATAATTAATATATTATTAGCCAAAATAGAGTGGAAATGCACACCTCCACATACAAGGTCCAAGACCATGGCCGAGCTAAAAGAGCAAATCGAAAAAATGGAGAAAGACATAAAGTCCCTTGCCGCTGACCAAAAATGCGTGAAGGAAAAGATGCAAAATAACAATAAATACTCAAAGACGAGCTTGTTGTGGGAATAGAAAGGAGGCTCGACGACAAACTTGACATCCTGAACGAAAAACAAAAAGACTTGGATGAAAAATGAGTACACTGACACAAAACATAAACACCATAACACACAACATGAGCACCATGACACAGAACCATAATACATTATTCGAGATGTTTCAAAGGTTCATACCCAGTCTGGGCCACATCAGTAGTCCAGACATGCTAGATGCCTCATTTCATGTTGTCACCCAGGAAACTCTCGCAAAGAATCAAGAAGAATTGCAAAAAGAAATAAAGATTAACAATGCGACGCTTAAGCAAGAGATAGAAACACAAGTACTGCCGGATATGGAGGCACGATTAAACAGAAAAATAAATGCTATAAGTAAGATAGTAGAGAAAAGAAAAACTAAAAATCACCACCAACAACGAAGCAATTCAGATATGTCACTTTCATCATCCAGTAGTTCCGAGCCACCATCAAACCATAAGGCAAAAGGAAATCAGCGTTGCCCTTACAAAGTGCACCCACCTAAGGCAAAAATAGAGTTGTCGAAATACAATGGGAGTGAAGACCAATGTGTTGCTTGGCTAAACAAAGCAGAAAAATACTTTGACATTTACAACATTCAATCTGACGAGGAGAAGGTGAAATATGCGTCAATGCATATGGAAGGGTACGCCTATAATTGGTACTTATGGTGGAAGAGAGATAATTTTACCTACACCTAGAACTTGTTCAAAAATGATTTTTTTAATAGGTTTCAAGGAATCAAAGAAGAAGAATTTTTCAGTAAACTTACCAGACTACAGCAAGTCGGAAACATTGAGGAATTCACTTAGCAATGGGAATCCTTATTAACACAAATATTTGGGTTGTCTGACAAGCAAATACATGAAACCTATTTAGGAGGCCTTAAACCACACCTCCAAAAACAATTAAAGCTACATGACATACCTAATGTAGAAGTAGCAAGATGTAAAGCAAAAGCCGCGGAACGTAAATTTGAAGGAATAAAAACAAAAGGCGATAGCCATTATCAACAAGAAAAAGAGACACAATGTAGGTTTTGTGCAGATACCTGGTATACCAGCCATCAATGCCACAAACCTCAATCATATGCCCATGAAATGGAAAATAGATCAAGGTCATCTAATGGTTACTCTGATAATAAAAAGAAAAAGAAGAAAAACATATGTCGCCAATGCAGTGATGATTGGACCCCTGGTCACAAATGTAGGAACAATGAGACAATATAGTGCAAAATCATCAATGGAAAGGAAGTGCAAGTCACTGCACAAGAGACCTCATCCGATTCTAATACTGACACCAAGTCAGAATGAAGAACGACACTAGGAAAATACTTAAGCTTTGAGGACAAAGATTCCTTAAAGGGAGTGGCAATGTAACAAATATAAAATAAATATTAATTAAATTAGTTAATTACTAGTGAAAGGGTGTAACCCTTCACTATTTTGGCTCAAGCCATATAAAGAGGCAAGGCTATTGTACCTTTTTTATCATCATCTAATATATTTTTATTACTGATATTTCATTATTACAATGATAGTTGCATTCAACTAACAGACAACCGGATTCGGTTGCTCCACTCACTCAACTACAGTGCATGAGTGAGAGAAGACAAGCTCGCACAAGTGAGAGAGAGAATAGTTGTCGTAGATCATCTTTGTGTTTTTGGTTTTACTTTTTATATTGGTGCTCATTCTATCTCTAAGGAAGTTGTGGGGTTTTCTCCTTTATGATTTCCCTGAGGAAGATTCTTTGTGTCTATTGTCTCTTGTGATTATTGTTGTGCATGTTATTCTCTCAGACAAGATCCTAGATCATATTGATTAAATGATAAAAATTTAACATGGTATCAAAGCCAACCTGAGAAGAAGACACTGTACAGCTGCAGAAGCTAGGGATTCCTACTTTTTTGGGTCTCTCTCCATAGATCATCGGGAAAATGAGGCTAGGTTAACTCTCCATTGAAAGGCGCATCTTTTTGTCAAAGAAAAATCTGATTCTGAGCACTTTCAGTTTTTGGCCTACCACTACAGCAGGAAATTAGAGATTTTCACAAAAGTGGAATTTTTGAGTAAGCACAGAATAGTATTATCTACTCCTCAAAATCAAAGTTTAGATATCAAGATCAAAGTTTTTGGTTGGGTAGAACTCTGGGAAAGTCAAACCCTAATTTTCCCTTGAACTAGAAAACTAAAACTGTAGAATTCTAGATGTAGATCCAGTTCCAACATCTTAAACCGGTAATATATAAATATTTTGTATTTCCATTTGAGGTTCTCATCATAAGATGTCTAATCACACCAAGCTTTATGAAAATCCTGAAGGAGCTGAAAAATTCCAAGCATGGAAGTACAGGATCTCACTGGTGCTTGAAGAAAATGAATTGGAGTCCTACATAAGTGGAGAGGTTCTAGTTCCAGAGGGAGATGAGGCTAAAGCCTTACACAAGAAGAACTTGGTCAAGGCTAAGAGGATCATTCCTGGTTCCATTAAGGATCACCTTATACCACATGTCCCTTCCCTAAAGACACCTAAAGAGATGTTTGACTCCTTGACCAAGCTATTTGAAGGGACAAATATAATTCAGAAGATGAATTTGAGAAACCAGTTGAAGAATGTAAAGATCGAGAATGAAGAAACCATCCAGTCATACTTTACAAGGGTTTCTCGAATCAAAGAACAATTTGAAGCAGTAGAAGCAAAAGTAGAGAATGGATAAATTGTGATGACCACCTTGAATAGTCTCCTTGGGAGGAGTGCACACAAGAAGAATATCAAATAGTAGCTCAAAAAGAAAATATGGGAAGTGAAGATCAAGATCTCACAACACACACCAAGAAATTCAGAAAGGACCACAATAATTTTAGATGTAAGAATTCTCACCGAAAATATATCTCTAAAGGATATAGCAGAGATCTATCTAAATTCAGATGCTTTACCTATGATGAGAAAGGATACTTTTCCAAAAATTGTCCTAGAAATAAGGGGGATCTCACAAGAAGAAAGACATCAAAAGAAAACATCATTCTCACACTGCAGAGGAAGGTGATCCTCCCAGGAAGAGAATCAAAGAACAAAATGAAGATTCTTCAGGTGATGAAGAATATGTTTTTATTTCTACCCTCACAGGGACTGTTACACATGGAAGCAATGATTGGCTCGTAGATAGTAGGGTTTCCAAGCATCTGACAGGATTCAAATAATCCTTTGTGAAATAATGTGAACATAAGTCACCCCACAAAGCAAAACTTTGGGATGACTACCAGTATCCCATAAAAGCTAGTGGTGAATCCTCCTATAAGCTAGACTCTAGAAAATATATGAAGATGAAGGATTTTCTATTTGTACCAGGACTAAAGAAGAATCTTCTATCCATATCTGTATTGGATACAAAATGTATGAGGGTTGCATTTATAGATGGCCAATTCCTTATGTGGCCAAAGGGAAAGACTATATATGATGCAGTAGTGATTGGAGAGAAAGAGGGAGGATTATACAAATTAAAGGGCCAACCAGAACAAGCTTTGGTCCATGACTCAGTAGATCCAAGTGAACTTTGGAGCAGAAGGGTTGTACATGTGCACTACAGGGAACTACCACTTGCAAGAAAAGTTGTTGAAGTTCTTCCAGAAATACAGGAAAAACATGAAGGTGTTTGCAAAGGATGTGTGAAAGGAAAGAATGCAAAGAAAAAATTTCCAAGTAGCGAGAGCAAGGAAGACAGAATCCTTGAAATCATCCACTCTAATATATGTAGTCCGATGTCATCTAGTTCATTAAGTGGGTATGTATATTATGTTTCTTTCATTGATGATTTTTCTAATAATACATGGATATATTTCTTGAAAAGAAAAAATAAAATATTTAGTGTTCAGTAAGTTCAAGGAATTCAAATCCTTGATCGAGAACCACACACAGAAGAAAATCAATACCTTTCGATTAGACAATTGCGGGGAATTCACATTAGATGAATTCAAGGAATTATGCAAAGATTCAGGGATTAAGAGGGCATTGACCACTTCATATAATCCACAACATAATGAGATTGCAGAAAGGAAGAATAGAACAATTATGGAAGCAGGAAGGGCAATGCTTCATGATCAATATCTTCCCATGGATCTATGGGCAAAAGCATCCAGGACAGAGGTGTATATACAAAACCGTACTCCATATGGATTACTTGAGAGAAAGACACCTGAAGAAGTGTTCTTTGGCAAGAAACTAGAAGTCAGTCATCTCATAATATTTTGATGTCCAATGTACATACACATTCAAAAAGAAAAGAGGACAAAGTTAGATCCTTCAGGAAAGAAGGGTATACTTGTAGGATATTGACAGCTCGAAGGATATTAGAATATACTTCCCAAGATTCAAGAAGACTGACATCAGCAGAGATGTGACATTTCACAAAAACTCAACTTACAACAAATTGAGAAAAATACCTATTATATAACCTGAAGAAACATAAGTACCCAGGATCCATGATACAACTATGAATGAAGCAACTCCAGAAGAAGATAGAGAAATATAAGAACCTTGGGAACCTGTGATCCACCCCAAGAGAAGAGTCCTTACAAAAGGAAACCTGCATGGGTATGAGAGGCTATCCAAGGTGCAAAAAGATATGGGGCTCCAGAAGAAATGCATAAAGAAAGGAAGAGAACTAGGTTCTACTCCAGTTATGTAGCCCTATTATGTGATATCATTGATAAAGAACCTTCCAACTATGAATAAGCGGCAGAAAAGAAATAATGGAAGGATTCTATGATCAAGGAGTACCAATTGATCATGAAGAATGATGTCTGGGATATTGTCCCAAGACTAGAGGGGAATTCTGTTGTGACTTCCAAGTGGATATACAAGATCAAGCATGATGTACATGGCAGCATAGAGAAATATAAAGCAAGATTTGTGGCACATGGCTTCTCCCGTAAAGAAGGGATATATTATGAGGAGACTTTTGCAACTATAGAAAGATACACTTCCATCAAATCAATACTTGCTCTAGCTATAGTAATGAAATGGAAGATACACCATATGGATGTCAAGACTGCTTTCTTGAATGGTGTAGTATAAGAGGAAGTGTATGTGGAGAAGCCACTTGGTTTTGATACATGTGACATGGAGACTCATGTGTGCGAATTGAAGAAGGCCTTGTACAGCTTGAAATAGGAACCTGGGACATGGTACGACAGAATTGACAGCTTCCTGACTGGCTTAGGATTTACCAAGAGTAAAGCGGATTCCAACATTTACTATAAGGTTGAGGAAGGGAAACCTGTGATACTCCTACTATATGTGGATGACCTATTTGTAACAGGTAAGGATGGGTTGATTATTGACATTGAAGAGGAAGCTTACTGCTGAGTTTGAGATGAAAGACTTGGGTATGATGCACTACTTTCTAAGCATGGAGATGTGGCAGAATGCAGATGGAATCTACCTAGGAAAAGGGAAGTATGCAATAGAGATCCTGAAGAGGTTTAGGAAGCTGGAATGCAAGGCCATGACCAATCCTATTGCATTGAAATTTAATATATTGAGTGATGCTTAATCAGACTTAGTTTATGCCATGATGTATCGTCAAATGATTTGGTCTTTGACGTACCTGATGAATACGAGACCGGATATTTTCTTTGTTGTGAACACATTGAGCCAGTTCCTGGCGGATCCGAGACATGTTCACCTGATTGTTGCAAAGCATATTCTGAGGCACCTGAAGGGTACAGTTGATTATGGGCTCAAGTATGAGGAAAATCAAAAAAATAACCTGGAAGGTTATGTGGATTTGGATTGGGTAGGAAGTGCCATTGATAGGAAGAGAAATTTGAGGTGCTGCTTTAGTATGGGATCAAGTGTGATCTCTTGGTTTACTAGGAAGAAGTCATGCATGGCCCTCAATATAGCCAAAGCAGAGTATGTCATAGCTTGTTTGGCTAGTTGTGAGGCAGTGTGGCTGAGGAAGATAATATCTTAATTTTTTTATATCCAATTGGATGCTACTTGTATAAATTGTGACAACCATAGTTGTGTGAAGCTGTAAGAGAACTTGTTGTTCCATGACAAATCAAAGCATATTGAGATCAATTATCACTATATAAGGGATATGGTGCAAAGAGGAGTAGTGAAGCTCTAGTATTTTGTGATGGATGAGAAGATAGCTGATGTGTTGACCAAGCCATTAGCGAGAGTGAAGTTTGAGTAATTTAGGGAGAAGCTTGGTGTTCTCCATATCGATATTCCTTCCAAGAGGAAGTGATGAGTCCATGAGCCTTTCTCACATGGTGACAGGATGGGCCTCCCATGGTCATATGTAAGTGTTGCACCTTTCTGACATGGTGGCAACCTTGGCCTCCCATGATTAGATGTGAGTGCTGAGCTTTTCTGACATGGTGGCAGGATAGGCCTCCCATAGCCACATGTAAGTGTTGTGCCTTTCTTACATGGTCGTAGGTTATGCCCCCCATGATTAGATGTGAGTGCTGAACCTTGTTGACATCCTGGTAGGATGGGCCTCCCATGGTCAGATGTAAGTGTTACTTCTTCCTGACATGGTGGCAAGCTGGGCCTCCCATGGTTAGATGTGAGTGCTAATCCTTTCTGACATGGTGGCAGGATGGGCCTCCTATAGTAAGATGTAAATGCTATGAATTTCTGACATGGTGAGAGGATTGGTTCCTCCCATGGTCAGATGTAAGTGATGTTCCTTTCTGACATGGTGAGAGGATTGTTTCCTCCCATGGTCATATGTGAGTGCTGTTCCTTTTTGACATGGCGAGAGGATTGGTTCCTCCCTTGGTCATATGTAACCATAGAAGAAGACGAAGACCTACATGGAGGCTAGGCTTACAACAAGCATGCAAAAGGGTGGGATCTCTAGTACTTACTATGACGATTATAATTGAAGAGATAGCACCATTTGCTCGAGATAGCGAGAGCAGTGATTATGATCCAGTGATGATGGTCGAGCTTTGATGATCATCCAGCTTTGATGATGTTCTAGTGATGAATACTTGTGTTGATGAATTGTGTCAAGAGAATACCTTCCTAGTTAAGAGGGAGTGTTGATTTATTTGTAAATTCGGAAGGTATTCAGCTGTATATCTTATGTTGTATTTCATTGTACCCCAATGTTCCTATCAAGAGAATCATTATTATAATAAATTCATGTAAATTCATTGACGTTAACCCTCCATTGTAGTTCAGGGAAATAGTCCCCATAGTTGAGGGGTACTAGGGTTATTAGAATCTCCTAGCGAAGTCATCCCTAGTGAGTAATTTTCAAGTGGGAAACTAGAATAATTATAGAGTGAGACTCTCTATTTGACACACACACTCACTAAACTGTAGCACATGAGTGAGAGAAGAAGAGATTGCACAAGTGAGAGACAGAAAAACTATCGGAGATCATCTTTGTGTTTTTTGGTTTTATTTTTCTATTGGTGCTCATTCTATCTCTGAGGAAGTTGCAGGGTTTTCTCCTTTATGGTTTCCCCGTGGAAAACTCTTTGTGTCTCTTATATCTTGTGATTATTGTTGTGCATGTTATTCTCTCAAATAAGATCCTAGATTATAATGAGTAAATGATAAAAATATAACAGTAATCCTCATTGTAATTTTACTACTATAATATGTGAAATGTGCTTTATTATTATTTATTTCTCATGATTATATTGGTTTCATTTCTATATTGAATTATGTAGTTTTCATCATAGGAAAGTGATTATCTTTTTTCGTGAGTACACTAATTTCTTTTTAATAATGTTTTATACAATTAATTGTTATAGGGAAGTGATAAGGAAATTCCTCAATTGTTGATCAAATGAGTACACTCTCCTCCAGTCAGCAGGTATACCTATTTCTCATTACACAAATATAATATGACGAATATTTTTTATGTTAGGTATTTTTAGTATGTATATTGTTTTCATTATGATAATGTTTTCTGCATTTTTGTTGCAGGGTGATGATCGAGGCAAGTCCCCAATTGTCAAGAAGACGACACCATCCTTGATGTAGCAGGTATATGTAATTGTAATTTTTGAAATCAAACATGAGCAATATGTTATTTTTTTTTTTTTCCTCGGTATATTTATTTTATTTTAATAATTTTTAAATATTTCTTTTGCAAGCTACAGATTCAACATTCAAATCTAGCATCAGATAAATCAATTGGTATTGATGTAGATAAGATCATGCATGAGGATGGCATTGGATCTTCTCTAGACCCAATTAAAATGATAGCTAAGTCCTTAAAAAAATTAATGAGGATATCCTTAGTATGATATTCATTTTAGCACATACAAACGACATTAATGCAAAGGTTGATGTTTTATTGAAGAGATCTAAGGCCTTGAATGTAAGTTGCAGGATATTGAATTAGAAGAAAAAATCATTTAAGATTTTAGAATTTGCACTTGTATATGATCATGAACTAACAATTTGTTTGTATCTAGAGGATTTTGTGTGCCCACACACTAGCGGTGACGGTAGCGTTGGTATTAATGATGGTCACGGAGAGTCCTCACATGATCATATGACTCCACATACATCACATGTGTCATTGTTTTCAACAGAACAGCCGGTGACACACTCTGAGACATCCCTGATACCATATGTGAGTGCATCCACTAGTGGTCGACACACACTAGATGGTACCGAACAAGGGGTCGATGTAGATATTAGCAATGATAATTCTCAAGCAGCATTTTCTGAATCTTCCCATGTCACTAGAACGATTACACTGAAGACAATATTTTTGGTGGACGAAAATCTTGTTCCCATAGATATAGAGAACATCCCAGGTATTTATACATTGTTTAAATTATTTTTTATAATTTGACTATAATATTATGAAAAAAATTGTTTTACAACTAATGATGGCATGATTGTCTTCAGGAAATGATGTTTTTTATAAACTTCTAAATGATCTCTCACTGGATATCTTTGGTCCCACCATCTGCATAAGGTGGTGTTTAGGCCTACAAAATTGAAGGCAACAACAGCTAGGGATTCTCCCCAGTAAACATTCCCAACTAGCATGTTATTGCTTGGTATGGGGAATCCATCGGTTTACGGTCCAACTACCGTAGGTCAAGTAACAAAAATAAAAGTTTTTACCGGTTGTGGCCTGGTCCACCATGTATATTTTAGTTTTTATATTTAAATATGATATGCAAGTTCCTATCTAAGAATGTAGATTGATAGAGAATACGAAGAGCATCACAATGTGATGCGCAGGTTCTTACCTCTTGTCTTAAAGTCTCTCACATATAAATCAAACATAGCAAGAAAAACTAAAACTAACTATCTAACCTATCCCTAGGAGCAAGATTATCATTTATTAATGAGTAATGTGTTTTGTGCATTCATTAAGAAAAATCACAGATAGCTGATACTTCTTTCAAAACACATGAACATTTAAAGATATATGAACAACCAGATAGCTAATTGTTTATGAACAACATTCATTACTCATAGTGGAAATTTCATAGAATAAACTAGAGAGCATTCATACAAGAACATAGGTTCAACGAGTTAGAATGATATCATAGTTCATGGACACAAAACTAAAAATGAAATAGTTCACTTTCAACAAATCCATGGCACAGCATTTGAAAAGTTCCACAAAGCTTTCTCCAACAGGGAACTTGTAATTTCTTTATGCAAAAGGAAATAGTTCTTCTTACATCAAACTCTCACAAATCTATCTAGGAAAAAGTCCCCCTCCTATCTAATTCCCCTATACTTATACTACAAGAAAACTCTTGGGATGCCCCTCAGTGACCTTTGGTCTCCTCAACTATTTAATCTCGCAATTTTTTCCTTTTGTGAGTGCTCATGATTTAGACAATATGTTACATTTCATTAAAAATTAATATCACTTTTACAATAAGAGACCAACTTGATGAGTGATAAACTTTTTCTGGGCCTCTGCTGCTATCGAATCCACTGGTCCTGTTTTTATCTTGCATCTTTATGCTTTAGCCTCTTCTTTCCTTGCTGCCTCCCTTCTGCTTTGAATTTTAGACATATCTTGTTTGCAGTAGTCACCCTGTCATGAACATAGCAGATTTTAGATCGTCAAAGTAACACAAACTGCACTAATACATGCATTCTGTAAAATGAACTATAAACAATATTAATGCATGAAAAGAAAATGATAAGGCAAAGAAAATCCTGCAAAGCTGGGTCCAGAAAACTTCTAAGCCCACTGTCCCACTAAAACCACAATCCCAATAGCACAGAATCTTCATCTATGACCAAACCACATCTTAACTAACTCAAAACCCTGCAAAGAAAGCATGAATCTAGACAATGTAATCGCCATCTCTCAACACACCAAACTCCAAAACTGTGCTCTTCACTTTAGAAAAACCTCGACTCGACTAGCACCCATGGGAAAACTCTGCCATCCCATAAAATAAAGTGACAGCACAACAAAAAAGGTGGGAAAACCCTACCAATAGTCAGAAGAAAAAACACTAAGCATCGGGCAGATAATCCACTTCGGAAGGAAAAAGTACTATGGCATTGGATGCTCAGTTCATTGAGGAGCCGCAATGGTGGAAACCACATAGACTAAGGGCTCCATAGTCAATGTATGCAACTCTAAAGCTAAAGGTCAGAGCTCATAACCTCTAAACATAGGTGAGATAGTTTACTGGAAAGCTGCAATGGTGGAAAGTGGAGCAACAATGGGTTCCACTACCAAAGGCTCAATGTTGCCGCCACGTCGGCAATACAACATATTAGTACTCCGATCAATCATCAAAACCATTCCAATGGTGAAACAAAAAACATCGTGAAGTAAAAGTTTGATAAATAAAACAAAGGCATCGACGGAAATTAGAATCATCCATCACCACATTCCCTATTTACCCTCCATAACGGTAGCTGCGTAGAGAGCTCATACCTCAATTCACACATCAAACGACTTCCAATAGCAATCAGAAAAATCATCAAGATAGGAAAAATCATCAAAACGTTAAGTACTCAAAATATTTTAAAAATGTGCAGCGATAAAAATAGGTTGTTTCATCTCCGCCACAGCGGCAACATAGAGAACTAAAACCTCAACTCAATCTTCAGCAAACCTCCAACAGCGATAAAAACAAACCATTCAATAAAAAATCAAAATAAATTAAGTTTAATATTCAAAAGCATTTGCAGTTTATTCAACTTCCGAAATGAAGGATACAATTTATCTCAATTCAAACTCAAGAAAATCTGAATTTGTTAGCAAAAGAAAACAGAGTTCAAGAATCAAAAACAAACCCAGGCAAGATAAAATTAAAAGGGAGGGTCCAAAATTTAAAAAAGTGGGAAACTGTTGCAGCAGCAACAAGTGGGATAAAAAACAAAAAATTTAAAATATGATATCACTAATTGCTTGGTTGTCATGTTTGATTGGGAGACGTGCAATAGAGTAGGGATCCTAAAGAAGGGCAAGAAAACATATGAAAATTGTGAGGGGGCAATTTAGGGTTCACCTAGAAAGGAACCCTGGGTATGAGCTCCCTCCAATGATTCCAACAAGTGAGTGGAAATATCTAGTAGAATATGGAAAGGAGAGGGCTTTGAGAAAATAAGGAAAGCTATCGCTAAGCACATGAAGGTATGCATTACTTTCAACATTGTAAGTATAAACCTTGTTGTTATTCATTTTTAGATCAAATTTGAAACATATAATGTATTTCAACTGTTTCATAGGATTCCATAAACATCAAAGGCCACAAATGATAGACAATAAAAAATTGGACAACACAAGATTGACCCTAGTGGTTATTTCAATTTGGCAGCATGAATTGTAAGTATCAAAAAACCAATATTACATCCAAAAAATAAGTTGCAACTTTTGTTTGTTTCATTGAATTTTAAAAGGTAATTTCATGTAATTTATGCAAATATGCAGGTTGATCGATTCAATGAGGATCCCATAGAGGAAGTGTTAGGATTATAATCATCACATGTCCAATTTGGTCAATTATTCCTAAAATAGGAGTCTTTTCAATCAGTATTGAGTCACTAGTTCCATTGGGTCCACATGGTCTAATTGGACCAAATGTACTACTTACTAGAGTGTCGATAAAACTAATTGAGGATAACTTCCATTGAAATAATTTGCATGCATCATTTTAGGTGCCTCCTGGACCAATCCCTAAAATTTAGGAGCCACTAGGAGTGCCAACACCAACCTCCTTCAGTTGATTTCAGTTGGTGACTAGTTATGAGTCAGTTACATTTATTTAGCCCCAATATTTGGATGGCTGCATGTGGGAAGGAGAATTTCCTCGTCGACCACATTCAGCTAGTCTAGTTAATTGATTCTAACTAATTGAGGCACTGATTTAGACAACTAAAGATAGCTAGTTAATCTCTGATCGCGAATTAGACAGATCCTGTTATCCATTCAGCTAGTCGAAGTTAACCAATTTGAATTTCCTCTCATATATTTGAATTGTCTCGTTATTAATACCATTTTATTACATTGTAAAAATCATCTAGATTGTATCCATTTTACTTTTTGATTAATGAAAGAAAAATACAACTGCAACTCATTATTGCATTGTTTCATATCATTTTGTCTGAATAAATTGTTTGTGGAATCTTCTGTAAGTTTTGTCTTGGTCCATAGATTCTTGTGAGCTCAATTTAAATAGGAATATTTGAAGCTTCTCTTCCAGTATGAATTTGGAGCTATTGTTGAACACCAAAAAAGATTGTCTAGGAAAACATAGTCTTCTATTGATCCATCTTGCATGCATGTATATAAAATCAATGAAGTTTATTTAAGAACGATTACTTATGCAGTCTATTCATTATAACTATTCACAATAAAGTATTGACTCAATTTTGAGCAGGAAATCAATGATCCACCTAATGCCGAGGATGGAGAAAAATCTATCGAAGGTCATGCTTCAAATCCAGGTAGTGAATGAATTCATATGCTACAATTTAAAAAATTTCATTGCAAATGGTGAATATTAATTTTACTTTTTCATTTTCAATTACAGAGAATGTAAAGGCTCATATTATACAAGATGATCCTATACAGGGACATGAAGTACATGATGTGGCCGTATCCTGTAAAAAGAACCTATGTAATATTTTTTAATTAAAAAGTGTCATTATAATATCATAAGATACAATTTAACACTTTTACATTATTGCGGCAAATATCGATCCCTTGTAGCAGCAACCATGTCTCGAGTACTCTACTAGGCAGATAGTACGACCATTTGTGTATGCGACGAGAACTAAATGACAAGTTGTAGAAGATGCGTTGCTTTCTAATTATGTAAAAATAAAAAATAAACATATAAAGAAGTGACTTAATAAACATTATCTATACTTATTTTTCATAACAAATTAAATCCACATTTTTTCATATAAATTTTATATTTTTTTCTAGTACATGCATTGGGTATGGTCATTTGAGAGAGATGTGAGGGGGGTGGCGGGGGGGGGGGGGGGGGGGGGGGGGGGGGGGGGGGGGGGAGGTGTAGGGGTCATAAGAGATTCTTCCTTTTACATGGTTTCCATTTCTAGTACATAATAATTTATTAGAGTTGTTTAATATTGGAGGAAACCTCCCTCGATGAAAGATATAAACATCAAAGTCAATATTGACTTCGTTGTTGCTCCAGAATGAGGGAGGTTAATTTGCTCCAATATTTGATGACTCCAATAAATTATGCTTGAAACTCAGAGGATCTTATTCATGAGTGTTATTTTTTTCTATCAATTGTTTAGTTTTTTATCATCGATTAAATCCAAGTTTGAATCTAGGATGATGAGGGGCTAGTCCAAAAAGAAGGCTCAGAAGGTGATGGGAAGCATTGTAAAGGTACGTTGCCATTCTCATAAAAAAGCATCCTAGAGTATTACATATTGATACACATATGGCTTGTATTAATTTTGTATATTTTTATGGAGTTTGAATGATTTGGAACTATGGGTACTTATAGATAAATTTAAAAATGGATGATATATGACGAGGGGAGGTATGTTTTTTCCAATTTCATTCCAAAGTATGTTCATGTTATGTATTGCATGCCATATTATTTTCATGTTATGTATTTCATTCCATATTCTGTTCATGTTACTTTGAATTTCACAACTCATGTACAGTTACACGCCCATGAAAGTAGAAGTGCTTTTCCCCAAAATTAAATATGAAGCAGGCATAGACTATTTGAAACTAGTCTATAAGGGTAGTCATCCAAAATGTATGAATTCTTATTGCTTGATAACCTCAAATATGTTATCAAATATTTTATTGTTTATGGTTATGTTAAGATGTCAATTCTAAATTCTTGAAATGTAGCCAAAATATAATACATAACATGGTATCTTTAAGATTTGTGTAAATTTCACTCACATCGTTTTGAATTATTTTATCCTATATACTTATTTTATTATTGTCCATGTACGTTACAACAAAATATCTCCCACATGCATTGATCTGTGTTTTTTACCTACCCTTGTGATGTAAATTATATAGGGTTTAGCCTAGGTACCATCCTTTAAGTGAGGGTAAATACTCGAGGTTTTTCCCGAGCATTGTAACTTGGGAAAAGAATAATACAATTTTAAATGCTAGAATAAAGACTTGATCTTTCATATAGCCCCATGGAAAGATGGAAACTTGTGTTTCTTCCTTCCATCATAGGAAAATGATGGGATAAGAAAATATTTCATTCATGGAATGAACTATGGGACAAGAGCGCAACTAAATAGCCGTCTTGGAAAGCAATTAATTGGTCTCATAGGCTTCAACCATTGTTTGGCCCACTTTTACAACAATATGTCATATAATTTTTTATGATTGTTTATTGAAGGTCGAGGATAAACATATATTGGCATGGACACATTTTGAATAATTATAGATGGTATTATCATAATCCATTTATGGACATTGAATCAAATAGCTCTATGATAAGGTTCGACCAACTTATTCAAAGGCAAGTCATCTTAATAGGAAGTGAAATGTTCAACATCACAAAACAAGGTGACTTGTGAGGTTTTAAGACATATGGAAGTCCCATTATTCTATTTCTACTAAGTACTTGGGTGGTTGGTTTTTCATAACATTTTAGAAATCATCTACAAGATCCATACTTCTATTACTATTTAGTACTTGGGTGGATGGTTCTTCATAAAAAAATAGTAATAATTTGGTCGTCCCATACCTATATTACTACTAAGTACTTGGGTGGATGGCTATTAATAGTTCATAATAGTTTAGCAGTAAGGCTCAATTAAAAAATACAAACAATGTGGTTTCTCAAAAACTTTAAACAATGAAGCAGGTAATCTAGAGTTGTGAAATTGCCAAAACATTTTTAAACATTTGTATCCAAAGACTTCTCATTTCCAATTTTTCTGTTTGTCTTAAATTGGAAATGAGAAGTCTTTGGATACAAATGTTTGATTTGGAAATTATATGGGAGTATGGGAGATGATCGAACGAATGGACATTTATTTTTCCTGGAAATGATGTTGTTAAGAAACTTGTCATGAGATGAACACTCTATTAATATTGAAAGAAGATTCTATATTCAAATTGCATTTGGTTATCCAAATGTCAATTGGGATTTCCTTTCCTCAAAAAGGTGCAAATGGTCTTCAATATTGAACAGAAATACACATTTTGTAGAAAGAGAAGATCACAAATCATAGTTAAATATTTTTCATAAATAAAAGAAATTCATCTCCTGAAGTGATTGAAATGAAGTTAAGACTTCTAGTATTGAATTTGACCTGTATTTTAGGAATAATATACATTGGTTTGATGATATATCTTTACTTCTATAGAACCTGGTTATACCCTTTATTGAGGACTAGAGTTGCAATGACAAAATTGTTCTATTAAGGTACTTGGACTACATTTTAGTGTAGCCATAGTCAATTTCAAACACAACTTGAAAATGAATTGTTTAGCAATTTACGGAAATGAATTATGATGAAGAAATTTATAGATATACCTAAAAATTGAGATGGTTTGGAAGGTCTATCAATATATTTTCACCCATGCAATAATGGGCCACTAAAATTTCTATGACGAGGTCATCTTCCCTGCAAAATTTCCAGAATAAGTTGTCCCCAAGGAAGATTATCTATAAAATCATCACATAACTAAAACCATGCATGATGTCTCTATTTAATGATCAATAAAAAATTACTTATAACAACACCATAGAAAATAGAATTTCTAACAATAGCAACATCCCTAAGCATGTTGGAATTTATACCAAATGAAATATATGTAGAAATATTCATATTTTCTTTTAATCTTATGCACTAGAAAAAAACAAAAGGATTAGGAAAATTACAATATGGAACACACTTGTTACACATAACCAAGTACCAAAAATAGTATGATAAACCAATAGGGGGAAAATGTAGGTATGGAGAATATATCCCTAGAATAATTGTACTGAGTTACATAATAAATCTTAAGATATTGGGAAAATAACTCTCAAATAATAACACAAGTATATCCATATACTTAGCACTAGCAATATCATGACATCCTCCATTTAGTATTAAGCATAGACTCATTTTGTTCTAATATTTTTAGTGTTATCCTTTTCATGTACCTTGTACATATAACTTCTACATCTAACTTGTACCTTGTACCTTGTACCTTGTAAATATTTTTAGTGTTATCCTTTAGGAACTAAGGTCCATGGCCTTCAAAATATGAGAATTCAGGTCCAAAGGTCAAAGTATTGACCATTTATTTCCCCCATACAAGGAAATTTTCTCTTCTGATCATGGTAAGCTCTGCACCCTCTTTGGATTTGATTTCTGGTGTCTGAAGTTAGCTATGGATGATAATGATTTTAGGTATTGAATTATTCTTTAAAGGTTTATTTTGTATCACCTATATATGAAGGTGATCCAATCAGGAATCCCAAGGTTGTTCACACTGGAAAAAAAATCTGTGCATTGGATCTGTAAGTTGTTCCAACAGTGGCAACAATGCATAGTACTAACATGGTAGTTGAATGCCTTCAAGAACTCCAAAAAGAATACAATTATGGAAAGTACCTAGTTCTCTGGTTAACATAAAACACCAAGACTATTCTATCAATTTGGTCGATTTACCCATTTTTAAAAATTCTTTATGTTGAATATGGAATTAGTTTCTCATGTATAGTCCATTTCTTCATTTTTTATGCCTTTGTTACCTTCTGTTTCAAATCATGTTCTTGTAATACATTTTTCTTTATAATTGTTTTTAAACTACTCAAACTCGTTGCATTTTTGATGACATAAATCCTATATCCGACGAGGATTCCATACCAACGATGAAAAAATCCTTAAATTTTTGTGTGTTTTTTTTTCTATACTGTGTTGTATTTCTGACGGTATGCATTAGTTAACCAATAGTTTGGGTGGATTATGGTGTTAGTTAACTGACATCTTAATCTATCCAAATTGTCTGTTAACCGACATGTATGTCTTCGATTAATAGACAGTTTGGATGGATTAAGATGTCGGTTAACCAATAGTTTGTGTGGACTAAGGTTCGATTAAGCAAAAAATTTACCGTCTCATTTCCGACAACATTCTTAGACATTCAAGTCAGTTAATTGATGCTCTATGTGTCAGACACTCAATAGAATATCGTTGCACTTACCTGTCGGTTATGTGACTAATTGTTGTCGTATTTACGATTTACTATTGGGGTTGTTGAATATCCGACACAATTATACTAACGTTTAAAAATAGTCCACCTTTTTCGTATGTTATATGAATTCCTATCGAAATTAATACAAATATTTCATTAGATGTTAGACGAAGTCCTATAAAAAATCATACAAATATATCATTGTATTCTGGGTTTAGATTTAGTTGTGACTTAAGTACTATAAGGTAAATGACTTCAAGCTTACTGAGTAATTTTATTTAGACTTTGGTGGTGACAAAAATACAAGAGTATCTAATTCTATATACAAAATAAGTTTTTGATCATCAACTGTCTCCTAGAGATCATGCAAACAATTAGTTCCATTAGATTCGATAATAGAGACATAATATGTGGTTGAAGCAAAAGCAACAAAAGAGATTGGGTGGCTCAAGAATATACTTGAATATTTGCATGAGAAACAAGAGAACTCCACTCCCTTATTGATTTAAAACACTTATACAATCAACTTGGCCAAGAATCCCTAATTCCATGATCGAACCAATCACATCAACATGAAGTGCCATTTGATTCAACATCATGTAGAGGCCAAGACATTTCATCTATGACATTGTTCCATGAAAAAGAAAATTGCAAAAATATTCACCATAGAAATTGGATGAGAAAATTATGAAAGGTTTATAAACATGATCAGACTTACAAACATCCCTTTGAATTAAGGGGGGATGTTGGAAACGTAATCCTATAGGATTATGGTTCCATAACTAATTTTGTACATGTTGCAATTACTTGTCAGTTTAATAAGTAGAAGATGAAGAGTCTCCTTGGACTCCAATGGATCTCTTGGAAAGTGAATCCAAAGAGTCACCTCCTCATGTAAAAATAAAGGATTTTTATCACTGAAAAATCAATTCAAGAGTTGTCTTCTCTAATAGCTAGCAATAAATGAACATTGCTAAAGATGGAAAGTAATTGGTTGTGTTGTCCCTCATATTGTATCCCCCACAAAACCTCACTTTAGAGCCTCACATTTGAAATGAATATAATTAAAGGAAGCACAAATCCATGGCATATCAAGTGTGGGATGCACCTTCCTATACAACTATATTCCTTCAAGATAGCCCTCAGGATACAATGAGGTAACCTCAAATATACTTTTTAAGGAAGGTGTTCTAATCTATCACGCAAGAATGTGAAATATTTATATAACAAGTGAAGAATGTGACATATTTATATATCAATGTCTGACTATATTTATAATAAAATCAAGTGGTGCATGGAGTTAGCTTCTAGTGTTCATTAAAGAAAGGGTAGAAAGATTGTGTTGTGGTTTTTTTAGGGTGGGGGTGGGGTAACTAGGAAGATAATAAACAAGAGTATTCAGAAGTTTTCATCTATATAAATGATCATCTACACCATGGAAATCATAATATATTTATGCATTAATAAATAACCGAGGAAAAATGAACAAGTATGAGCTTATGAGTAGGGAAAACTCTACAAGCTCTTCACACACATTTATTTGAAAACAAACTGAATGGAACATTGTACATAGATACATTGGTTTATCTAACAAAATGGAAGGAAACTAGCATAACTTGCCTGGAAATTCCATTGCTTCAGCGAGTGGTGGATTACCTTGACCCATACTATACAATAAAATTAACAAAATGATTATGATCGAGATCATGAGAGAGGTCTATATAATATTTTCCATGGGCCTCTTTCTTTCCTTCCCACGATACGTATATTTAAATATTTCTTATACAGAAAAAGAGAATGAAAGAAGAGAATGAGAAGAAGGCTTATGTTACTTCTACACAAATTGTGGTGTTCTATAAAATATTCAATCTCTAATTGCCTCTTTCCTTTCCAACCCCTTTGTTGTTTATATGAATATCATTGATCAAACTCTTCTGGAAATGAGAAACATATATCTATTATAGTGTACTATGAGAAATATATGAGACCCAAAAATTACATAATAATCTCTTTTTTCCTCCTCCAATGAGCATGCTTGTTTTTTTTTTTGTCAAATTTAGCAATAGAAGTAAAATTATTTATGTAACCCTTCAAAATTGAAGGGTTAGATGAATATATTCCCTTAAATTTGATATTAATACCATCCCTTTAAACATGATCAATGGTCACCCACCATGACATATGTTAATAACTTGACACTCACACCATATGCCGTAGTTGCCATTCCATCTCACAAGTTGATTAAGGTTGGGTTCATCGCAGAGGTCCATTCAACCTCACTCCATTTATTGAAATACCAATGGTTGATTTTTTTTCAAGGATCCATCCACCATTCATGGGGATGGAATTTTATCCCATTCATCTTTTTGATAACCCTACATGTTATGAGAGTCGTCAGGTCATCAAGGAGGAACCCCATCTTCTGATTGGCCAAATTCTTCTTTGGCTATTAGGAATAGAGTTATGATATCATGCTCCTCTATTGATCAGATGTGAGTGAGAAGGGAGTTCCATTTCCCACCTTTCCAAATTAGTTTTTCTTCCTTATTTTGGCGAAAATTTATGAAATTGGACTATGCAATCTATCACCATTCCTTCATAATAGCACAAACCTACTAGTGGAACTTTTTTGGGCACTCGAACCATGCTTCTAAGTCCTAGAAACATGCAATTTCATGTATTAAGCCATTGTGGGGAAGAGGAACATGAATTAGGATGCATATTTCTATATATTATTGCGATATTTGTGATCCACTTCAAGGGCTTAAATTTTTTTTGTTCCTTATCCTTATAAACAACAGCATATCCCATGGAATAATTTGTCAATTGCTAATTGTGTTGGATGAATTTTGTACTTGAAAAATGATGGAAAGTTCCTCTTAAAAAAATACATCTACAAAATTTTATCACTAGAATGCACTCCAGGCCCTAAAAAAACATGAATTATCCTCATGCATGGACTTAAAATAACCTATCTCAATTTTACCTTTGGGGTATCAAAGACGGAGTTAATGAACACATAAAAATGGAATTTATTCAAAAATTATTTTCACTTTCATGGTTTATATGTGGATGAATTAGAGGTGTCACATTTATTTCCCATCATTATCAGCAACCTCCTAAAATTGATCATCGATTGGAAAACTAGAGAAAGAGAACTATCCTTTGAAATTTTGCATGGAAAATTCGGCCAAAGACCGTTAAAATTGTGTGTCACTATGGTTTTTTAGGTTCTTGTTGCTATATCTATTTCATATGGAATGTAAATAAGCATCATAAAAACAAATGAATAGAAAGCACAAAGGGGTTTCCAATGACTAGTTGGACAAAGTCAATTTGTCTTTTTTATACAATTCATAGAGGAAAATGAAAACTTGGAATCCTTGCAGTAAGACTTTATTATTGTTTTTTTATACTTACATGAGTTGAAATTGAATTCCAATAACTCCATGGTGATATTAGACCTTAATAAACATATATAGTTCAATGTATTCCCTCATATGGATCATTATTCATGTATTTAGTTTGGCTTCAATAGGTCCCACCTTGTTTTCATACATTTACAGCTTAGAATTTGATTCTATCATCTCCAACATGATCAATGACCTCAAAAACATGCCTAATACATTCATTTCACCTAAATTACTCTTTCATATCAAGAATCCAATTTCACCTAGGGTAGATCCCACAAGTGGAAATGACTTTTTGTACTTCTATGGACCTCAATTGAATTATATCCATTTCATGATGATCGATTACACAAATAGACATGTTCAATTATCTTCCTACATTCAAATATATCAATTGATGAATTGCAAAATTTGTCTCAAGGTGGGGCCCATGAGAAAAATAAATTTTGGGATGTGATCCTTTTTAGGTAACAACATCATCTCCTTGTGTGGGATGGTTCCTCCCGTGAGGTGCCCAGAATTCCAAAATATACATCTAGCTTGAAAATGCCAATTCTTTATCCATTGGGATATGGAATTAATCCATCTCTCCTTCTTGTCATATTATGTCTACAAAACAAAATTATATTCAAGAAAAAATAAATGAAAATGGTGGAAACTAACTAAGGAAAAGTAATAATACTTAACCACGTACCCTAACTAACAAAGGGAAAAATTAAGTAAAATGGTAATGATATTGTAGCCATTCAAGTAACTTGAGAAGGTTGTGATACTTGCTAACATACATGGAGATTGTGAAATGCATGTAATCATGGTTTGGTAAATATAAAAATATAGTAACACATTCCCAATTATTACAAAATCCACCCAAGAGGAAAAAACACTACTTGGGGTGCAACCAAACTCAGAAAAAAGAATTAGCAGTATTAGAAACGTAATGAAGAGGGGTGAAAAAGGTAGAAATTAAATGAATTACCCATATCTAATACTTTCTTTTATGCTCTTTACTTTGGAACCCCTCATCCATCCACACTGAAATTGGATCAAGGACATGGAATCATCATTGTCAACACTATCATCAAATTCCACATTTGAATATTATGGTATTCATGGAACTTGTACTTAAAATTTCCAAATTCACATTTAGGAATGTGTCGTGAATGAATCCTTATTCACTAATGTATCCACCTTATTCGTCCTCACTATTATTTATGCTTTGGACATCCTTGAAATAAAGTATAGAAACATAATTATTTTCTTGTTTAAATGGAAAATCTACACTCTTAGAGGTTGCTCAAGTAGAAAATTAGTGTTTCTCTTTGTATTTCTATGATTTTCATCAATGTTATCATTAAAATATTTACACTTAATATAGATGGCCTTCTCCTTTTCATGCTTAATAATAGCGAAGGTCGCCTTCTCATTTAGGGGAGGACAATAATCCCTCTTTTCATTATGTTCAGAATTTGTGTGTTGATAATTGTTTCCTTCTTAGTTTGTAGTTTATATATCAACATGAGAAACTAATGAAAATCCTTTAACAATGGTATTCATGCTTATGCAGGGAAGTATTAAAATAATGTGGAATCTGCATTTTAAATTTTTTGTTTAGAGCTGAACGTTTTGAGCCACTTGTTGGGCTCATCATCAGGAGCTGAGTGCTGATCAATTTCAAGAAACTTTTGTGAATTAATATATATTACCTCAAGGATCAGCGAGAGAGGTCGTCTTGGTGACTTTTTTATAATGTTAATGATTGGTTTCCAGTTATCAATTAGCTCAATCCCCTCGACTCTATTAATATTATTATCATGTTTTTTTATTTCTAGGGATTCTCTTATTTTTCTCTTGGTGTAATGCCCTTCTTGTACGAGTAATTTTGTTTTTGCAATGCATATTTGATGTCTCCTTTCTGTTTTGTTCAAATAGAGCGGATTTATTTTTATGGTTGTGCCTAATTTCTGCACAATTCTCTTTAACCCCAATCTTGATTGCTCTTCATATCTATCCTATATATTTCTTTCCACAAGAGAAAGGATTGACATAGACCCTATGTTTTTGTTGGGACCTACTTTGTCCTTGGCCTAGTATAACATTTTCTTAATGGTATTGAGAGGGGAGAAGGTTACATTAATATTCTTTTTTCTTAATATCTTAGCTATTATGTCTGTGGTTTGCTTGATGTATGGGAGGATAATCCTTGCAACCTCATCCTCCTCTCTTTTCTTTTGTCGAGGACCATATTGTACTTTTTTAATGAGGTTCTTTATCTGTCTTTCCTGATATCCATTATTTATGAAGAATTTAGATACGTGGTGCAATTCTTATCATTTTTATCTAAAATTTGTTTTGTTCAGTGTACATTGTTCATAATATTCCACTGCAAAATTATACCTTTCAATTGCACTCATTTCATGTAGATCAATGGTTCAATAATTCAAAAAGGGAGATATATATTATTGCACACATTCATCTTATTTGAAATATTAGTAGGAGGACACCATTTCATAAGTCATCATGTTTATTTTCGATGTTTTAATTGTAACTCTGGAAGAAATTCTGATGTATATTATCATTGTATGATGTTGTACCCCCATTGGATATGTGCTTTCCTCCTTTTGGGATATAATTATTGTGTATGTACCTTGAGGTATAATCTCCATTGTATGTTGGGTAAATATTCCCCAGTATAATATAATGTAATGTGCTTTCGAAGTCTCTCTAGGATAATTCAGCCCTTATAGGATTAGAAGTCGTCCCAGTCATGTTAGGAGGTCAATCACTTGAAGGGTATAAATAGGGAGGAAGCCTCCCTCATTTATACACACTGAAACTCACTCAAGTTTGAATGAGGAGAGAGAGAGATAAAAGGAGGAGAGAAAGATAGTTGTAGAAGACTTCTTCTTATTGGGTTTACCCATATTGTGATATTGTCTTAGTGTCAGAACTATTCTAAGGAAGTTTGTAGGGTTTTCTCCTTTATGGTTTCCTTAGTAAAAATATTTGTGTCTTGTGCATTTTATCTCTTTATAGGTATCTTGATTTACTGTTATTCTTTCAGATAAAGATCATAATCAATTTAATTAAACTAGAAAAACTAACATGGTATCAGAGCCTCTCTTAAAGAAGGAACTTTGTAGGAGAGGAAACTAGGGATTCCTAGTTCAAGGTCTTCTCTCCATATATAGTCAAGAAATGATTCCTAGGATAACTCACCCTAGAGGGGTGCATCTTTTGGTGTAAGCAGAATTAGATTTAAAGAATTTCTATTTTTACTCTCACGNTATATATATATATATAGATTTCCAAAACTCCAAGTTTGTAAATTTAGGGTTTCTCTAAAAAACCCTACGTCATCCAGCTCCAGAACTAGGTTGGACACCTCAAATTGGTAAAACCTAAATCTTTTCTATTTCCATTTGAGGTTCACATTTAAAAATATGACTCATCATACTCATCTTGACGACAATTTTAGAAGAGTTTATAACTTCCGAGTGTGGATGTACATAATCTCCCTAATCCTTGTACAGAATGATTTGGATCAGTACATCAGTGAGGGAGTTCTAGAACCAAAGGAGATGAGGCTAAGGCTACTCATAAGAATAAATTTCTCAATTCCAAGAGAATCATTGCATATTCTATTAAGGATAACCTCATTCCCCATGAGTCATCCCTAAAGACTCCAAAGGAAGTATTTGATTCTCTGAAAAAGATGTTTGAAGGAAAGAATATCAATCTAAATATGACACTGAGGAACCAATTGAAGAATGTGAAGATACAGAACTTAGAGACTATACATTCCTACTTCACGAGGGTTTCTCAAATCAAGGAATAGCTTGAAACCCTTGAGGAGAATGTATAAGAAGAAGAAGGATAGATTGTGATGACTACCTTGAATGGCCTCCCAAGATCATGGGTTTCATTCAATCAAGGGATGTTTGCAAGAAGGAAGTTGATCTATTTAAGAAGAATCCAAGAATAATGCAGACAAGAAAAAGCTTGGCTCATAAAAATAGAAGAGAACATGGGAGAAACTGAAGATCAAGCTCTCACAGCTCACACTAAAAGGAACTACAAAAAGGAGAACCACCATCACAACAAAAAGAAGGAAAAGAAACACAAGAAGTTCAGAATATATCCTTCCAAAATTGGATGCCACACTTGTGATAAAAAGGGACACTTTGCAAGACATTTTCCCAAGAACAAGGAATACTTCAAAAAGAATAAAATACACCATGCTCACACCACCGAAGGAGATGAACCAACAAACAAAATATTTAGAAAATAGAAGGATGATCCTGATGAAGAGTGTGTTCTAATATTAGCACTCATGGGAATTATCTCACATGGAATAAATTATTGGCTTGTGGATAGTGGGGCATCTAAACATATGGGGAAAGACAAAGAATCATTCGTAAATATATTTGAGCATGATTCATCTCAGAAGGTGAAACTTAGGGATGATTATCAATACCCCATAAAAGGAAATGGAGAAGCTCCATATAGGCTATACTCCGGTAAATATTTGAAGATGAGATATGTGTTATATGTTCCAGAATTGAAGAAGAATATTCTCTCCTTCTCTTCATTGGATGCAAAGGAAATGAGAATTGCATTTGTTGATGCTCAATTTATAATGTGTACTAAAGGAAATACAAGCAATGATGTAACAGTAATTGGAGGACAAGGAAGAGGCTTGTACAAAGTAAAGGTACAACCTAAACAAGCATTGGTTTATGAGTCAATAGAACCAAGTGAACTATGGCACCGAAGGAATGCACATGTTCACTACAGAGAGATACTGATTACAAGAAAAGTAGTATCAGAACTTCTATAAATATAGGAAAAGCATGAAGGAATTTGCAAAGAATTTGCACAAGGAAAGAATGCAAAGAAGAAATTTCTCAGCAGTGAAAGAAAAGCTAAAGGAATACTGGAGATAGTACACTCATATGTATGTAGGCCCCATGTCATCCATCTCAGTGAGCAGGTATGTGTACTATGTTTCCTTTATATATTATTTATAATGTAAGAATTGGGTGTATTTCTTGAAAAGGAAAAATGAAGTACTCAGTAAATTCAAGGAATACAAAGCCTTTGTAGGGAACCATACTAAAAGGAATATTAAGACTCCACTATCAAAAAATGGTGGAGAGTTTACCTTGGAAAAATTCAAGGAACTCTGTAGAAATTCTGGGATTAAGAGGGGGTTTATAACTCCATACAATCCTCAATAGAATGAAATTGTGAAATGGAAGTAGCGAAAGAAATGCTACATGAACAAGATCTTCTAATACACCTTTGGGAAAAAGAAGAAAGGAAAACTGTCTATGTACACAACCATACTCCTCATCGAGTACCTAACAACAATACTCTTAAATAATATTTATTAGGAGAGAAATTAGAAGTCAGCCATCTAAGAATATATGGTTACCCAGTATACATACACATACCAAAGGAGAAGAGGACCAATCTTGATCCTTTTGGGAGAAAAGGAATATTTGTAGGATACAATGATACATCAAAGGTCTGTTGATGTATTTGTAACTTCAAAATGTATCCACTTGTATATTTTATATTGTATTTAATTGTACCCTGATATTCCTCTGATTGGGAGAGTCATTAATACAATAAAGTCTTGTGAAGTCATTGAGGTTAACCCTCCTTTGTAATTCGAGGCAATAGTCCCCACAGCTGAGAGGTATTAGGGTTATTAGACTCTCCTAGTGAGGTCATCCCTGCAATGTAATTGTCAAGTGGAAAAATAGTATAAATAGAGAGTGAGACTCTCTATTTTAAACACACACACTCACTCAACTGTAGCGCATGACTGAGAGAAGAGGAAATCACACAAGTGAGAGAGAGAATAACTATCGGATAGGCCAGGGTTCTGGCCTCTCCCAAAATTCACCACTAAACTACGGGGACTTTAACCCTTGAACAATAGGAGGGTTACCCACAATGACTTCACATGACTTGTGTACATTATAGAACCTCTCGATAGGAACATCGGGGCATGACATGACTCAAATACATTACAAACACTTCCCGAAATAAACATCAGGGTACAAGACATAATATATACGAGTGAATAAATTTTGAAGTTACAAATACATCAACACTCCCTCTTAACTAGGAAGGTATTCTTTCGACACAATTTTCAACACTAGTCTTCTTCTCTGTATTGACTAGATCATCTCGTCATCTTCATATTCAAGTTTTCCTCATCTTCAAGTATTCTTCATCTTCAAATCTTCTTCATATTCAATTCTTCTTCATATTCAAGTCATATTCATCTTCAATTCATCATCGTCTTCATCACGGGATCTGGATCATTACGAATACTGGATCATCACTGTTGAATCATCATGACTGTATCATCATCAAATCTGGATCATCACTTGATCTGGATCATCATCAAGTTTGAATCATCATCACATCTGGATCATCACTTGATCTAGATCATCATCAATTCTGGATCATCATCATCGGTGCTATCTCAAAATGGCACTATCTGTCGATTCTTCTCATCATAGGAAGTTCTACAGAGCCAACCCTTTTTAATGTTGGTTGTAGGCCTACCGTTCATGTAGTTCTTCATCACTTATATCTAACCCTATTTAGAATGGCCTACCCAACTCTTAAATCTGACCTCATCTTGTCAGAAAGGCATGCCCAGCACTCACATCTAACCTCATCTTCTCATAAAGGCCCAACACTCACATCCGAACTCATCTTGTTAGAAAGGCTCTGCACTTACATCTGACCTCATCTTGTCATAAAGGCTCTGCACTTACATCTGGCCTCATCTTGTCAGAAAGGCTCTGCACTTACATTCGACCATGTTCAAAAACATCGCATCAAAATGGCTCTTAGTCCCAGACTAAGGATTCTTGGTAACTGACCAGGTGCCTCCATTCTCCCAAAGAATGGCATCAGCCCTTATATCTTATCAAGTGGGAACACATCCCTCAATCACATCAGAATGGTCATACACTCACATCTGATCATGTAATACTACATCCCACAGTCATATCATAATGGCCCTCAGTCCCAGACTGAGTATTCTTGGTAACTGACCAGGTGCCTCCATTCCAAGAATAGCATTCAGCACTTATATTTGATCATGTAGGAACCAATCCTATAGTCACATCAGAATGGCTCAGCACTCACACCTGACATGGAAGGAACCAAATCCCCTCACCATGTCAGAATGGCTCTAGGTCTCATCATTTCCCCTTGGAGGGAACCTTGATCTAGAGAACACCAAGCTTCTCCCTGAAGTACTCAAACTTCATTCTAGCCAATGGTTTCATCAACACATCAGCTATATGTTCATCCGTCGCAACATACTGGAGCTTCACTGCTCCTCTCTGCACCATTTCCCTGATATAGTGATACTTGATCTCGATATGTTTCAACTTGTCATGGAACACTGGGCTCTCTAACAACTTCACACAACTATGGTTGTTGCAATATATACAAGTAGCATCCAACTGGAGATCAAATAAATCAGAATGTAGTTTTTTTAGCCACACTACCTCGCAACTAGCTAAACAAGCTATGACATATTCTGCTTCAGTTGTACTCAGTTCCACACAAGACTACCTCCTGCTAAACCAAGACATCACACATGATCCCATGTTGAAGCAGCATCTTGAAGTGCTCTTCCTATCGATGAAACCGCCTACCCAATCTGAGTCAACATAACCCTCCAGGTTAATCTTTTGATTTGCCTCGTACTTGAGCCCATAATCAACTGTACCCTTCAGGTACCTCAAAATATGCTTTGCAACAATCAAGTGAACATGTCTTGGATCTTTCAGGAACTGGCTCAAGGTGTTCATAGCAAAGAAAATATATGGTCTTGTGTTTGTCAGGTACATCAAGAACCCAATCATCTGACGATACATCGTAGCATCAACCGCTTCTGATGAAGCATCACTCAATAGCTTCAGGTTCGATGCCATAGATGTGGTTATGGCCTTGCAGTCCATCATCCCAAATCTTTTCAGAATCTCTATTGCATACTTCCCTTGTCCAAAGAATATTCCATCCGCATTCTGCCACACCTCCATGCCTATGAAATAGTGCACCATACCCAAGTCTTTCATTTCAAACGTGGCATCAAGTTTCCTCTTCATATCAGCAATCAACCCATCCATACCTATTACAAACAGATCATCCACATACAACAGGAGTATCACTGGATTTCCATATTTAACCTTGTAGTAAATGTTGGAATCTACTTTACTCTTGGTAAATCCCAAACTGGATAGAAAGCCATCAATTTTGTCGTACCATGTCCTGGGTGCTTGTTTGAAACTGTATAGGGATTTCTTCAATCTACACACATGAGACTCCCTATCATGTGTCTCAAAACCAAGTGGCTGCTCCACATACACTTCCTCTTCTACTACACCATTCAAGAAAGCAGTATTGACATTCATCTAGTGTATCTTCCATTTCATCACTGCAGCAAGAGCAAGTACTGATTTGATGGAAGTGTATATGGCTACAGGTGCAAACATTTCTTCATAATCTATTCCTTCTTTCTAGGAGAAACCAAGAGCCACGAATCTTTCTTTATATTTCTCTATGATTACATCTGCAACATGCTTGATCTTGTAGATCCATTTGGAAGTTACAATGGACTTCCCTTCTAGTCTTGGGACAACATCCCAAACATCATTCTTCATGATTGATTGATACTCTTTGATCATGGCCTCCTTCCATTCTTTCTGTTTTGCCACTTCTTCATAGTTGGAAGGTTCTTTATCAATAATGTCACATAGCAAGGCTACAAAACTGGAGCAAGACCTAGTTCTCTTTCTTCCTCTGTGTGTTTCTTCAGAAGCTCCATATCTTTATGCTCCTTGGATAATTTCACGTACCCAAGTAGGTTTCCTCTTATGAGGTTTTTTCTCCTGAGGTGGATCTACAGGTTCCTGAGGTTCTTCTAATTCTTGATATTCTTCTTGAATTCATTCGTTCATGGTTATATCATGAATTCTAGGTGCTCTTGTTTCTTCAAGTTCTTCAGCTGGTCTCTTCCTAGATTTGATGTAGGATGAATCTTCATCAAATGTTACATCTCTACTAATGTTAATCTTCTTGAACCCTAGGAAGTATATTCTGTAAGCCTTCTAGTTTTCAGAGTATCCCACAAATATACCCTTCTTTCCTGAAGGTTCTAACATCATCCTCTTTTCTTTCGGAATGTGTATGTATATAGGATAGCCAAATATTCTGAGATGGATGACTTCTGGTTTCTTGCTGGAGAAGACTTCTTCAGGTGTCTTGTTCTTAAGTACTCTATGTGGAGTATGGTTCTGTACATACACCGTTGTTCTAGCAGCTTTTTCCCATAGATGCATGGGAAGATCTTGATCATGAAGCATGGCCCTTCCTGCTTCCATGATCGTTCTATTATTTCTTTCTATAATCCCATTCTATTGTGGATTATATGGAGTGGATAACTCCCTCTTTATCCCTGAGTCTTTGCATAGCTCTTTGAATTCATTTGATGTGAATTCTCTGCCATTATCCGATCAAAAGGTCTTGATCTTCTTTTCTGTGTGATTCTTGATCAAGGCTTTGAATTCCCTGAACTTAATGAACACTTCATCTTTCTTCTTTATAAATAATATCCATGCCTTTCTTGAAAAATCATCAATAAAAAAAACATAGTATACATACCTGCTTAGTGAACTGGATGACCTTAGACCGCATACATTGGAGTGGATGATTTCCAATATTCCTTTTTCCTTGCTCTCGCTACTTGGAAATGTCTTCTTTGTTTTCTTCCCTTTCGCACATCCTTTGCATACACCTTCATGTTTTGTCTGCATTTTTGGGAAACCTTGCAAGTGGTAGTGCTCTGTAATGCACATGTGCAAGCCTACTATGCCAAAGCTCATTTGGTTCTACCGAGTCATGAACCAAAGCTTATTCTAGTTGGCCCTTCAATTTGTATAGTCCTCCTTCTTGTTCCCCAATCACTACTGCATCATCGAAATACTTTTCCTTTGGCCACATGAGGACTTGGACATCTACAGATGCAACTCTCATTCCTTTTTCATCCAATGCAGATATGGAGAGGAGGTTTTTCTTTAGTCCAGGTACAAACAATACATCTTTCATCTTGATAGAATTTCCAGAGTCTAGCTTGTATGAGGATTCATCACTACCTTTTATTGGATACTGGTAGTCATCTCTGACTGTCACCTTGTGAGGTGATTCATGTTCAAATAGTTTCACAAACGATTCCTTGAATCCTGTCATATGTTTGGAAGCACCATTGTCTATAAGCCAATCATTGCTGCCATGTGTGATAGCTCCTGTAAGAGTAGAAATCAGAACATATTCTTCATCACTTGAAGAATCATCATTGTCTTCTTTGTTTCTCTTTGGGGAAGGTTCATCATCCTTTGCAGCATGAGCATGATGTCTTCTCTTGTTTCCCTTCTTGTGAGAGCTACTTTTGTTTCTAGGAAAATCTCTAGCAAAGTGTCATATTTCATCACATGTATAACAAATTAACGTAGACCTATCTCTAGTATTTCTAAATTTATTCCATTGATGAGAGTACTTACCTCTGTGGTGGGTAGATTTGGTTTTCTTGGATTGTACTGTGAGAACTTGATCTTCACTTCCCATCTTTTCTTCTCGAGCTGCTATCTGAGCTTCTTCTTGAGAGCATTCTTCCCATAGTCTATTGAACTTGACTAACTTCTTTCTAGCACAGATACCTTGAATGAAAGAGTCCCATGTCCTAGGGAGACCATTCAAGGTGGTCATTACAATCTTTGCATTTTACACTTCTTCATCTACTGCTTCAAGTTGTTCTTTGATTTTGGAGACCCTAGTGAAGTATGACTATATGGTCTCCACATTCTAGATCTTCACATTCTTCAATTGGTTCCTCAAGGTCATCTTTCGATTTATGTACTTTCCTTCAAATAGTTTGGTTAGGGAATCAAACATAGATTTAGGTGTCTTTAGGGAGGACACCTGTGGTATGAGGTGATCCTTGATTGAATCAGCAATAATCCTTTTATCCATAACCAACTTCTTCTTATGTAAGGCCTTAGCGTCATCTCCCTCTGGAACTGGAATCTCCTCATTGATGTAGGAGTCCAACTCATTTTCTTCGAGGACCAGGGAGATCCTATACTTCCAGGCTTGGAGGTTATCAGATCCCTCAAGATTTTCATCAAGCTTGGTATGATGATACATTTTAACTAAGAACCTCAAATGGAAATACAAAAGATTTAGATCTTACTAGGTTAAGATATCAGATCTGGATTTGGAGCTGAATTTCTGTAGTGCTAGTTCAGGAGAAGATTAGGGTTTGAATTTCCTAGAGTTCTATCCAACCAAATGCTTTGATCTTGATCTCTAAACTTTGATTTTGAGGAGGAGATAAATCCAGCCCTAGGCTTGCTCAAAAAATCCACTTCTGTGGAAATCCCTAATTTCCAGCACTAGTGTTGGGTCAAAAACTAAAAATGCTCAGAATCAGATTCTGCTTCGACAGAAAGATGTGCCCTATGGAGTGTTGAAATATTGTAACTTCAAAGAATATTCTATATGTATATTTTGTGGTCCCCGATGGTCCTACCAAGAGAACCACTTGTATTACTTTGTACCCCGATGCTTCTAATTGGAATAACTAATAAGATTCATGAGGTAGTCCCCTCCAATTGTAAAGGTGGGTCATTAGCACCCCAATGTGGTTACTTGAGCCTACATGTGTAACTCGAGCCTACATGATTTAACTCGATCCTACATGTCGAATGACTTATTTAAAGTGAACAGATGAATATAAATATAAGTGTGATGCTCCTCATTTGTGACACACACTCTCACTTATGTAGCACATTAGTGGAGAAGAGAAGTAGCTGGAGAAGGAGGAGGATCAGGCTTTGATCTCCTTGCTGGTTTTATCTTTTATCTTTTTGGGGCATCTATATTGAGGAAGATTTTGATGTGTTTTTCCCTTTAGGGTTTTCCCAAGATAAATATTTGTGTTCCTTATGTATGGTTGTGCTTGTCTATCTTTTAGTGATCCTGTTTATATGCTTTTGTTATGAAAATGAAATGAAGTACTGATGTCTTAGCTAAGCATATGAAAAGTTAACATGGTATTAGAGACACCCTGAAAAGAAGAAATTGTGTGGCTATAGAATCTAGGGCTTCTTAATTTTTTGTTCTATCTCCACAATCGATCAGCAAAAGAAGGCTAGGCTGACTCTCCATTGAAGGGCGCATCTTTCTGTCGAAGCGGAATTTGATTCCGAGCATTTTCAGTTTTCGGTGTGGGAAATTAGGGCTTGTTGCAGAAGTAGAATTTTTGAGTGAGCCCAACATTTGATTTCTCTCCTCATCAAAATAGAATTTTAGAGACCTGGATCAAGATTTTTGGTTGGGTGAAACTCCGGGAAAGTCAAACCCTAGTTTGACCCAGAGCTAGAAAAACCCTAAATACTAAAACTGCTAAGTTTTGTATATTCTCTATATCCATATATTGGCTATGGTTCAAGAGATGAAAATTGTAGATATCGAATATATGATCCCAATGAACACTGTTTCCAAAATGTAGCCTCAGATTCACTATATTATAGGAGATATGATCCCTCCAAGTTAGGGTTCCAGCCTCTTCCAGAATTCATCCCTAAATAGGACACCTAGGGAAAATTGCTATAGCTTGGGCTACATAGGTCCAAATGGAATTCCTGAATATGTTCCAGAAATATCACAGACTACACTTTTTGTGGTATGAATTTTACAACTGAATATGAACCAGTGACACGTGGAATGCCATACAACTTCACTGTTCTGAACAGTCCTATAACAGGTCACCTTGGAAAAATTATCATAAATCCCAATTGGTGAAACCAATTCTGATGAAACCTATGGTGTTGGATCAGGGACATGTGAGGTTACACAGAGGAGTAGTAACTTTGGAGATATCATAGAAACAATAACAGGCATTTCTGCAAAATAAATTAGAAAACTAGGGCTTCATGTTCCGGGAGCTTCCCTCCACTGTTTTCAGAAAAGGAGTACATTGGACAGCTCCATTTGAAGAGATATATCTTTCTATCCAATCAGATCTAAAAGATTCCAAGTTTTTAAAATTAGGGTTTCTTTGACAAACCCTAGATCAGCTAGCTCCGGAAGCAGGACGGACACCTCAAATCTGTAAGATCTAATCTTTTGCTATTTGCATTTGAGGTTCTCATTTCAAAGTGATCTACCACATTAGCTTGATGATAAGCTTGGTGAAGTTGAAAACTTCCAAGCATGAAAGTATTTGATCCCTCTGAAGAAAATGAACTAGACACCTACATGAGTAGAGAGGTTTTAGTTCTAGAGGGAGATGGGCCTCAAAGCCTTACACAAGAAGAACTTGATCAAGGCCAAGAAGATCACTATTGATTCAATCACGGATCAAACTGTACCACAAGTGTCTTCCCTAAAGACACCGAATATGTTTGATTCCTTGATCAAGCTATTTGAAGATAAGAACATAATTCAAAATATGGATTTGAGAAAATAGTTGAAGAATGTGAAGATCCAGAATGCATAACATCTTGAAGCGGTAGAAGAAGAAGCAGAAAATGCAGAAGTGGTAATAGCCACCTTGAATGGCCTCCCAAGATCATGGGATTCATTCATGCGAGGAATGTGTGCCAGAAGGAATTGATTACTTTCAGTTGACTTTGGCAAGAAGAAGAAGCTCGTCTCATAAGAAGAGAAGAATAAATACGGGAGCAAATTGAAGATCAAGCTCTCACCATTCAAAGAAGATCCCTCAAGCGATGAGGAATATGAAGAACTCAATTCTTAACGAACCTCTTATCCATCTTATCATTTGGATAAGAAATGATGATTTCATGAATGAAGAAGATCATGAAGGAGAATGATCAAGAAGGAGTCTACCTGCAAAACAAACAAAAGACAAGTATTCAATTGTCATTTAATGATATTGTTTTGTTATGCATATTCAGTTGATGTGTTATGCATGATAGATTGTTTCCATTAATGACTGTATACTACTAATATGCATGTGATCGGTAAGTAGATCATGGTTCTATACATCTCTCCATTGCTACTTATCTAGAATGAAACCTCTTTACATGACATATTGGTTTAATTCACAATCTCAATGATGTCATCTAGAAAGTTTCTGTGAGATATGGATGAATGTTGTATTGGCTAAACAGTTGCATGATGCATAATAATTTGTCGTTATGCATATGTTTTATGAAATAGTTCTAACCATGAAATTGGTGCATTTGAATTGTAGGAAAGGTCCTGAACAACCTCCTACAAGAAAACAAGGATGAGACTTGTTCCGAAGAACAAGTGATGAAAATTCAATAAACATGAATCTGAAGCTCCCACGGTCAGAGACACCATGACGAAAGAAAGAGATTCAGAGAGCGGTAGATCCACCTCGAAGGATGAAGACCACCATGGGTATAAGAGATAACTCAAGATGAAGAAAAGAATGCTATGATCAAAGAATAACAATTGATCATGGGGAATGATGTATACGATATGATTTCAAGACATAAAGGGAAGTACGTAGTATCTTCCATATGGATCTACAAGAACAAGTGTACAAAGCAAAGGTTCATGATTTGCCTCAGAAAGAATAGACTATGACATGACATACTCTATTGACAAGTATATATCAAGCATAGAGCCACCTGTACAGAATGAAGAGGGAATATGATACTCCACTTCAGGGGGAGTGACTACAGAAGATATCTAAGTTCAACATGGTACGACATGATGGACAACTTCCTGCTGGATTGAGACTTTACCAAGAGTAAAGAGGGTTCCAACCTTCAAGGTTGAATGCAGAAGACTAGGATATGTTGATGACCTGACAAGACGAACTCATGGAAGATGTTATGATGAAAGAATACTAGAATGATGTTTGAGATACAGTTCTGAAACCATAAGGAAAGAGTATAGTATCCTCCAAATGGATATGCAAAATAAAGCATGCAGCTGACGGAAGTATTGAGAAGTATAAAGCAAGATTTGTGGCCAGAGGTTTCTCTCAGAAAGAGGGAATTGATTATGAAGAGACATTTTCCCCGGTAGCACGGTATACTACAATTAGAGCTACCATGGCACTTGCATCCATGATGAAGTGGCAATTACACCAGATGGATGTGAAATAAACTTTTCTAAATGGTGTGATCAAAGAAGAAGTATACATAGAACAATCACAAGAATTTGAATTTGAAGATAGACATACTCACGTATGCAAGTTGAAGAAGGCATTATATGGTCTTAAACAAGCTCCTCGAGCTTGGTATGAAAGAATAGATGGTTTCTTGCCGAGCATGGGATTTACCAAAATTAAAGCTGATCCTAACCTTTATCTCAAGGTTGTAGAAGATGAACTTGTCATCCTGTTATTATATGTGGATGACTTATCCTTGACAGGAAATGAGAAATAGGTCATGGAAAGCAAGAAGAAACTAGCGGAAGAATTTGAGATGAAAGAACTTGGGTTAATGCATTATTTCCTAGGTCTGGAAGTATGGAAAATTTCAAAAGAAATCTTTCTCAACCATGGAAAGTATGCGGTAGAGATATTGAAGAGATTCAATATGTTGGAATGCAAAGTCATGGCCACACCCATGGAATCCAACCTGAAGCTATTAGCTAATGACTCATCAAAGTTAGTGGATATGACTCATTACAGACAGATCATTGGGTCATTGGTGTACTTAATAAATACCAAACCAGACATTTGTTTTGTTGTGAACACCTTAAATCAATATCTTGTTCAACCAAGATGGGTTCACCTAGTAACTGCAAAACATGTGATGAGATATCTGAAAGGGACTATAGTCTTTGGTTTATATTATGATGGTAGCCATGAGTATAGATTGTATGGCTACACAAATGTAGATTGGGCTGGAAGTATCT
Organism: Pseudotsuga menziesii; assembly: GCA_001517045.1. Taxonomy (NCBI): domain Eukaryota; kingdom Viridiplantae; phylum Streptophyta; class Pinopsida; order Pinales; family Pinaceae; genus Pseudotsuga; species Pseudotsuga menziesii. The sequence goes on along the minus strand of LPNX010385173.1, from coordinate 29,409 downwards.
CAGACAGGAAAAGCACATTAGGTAGATGCTTTTGTTTGGGTTCTGCTATGAGTTCATGGTTTAGTAGGAAACAATCCAGTGTTTCTCGTAGCATGGCTGAAGCAGAATACATAGCAGATTGCTCTACTAAGTTGTGAAGCCATATGGCTTCGAAAGATGATATCAGTTCTCTTTGAACTAAAGATAGATACTACATTGATTCTATATGATAACGAGAGTTGTGATAATAGAGAACCCCGTGTTCCGTCGTAACACATAGAAGTCCGGTATTTCTACATTCAAGATAAAGATGCAAATGATGATGTTTCAGTATTTACATACTATATATATAGATGATGGTGATTCAGTATTTCTATACTGAATATATAGATGATGATGATTTCAGTATTCCCATACTAAAGATATAGATGATGTTTCAGTATTTACATACTGTAGATGCAGATGATGGTGACTTGATGATGCTTCAGTACTCACATACTGGAGATACAGATGGTGATAGTTTAGTATTCACATACTGAATATGTAGATGAAGATGGTTTAGATGATGATGTGCTGACAAAGCCTCTGTCTCAGGTAAAGTTTGAACACTTTCGAGACAAGCTTGGTATGGTTCAGAAAGACCTTCCTCGAAAGGGGGAGTAGTGATGTTGCAGTGGGCTTGTATCATCCCTAGAAAATTTCCCTAAAGTGATCCTGTTGAGGCCTAGAAATTCGCAGGCGACAACAGAAAGGGATTCTCCCCAATCAACGTTCCCAACTAGCCCGTTGACTGTTTGGAATAGGGAATCCGTCCGGTTTACGGTCCGGCTACCGTAGGTCAAAGTAACTACGAGGGTTTACCGGTTGCGGCCCAGTCCACCGGAATTTGTGTTTTGACTTAATGTATGCAATGCACATGCCTATCTTAAACATGCAGGGTGATAAAAATGTAAGGAATGACACAATGTGCTGCGCAGGTTCTTACCTCTCGTCTTAGGTTCTCGAACATCCAAACCACATATGCAACTATGAAGTAAAACAACTAACTATCTAAACACCTAACTACCTATACCTGGGGAGCTAGAAAATGATTATTAATGAGTAATGCATTATCTCCATGTATAATAAACCAAATTACAGATAGCTGATATTAACGTTTACAACACATGAACAAGAAAATATTCTAACAATCAGATAGCTAACTGTTATATGAGCCACAAGCATTACTCTAAGTGAACTTTCCACACAATGAATCAGAAACCATTTAACAAGACATAGGTCATGAAGTTAGAACGATCTCACGAATTGTGGACACAAGCTGAAAAATAAAATAGTTCATCTTTCCGCCATCCATTTGTTAGCATTTGGAAACTTCACATATCTTTCTCCAACAGGCAAACTAAAATCTTTATTTCAAAAGGAAGTAGTTCTTCTTACAATAGGTCCTCCAGTATTACTGGGAAAAAGCCCCCTTTTCATTATCTATGTCTCCTACTTTTATACAAAATGCAAGAAATGGTTGGGCTTCCCAAAGGGACCTTTGGGCATCCCAACCCTTGGTCTTCCTAACGCTTCCCCTTTTCCCAAAAACTTTTACAAATATTTTACAATATTACAATGACCGATTTCTCACTAAGAGGGGCCCGCTTGACTCTCTAGGAAATTCTTCCACGCTGCAGCTTCACTGGCGAGATCTTCAAAAGAATTGGGCTCCAAGAATTGGATATTAATCTCAAAATTTTCAGCCTTTTTCTTGATGGCCTCGACCCTAGTTGCATTTAGTCTCACCTGTTCTTCTAGGAGCTGCAAACAAACGGCTGTATGGCCTATTTCAATCTTCAGGGTTTGTTCATCAATGGCTTTGATGCATTGTACTTTGGCCTCCTCCTCTTGTTGTCTTCTCTGCAACATTTCTATAAATGAGTCATGATCTGGGAACTCGTGTAGCCTTTGCTCGGCTTCTACTTGACACTGGTTGTAAATGACTAAGGCTCTCCTGAAAAATTCGATGCAAAGTCCCTTTGTTTTCTGGACAGTTTTCTTGAAGTCCTCTGTAGTAGTGATAGCGAACACATTGGGTGTCTTCATAGATGTACTCAGTTTTTGCTTCTGTGTCTGGTGTTGGTACTTCCTCCACCGCTGGGGCTTTCTTCTTCTGCCTCTTGGACATTGTAGATTTTTCCTGCAATGTAAAACATTATGATATTAAGCATGTTCAGGCTTGTGAACATTTTGCAGCAGTTTTATCTTTTCTCAAGTGCATCAGAGCTATAATGGGATTTAGACTTAGGCCCTTCAAGCTGAAAGATTTGAAATGGTCGTGCAATATTTTGCAACATACTATTATTCTATGTTAATATGTAAACAAGAAATAGGCCAACACATGTACACACACTCTCGCCATGCCTTGTCTATCAAAACTATCAGCACAAAATGGACTCAGTCTGCCACTGCACTATAATGAGCCAGGTCTTAATGTGGTGTAAAATAAAAAATGGAAATATTCATTAAATGGCCTAGCCTCAAAATTACATTATTCCACAGTTCGCCATTTTCCAATCAAATGATATGAAATGCAAATGCATAACTTTCAAACGCAAGGCGTGACTACAGCTCTCCGAATTCAAACATGGTTTTAGTAAGGATAACACAAAAAATGGTGAAAGCTTATGTTGCTCGTAGACATGGTATTTACATCGATGCGACTATAAACCGTGGGAATCCAAAACAAATTTTCGCACAGGGGGCTCCCGCCAGCACCACTACTCATGCTACCCTCCGAACGCAAATACTAACAGCGGCACAGCCCTAGGACTTCAAGGTAGCCTGTAATGACGAACTAAGTGGCACAGGCAGAGGTTAGGGCTCAAAAATGGGTAAACCAATTAGGGAACTTGACCGGCTAAGTATTCACTATCCAAACCCCCGTCAGAAACCCTATCGAAACCACCGACGAATCTCATTATTACTAAACCAGGTGCAGGTGGCATGAAGGCCGCCTGCACCTTGTCTTCCTTTACTGTGCTCAGGGCGGAACTGAAACGGCAGAGACAAAAAATGAAATGTGGGCTCTACAAAGGCAAAGACTCCACCCCCTCTAACCGCAAAAACTATTCAGCCGGAAACCCTAACAAAACGGGCGCAAACCGTCGGGTGAACGGTTATGACAAACCTAGCTGCAGGTGAAAAATTCTTCGGGCGAGCGAAAAAGACTACGGGGATCTAATTCTAGCAATACTCGAACCAATACATAAATCCCTTAATCGAAACCTTGAAAAAACACGATGTTAGGGTGTAAAGATCCTACCTGGCAATCCAACAAACGAGTGAGCTGATGCCGGTTAGACTTCTCCTCCTGCCACTTGGACACTGGTACACCAACAGCTAGATCCTCACGCGTTCCTAAAATCGACAGCTTGAATTACCGCGACAGCGCTAAAAAACAATACAAAACCCCGTTTGTCGCCCCGTATATATTGAAAAACTGCCACACGTGCGGGAAAAATTCCATCGGGCGCGAACTGAAACCGTGTCGGGTGGCCAGAACTCCATTTCCTCTGCAACGGCGGACAACCCCCTGTACTCACTCGCCCACAACGGCTAAATAACGTTTGAATCACCGTCGTCGGGCGTTGGTGGACACCTTGATCGGATGATCAAGAGTTCGAAACCCTCTGCAACATCGGGCCCTCAGAGTAAAATTTCGTCCACAATGGGGAAGTAAGCGGTGGTCAATCGTTTCGCTATCCATCTGGGAGATAACCAAAACGTCAGAGCGCTACGGAAAGTCCTTTTCCGGAAACGCTCCGCAACGTCGGGAGGGAAAAGCAACACACCATCTGCAACGGCGGACGAGGAAGACTTCACATTCCTCCGATGAAGAACCAAAACCCGTCTGCAATGGAGGAGAATCAAACAATCACACGCAACAGTCGAAAGATTCCAAAACCTCCCGAAATGGTCAGGACGAAAACGAAAGTCCAAGACTCAGAAATGGGCCGCAACGGTGGGGAGGAAGATCATCAAACCGCCCGCAACGGCGGGGAGGAAGATCTATAAACCGCCCACAACGACGAAACAGATGAAAAACTTAACTCCCGATCGACAAGGTTTTGAAAAAATGAGAAAAACGACAATGAAATCAACTCAAGATGGAAATATTTAAGGCACGAAATCTTCAGAACATGTAATGAGGAAAAAACCAATCAATGGGCAGCAATAAAAAATGCTTCAAAATCCATAGGCCAAAAAATCGAGAGGCTGTAATCAAGAAAGAACCGACTAATTCAAAGTAAAAAAGGGGGTCCCAAAATTTTAGAATTTTGGGAAAATGTTGCGGCTGCAACAGATCCGGAGATCTCAGTCTTCGAGAATGAAGAGGGATTGTATCATCCAGGGACATATGTCCAAAAGTGATCTAGAGACCTCGGTATTCGAGAATGAAGTGGGATTGTATCACTCCTGGGCACTTTCCCTAAAGTGATCCAGAGACCTCGGTCTTCGAGAATGAAGAGGGATTGTACCATCCTAGGAGATATGTCCAGAAGTGATCCAGTGACTTCAGTCATCGAGAATGTGGTAGAATTGTATCATCCTTGAACTTCGGTTCACAATAGATCTGGTGTAACTTTGGTCATCGAGAATGTGGTAGGATTGTATCATCCTTAAACTTCGATTCAAAACAGATCTGCTATAACTTCGGTCATCAAGAATGTGGTAGGATTGTATCATCCTTGAACTTTGGTTCAGAACGGATCCGGTGTAACTTTGGTCATCGAGAATGTGGCAAGATTGTATCATCCTTGAACTTCAGTTTAGAATGGATCTGGTGTAACTTCGGTCATCGAGAATGTGGCAGGATTGTATCTTCCTTGAACTTTGGTTCAGAACGGATCCAGTGTAACTTCGGTCATCGAGAATGTGGAAGGATTGTATCATCCTTGAACTTCAGTTCAGAATGGATCCGGTGTAACTTCGGTCGTCGAGAATGTGGCAGGATTGTATCATCCTTGAACTTCGGTTTAGAATGCATCCGGTGTAACTTCGGTCATCAAGAATGTGGTAGGATTGTATCATCCTTGAACTTCGGTTCAGAACCGATCCGGTGTAACTTCAGTCATCGAGAATGTGGCAAGATTGCATCATCGTTGAACCTCAGTTTAGAATGGATCCGGTGACCTCAGTTGTCGAGAATGTGATAGGATTACATTATCCTTGGATTTTAAGTCCAAAAGAGATCCAAAGACTTCTTTGTCTTTGTACTGTGGGCTGCTTCTGATGATGATGATGTTTCCTGATCGAAAGATCAGAGTGTGATGATGATGATGATGTTTCTCATCGAAATATCAGAGTGTGATGATGATGATGATGTTTCTGATCGAAAGATCAGAATGTGATGATGATGATATCTTGATGATGATGATGCTGTATTGATCGAAATATCAGAGTATGATGATGAAGACGTACTGATCGAAAGATCAAAGTATGATGATGATGATGTTTCCTGATCGAAAGATTAGCGTGTGATGATGATGATGATGATGTTTTTGATCGAAAGATTAGAATGTGATGAGGATGATATCTAGATGATGATGATGCCGTACTGATCGAAAGTATGATGATGATGCCGTACTGATCAAAAGTATGATGATGAAGACGTACTAATCGAAATATCAGATTATGATGTTGACATACTGATCAAAATATCAAAGTATGATGATGATGATGTTTTTTGATAGAAAGATCAGAATGCGATGATGATGATGATGTTTCTGATCGAAAGATCAGAATGTGATGATGATGAGATCCTGATGATGATGATGCCATATTGATCGAAAGATCAAAGTATGGTGATGATGACGTACTGATCAAAAGATCAGAATATGATGATGAGTTGATGTTAGAATATGATGATGTTTCATATTGAAAGATCATAGGCTGATGATAATGATGATTCTGATTGAAAGATCAGAGTGTGATGATGATGATATTTTGATGCTGATATTTTGATGATGATGATGTTGATATTTTGATGATGTTGATGTTTTGACAACAATGATATTTTGATGATGATGATGTTTTCATGATGATGTATCTGATCGAAAAATCATGATGATGATGATGTTGTTGATCAAGGAAGGGTAAAACTACTAAAGATGTTGTCAAAGGGTGCTGCTGATCAAAAGGTCAAAGTGTTGAAGATGTTGCTGAAGTTGCTGCTGATCGAAAGGTCAAATACTGAAGATGTTGCTAATCAAAAGATCAAAGTACTGAAGAGGTACATGAAGTTGTTTTTGATCGAGAGGTCAAAGTATTGAAGATGTTGATGCTGATCGAAAGGTCAAAGTCCTGATGGTGATGTTGCTGATGTTGCTGATTGTAAGATTAGAATATGATGATGATGATGATGCTAATCAAGAAGTCAAAATACTGAAGAAGTTGTTGCTGATCAAAACTGTCAAAGTGTTGCTGTTACTAAATACTGAAGATTGAAGATGAAGACTACATGATGTTGAAAAGCTTCCAATGATGTATAGATGTGTTACCCTACTGATGTTGATGATGTCCTCTATCTCTCTCCTACTATTGTTCTTGTTGACGTTGTTATAGAATACCCTTCTCGTTAAGGGGGAGTGTTGAAATATTGTAACTTCGAAGAATATTCTATATGTATCTTTTGTGGTCCCCGATGGTCCTACCGGGAGAACCACTTGTATTACTTTGTACCCCGATGCTTCTAATCAGAAGAACTAATAAGAGTAATGAGGTAGTCCCCTCCAATTGTAAAGGTGGGTCATTAGCACCCTAGTGTGGTTACTTGAGCCTACATGATTTAACTCGAGCCTACATGTCGAATGAGTTAGTTAAAGTGAACGGATGAATATAAATAGAAGTGTGATGCTCCTCATTTGTGACACACACTCTCACTTGTGTAGTGCATTAGTGGAGAAGAGAAGTAGCTGGAGAAGGAGGAGGATCAGGCTTTGATCTCCTTGCTGGTTTTATCTTTTATCTTTTTGGGGCATCTATATTGAGGAAGCTTTTGCTGGGTTTTTCCCAGGATAAATCTTTGTGTTCCTTTTGTATGGTTGTGCTTGTCTATCTTTCAGTGATCCTATTTACATGCTTTTGTTATGAAAATGAAATGAAGTACTGATGTCTTAGCTAAGCATATGAAAAGTTAACAGGGAGGAAATTCAGTCCAACCTTATTTTGCTGAAAATATGTGCAGAGAGATCCAAAGAGTAGGAAGATCTAGTTTCCGTAGTTGCACAGTGTCTTCTTCTCAGGTTAGCTCTGATACCATGTTAGAATTTTATCAATTAAGCTAACATTAACTTAGGATCTTAACTAAGAGAATAACAAGCACAAAAATCAAACACATAAGACAATGAACACAAAGATTTTCCTCGGGGAAACCATAAAGGAGAAAACCCTGCAACTTCCTCAGAGATAGAATCAGCACCAAATAGAAAAGCCCCAAAAACAGTAATATGATATCTCGACAGTAGTAGCCTCTTTCTTTCTAGCCCCAACAACTTCTTCTTCCTCATCTATGTGCTACAACTGAGTGTGAGTGAGTGTGTGATAAATTGAGAGGCTCACTCTCTATTTATACTAATTCCCGACTTGACAATGATTCACTAGGGACGGCTTCTCTAGGAGAGTCTAATAACCCTAGTGCCCTGAAACTATGGGGACTTTAACCCTTGAACAATAGAAGGGTTACCCACAATGACTTGGCATGACTTGTTTACATTGTAGAACCACCTGATAGGAACATTGGGGTATGACATGATGCAAATACACATCAAATACATTACAAACACTTCTCGGAATAAACATCGGGGTACAAGACATAAGATATACAAGTGAATACATCCTGAAGTTATAGATACATCAAAATTTACATTTTAGGTTCTCATTTAAAAATGACTAATCACACTAGATTGATGACAAGATTGATGAAGTTGACAACTTCCAAGCATGGAAGTATAGGATCTCACTGGTTCTTGAAGAAAATGAATTGGACACCTACATAAGTGGAGAGGTTCCAGTTCCAGAGGGAGATGAGGCTAAATCCTTACACAAGGAGAACTTTGTCAAATCCAAGAGGATTATTGTTGATTCTATCACCTTATAACACAAGTGTCTTCCCTAAATACAGCTAAAGAAGTTTGATTCCCTGACCAAGTTGTTTGAAGGGAAAAATATAAATCGAAAAAACTATAGGAACTCCATGATCCTTAAAGAAATTGACCTAGATCAATATTGCAGTAAAGAAGTTATAAGAGCTAGAGGGAAATGAGGCTAAGGATAGAGGAAAGAGAATCATTGCAAATTCTATTAAATATCATCTCATTCCTCATCTGTCATCCTTGAAGACACCAAAAGGAAGTGTTTGATGCTATGTCGAATCAATCGAAGAAGAATAAGGTATTTTTATAACCACCTTGAATGGCCCCCCGGGATCATGTGATTCATTCATTAGAGGAATGTGTGCCAGAAGGAAGTGATTACCTTCAACAGACTCTAGGAAGAGCACACACAAGAAGAAGCTCAACTCACAATAAGAGAAGAGAAAATGGGAGTAACTGAAGATCAATATCTCACGATCCAAAGAAGATCCCTCAAGTAATGAGGAATATAAAGGACTCAAATCTTGAAGAACCTCTTATCCCTCTTAGCATTTGGTTAAGAAATGATGTTGTTATGAATGAAGAAGATGATGAAGCTGAAGGCTCAAGAAGGAGTCTACCCATGAAATGAATAAAGATAAGTATTCATCTGTCATTTCATGATATTATTTTTTTATGCATTTGTTTATATTCAGATGTGTTACGCATGATAAAATGTTTGCATTACTGATAGTATACTATTAATATGCATGTGATGGGTAAGTATCCCATGGTGCTATACAGCTTTCCATTTCTACTTATCTAGAATGAAACCTCTTTGTTGACATATTGGATTAGTGCACAATCTCAATGATGTCATGGTAGAGATGGAAGGAATCTAGAAAGTTTCCGTGAGATATGGCTGAATGTTGTGTTGGTTAAAATAGTCTCATGATTATATATTTATGCATAATAATTTTCCATTATAAATATGCATTATGAAATGTTTCTAACCATACAACTAGTGCTATTGAATTTAGGAAATATCGCACACAATCACCTACAAGAAAACAAGGATGAGACTTGTTCCAAAGAACAAGTGACAACAGTTCAAGATTCACTCTAATAACCCAAAATGAAGAATGATGACTAGAATGCAATGTCGAAGACCTAAAGCGAAGTCTATAGTATCTTCTATATCGATCTATAAGATCCAGCATGTAGTAGATGGAAACATAGTGGGATGCAAAGAAAGATTCATAGCATGAGGCTTCTCACAGAAAGAAGGCATATACTATGAAGAGACATTTGCAGCCACTAGAAGTCGAGACACATGACAGTCAGAATCCGGTGTGCAAATTAAAGAATGTATTGTATGAAATTAGAAGGCACACATGGGATAACGCATAAATGGGGAGCTTGGATATCACCTAGAGTAATGAAGATCTTAACCTTTTCTACAAGGTTGAAGATGAAATCCTATTGAGGATGGAAAGCTCATAGATAGGTGCGAGGAGAACTTTTGAAAAGGTTCAATATAGAGGATCTTGGTATCCAGTGACCCTAGATGGATACATAGAATATTAGTAGCAGAGGAAGATACTTTTTACTCCATTACATAATGTTTCAATACATAGAGTACGAAAGGCATAGGGAGAATGATGCTTCCCTTCAGACGGAGTGACTGTAGAAGATCCTGAGGTTCAACATGGTACGACATGATGGAGAGATTATTGATGGCTCTATACTTTATTGAGAGTAAATCGAATTATAACCTTTACTTCAAGGTCGAAGGCGGAATACTGGTGATGGTTTTGTTATATGTCGATGACATGTTCCTGACAGGAAAAGAGGAACTCATTAAATATGCAAGAAGGAGACTTGCTGACAAGTTCGAGATGAAGGACTTGGGTATGATGCACTACTTGCTAGGCATGGAGGAGTGGAAGAGTACGAATGGAATCTCCCTTGGACAAGGGAAGTATGCAGTAGAGATCCTGAAGAGGTCCAGGATGATGAACTACAAGGAAATCATGGACACACCTATGGAACTGGACCTGAAGCTATTGAGCGATGCTTCATTAGAGACAGTTGATCACACAATGTATTGCCATATGTTTTGTCCATTGATTTTCCTGACAGATTCAAGACCTATTCAATTGATTGCTACAAAGCATATTCTGAGGTACCTAAAGAGTATAGTTGACTATGGCCTCAAGTATGAAGCAAATTAGAATATTAAATTGGAGGGTTATGTGGATTCAGATTGGGAAAGCAGTTCCATAGATAGGAAGAGCACTTCTGGGTGCTGCTTCAGTATGGGATCAGGTGTGATCTCTTGGTTTAGCAAGAAGAAGTCCTACGTGGAACTTCGTATAGCTGAAGTAGAAGAGGAGAAGTGAAGCTCCAGTATGTGATCCAGATCAATATATCTTGAAATAGGGAGTGATAAGTTATACCATAGTCGGTGAGGCAATTTGTCTGAGCATAAAATCTTGGCGAAGCTTGTAGGTTGCTCAGATGTAAATAGTCATGTAGGTTGTCCTTAGATGTAATCATTCCTGTCGAAGCTCGTATGTTATCCTTAGATGTAATCATCCCTGATATGATTCTATCCTAGAAATGTACAGAGTGAATTTTGAGTACTTCATAGAGAAGCTTGGTGTTCATCATATCAATATTCCTTCCAAGGGGAAGTGATGAGTTTAAGAGGCCTTTTCGACATGGTGGCAGGATTGGTTCCTCCCATGGTCAGATGTAAGTGTTGTTCCTTTATGACATAGCGAGAGGATTGGTTCTTCCCATGGTCAGATGTAAGTGTTGTGCCTTTCTGACATGGCGAGAAGATTGGTTCCTCCCATGGTCAAATGTAAGTGTTGTGCCTTTTTGACATGGTGAGAGGATTGGTTCCTCCCATGGTTAGATGTATGTGATGTTCCTTTGTGACATGGTGAGAGGATTGGTTCCTCCCATGGTCAGATATAAGTGCTAAATATGTGAAGACCTATATGGAGGCTAGGCCTACATCCAATAAGTTTGGCTCTGTAGAACTTCCTATGATGAGTAGAATTGAGAGATAACACCATTTTCTCAGGATAGGAGAAGAAATGATGATGATGATCTAGCTTTGATGATGATCCATCTTTGATGATGATCCAGTGACAAAGACTTGTGCCAATGAACTGTTTGAAGAGAATACCTTCCTAGTTAAGAGGGATTGTTGATGTATTTGTAACTTCAGAATGTATTCACTTGTATATTTTATATTGTATTTCATTGTACCCCAATCTTCCTATGATCGGGAGAGTCATTAATATAATAAATTCATTTAAATTCATTTTAGGTTACCCCTCCTTTGTAAGTTGGGGAAATAGTCCCCATAGTTTAGGGGTACTAGGTTTATTAGACTCTCTTAGTGAGGTCGGCCCTATAATTTAATTGTCAAGTGGAAAACTAGTATAAATAGAGAGTGAGACACTCTATTTGAAACACACACTCACTCAACTACAACACATGATTGAGAGAAGAGGATCTCGCACAAGTGGGAGAGAGAACAGCTGTCAAAGATCATCTTTATGTTTTTTGGGTTTTATTTTTGTCATTGGTGTTCATTATATCTCTGAGGAAGTTGCGGGGTTTTGTCCTTTATGGTTTCCCCAAGGAAAAATCTGTGTCTCTTGTCTCTTGTGACTATTGTTGTGCATGTTATTCTCTTAGATAAGATCCTAGATCATATTGATTAAATGATAAAAATCTAACAAGGCCTACTGAATATACTTCCCAGGATTCAAGAAGATCAACATCAGTAGAGATGTAACATTTGATGAACACGTAGCGTGCTCCAATTCTAGGAAGTTACTTATTGAAGAGGTCGAGCAACTTGAAGGAATGAGAGTTTGAGATGCGACAATGGAATTAGAAATTCTAGAATACCATGAAGATCATGACATGGGATAATTAACCACAAGAACCTATAGATATACTTCACAAGATGGACTCCCACAAGAGGAAACCAACATGGGCACGGGAGCTAATACAATATGTAGAAAGGTATGGTGCTCTAGAGAATATGCATAGAGAAAGGAAAATACCAAAACATTACAACACTTATGTGGCCCTGTTATGTGACATCACTGACAAAGAACCTTCCAACTATGAAGAGGCTTCATAGAAGAGAGAATGGAAGGATTCCATGATCAAGGAGTATCAATCGATTATGAAGAATGATGTCTAGGAGATAGTTTCAAAATAGGAAAGGAAGTATTTCATTACTTTGAATTAGATATACAAGATGAAGCATGTTTCAGATGGTATCATTGAGAAACAAAAGAGTTTCAGATGGTATCATTGAGAAACACAAGGAAATAGTGGCATGGGGATTCTCATAGAAAGAAGGAATAGAATACAAGGAGGAATTTTGCACCCATAGTGAGGTACACTTCCATTAGATCTATACTTGCATTGGATGCAGTAATGAAATGGAATATACACTAGATGGATTCCAAGATATCATTCTTGAATGGTGTAGTCGAGGAGGAACTGTACATATAAAAGCCACTAGGATTCGAGACACATGATAGGAAAACTCATGCATGAAAATTGAAGAAGGACTTGTAAATATTGAAACAGGAAACCAAAACATGGTACAGTAGGATGGATAGATTCCTAATAAGCTTAGTATTTACTAAGAGTAAAGTGAATTCCAACCTTTACTTCAAGGTTGGAGGTAGAAGACCGATGATGCTCCTTTTATATTTCAATGACCTTTTCCCAATTGGAGAGGACAAACTCATTGAAGATACAAAGAGGATACTTTCCACTGAGTTTGAGATGAAATACCTAGGGATGATGCACTACTTGTTAGGAATGGAGGTGTCAAAGACTATGGATTGGATTTTCCTTGGTCAAGGAAAGTATGCAGTGGATATTGTGAAGAGATTTGGAATGTTGGACTGCAAGGAGATGGCCTCACCTATGGAATCGAACTTGAAGCTATTGTGTGATGCTTCATTCAAGTCTATAGCACATGGTTGATGGCTGTAGCATCAAACAGATCTCATGGATCTAGCATTCCACTTTTACGAAAACATAGATTTCAACCCACAACTAGTAATCAATTTTCACCACAATGTACCTAAATTCCAATTTAACTTCTCAAATGAAAAATAAAGAGAAATATATTAATATTGTATTTTATGGAAACTGTAATGATGTATCACCTATATTCATATTTCTGTATCTTTCTTCCCATATACATTCTATTAAATAACTCACACAACTAGCTAATTCTACTCATTTGAATTAACTAGTAATTCTAGGAATTACTAGGATAATTAAATCCACATATCATAGAAACATTCAAAATCAATCCCAAATATAAAAAATATGTTTCATTCGTCATACCATAGGTATATCTCATTAGAACATTTTTTGAAACACTTCATATGCAAATTCACAAATCTACTCAAAACAATTCCATCGAAGGAGCTAGAAATTGGAGATTGATATATAATTTCGATAGACATTTCCAAGAAATATAAAAAATATTTCACCTCAAATTCTCACACACATTTAAAGTGTATTTATTATACATAATAATAAAAACAATAGTCAGTAATTTTTACAAACACTTCATGTCCCAAGTCTCCAAACTATGCAAAACAATCCACTTGAAGAACTAGTTTTCAAATAAAAGGTAGAAGCATCAAAGGGAAGTGTATTAATCCATTATGAGGATATTTTACCATAAAAATATACATTATATTATGAAAATGAGTATAAATATAATTTTTTTTATAAGAGACTCCAAAAACCAATTTCCTTGTGCACAAAATCTCAAAAACTAGTTTATGATTCCTTCACCAAATTTACTTGCATAAATAGATTGAAATCCATGAGAAATTTATTCCATAAATAGCTCATATGTTTCCTCAAAAAAATTATTTTCATCCATAAATAAATCATATCATATCCAAATAAATCAAATAAACATGCGGTAAATAAATTAACTTTGTCAAATACACAACCGGAATTGACCATGCCACATACCAACTAGTGATAGAAACAATGTAAGATAAAACTCACTTTGAAATGGTCACCCCAAGCCATAGCCATGATTCCACAAGAAAGGGTGCACTCAACCACAAATTCTCTCAAGAAATCAGTCCAACCACAATCCAATGGCAAGTATGACCTCTACTTCCACTCTAGGGTGATTCTAGTGGATCAAGTAAATAAATCCAACCACAACCCAATGGAAAGTAGCACCTCAAATCGATGGGAATTCCAGTGTCTCGGCAAGGATATTATACCAAGCAAAGAAAAACCAAACAAAAAGTGCCAAACACAACCACAAAAGCAAAAGCATGAACCAACAAACAAGGGTGATTTTTTACCCCACAACCAAAATCAAATTCATTCATGGGAAATTTACATTCCAAAAATAGAAGATAGGAGGACACAACCATGAAATTTACATTCCAAAAATAGAAAATAGGAGTTACACATCAAGTGGCTAAACCAAGAGGCACACTAATCCAACTCATGAGGGCATACTAGGGGAGAGAGGGACTCCAATCCTCAAATAAAAGTTAATCTCAAGATAAATAAAACCAAGCAATAACTTAACACATGAGGGTACATAACCAAGAGGATCTATCAATTATAAAGGAATGGTGTAAAAAATCAACATAGTTTGAATACACATAGGTAAACACTTTTCCACAACCCTTTTCTTATAACATCATGGTTCTTGATATGCTATTTTGTGGCATCGGTCTTCCTATTGTTTTTATTTTATTAATTATTGTATAAGCTCAACATAATAAAAATATTAATAATGTGAAAACCATATTCAAGGCACCTTGTGCCACTATGTCCAACATAACAACAATAATAACATGTATAGGGGATAAACCATCGAGTATTACACAAATGGAGTTGTGTGTAATGTTTTGATGTTTTTATGCCCATTAAAGTTTGAAAGGGTTATATTCAAGATCATAGTTGTACAAATCCCTACAATTTGTGGTAAGGATAAAAGCATGGTAATGTGTCTCACTTTGCGGCAAGAAAATTTGTTCTGTTTTTATAAATTTATTTGAAATATTTATTATAAAAAATAAAAAATGTGATTTAAAAAATTTTAAAAAATAATTTTAACGATCACTTATATATTATTTCCATATTCATATGAAAAAGTGTTGATTTTGATGTCTTAAAATGATAGGTTTTTGGGTCACGCTTTTATATACATATAAAACTTATTATTTATATTGATAATTTAATAATAATTAAAATATATTATAAAATTAAATTAAAAAATATGTACAACAATATCAAAAGTGTTTATAAGAAACTTGTTCAAAAAAATTGGAATTAACAAAGAAAATAAAGGTATATATGGGAGGTCGCGGTTTTGTGAGTACTTATGAGATGCCTGAAATAATAGTAAATGACCTCTAAATAAAATGAAATAAATAAGATAAAAAAAAAATTGTTTAAAAAAAATACCGTATAAAAGCTCATTTGTAATGAAAACTTTTGTTTCATTACACCATTATCTAATTCTTCATGGATTTGTAGATTTCTAAACAAATACTTTTAGTTCATAAATTTCATCCCCACAAAATGGGAAAAAGTGAGCCACATTACCATGCTTTTACCATTTAGTATGTTTCATGACTTGGTCTTGCTACATTGGAAACAAATTAGTCATAAAATAGGAAAACCATTATGAAAAAAATTTAATTAATAAAATCAATTTTTGAAGACCAAAGTGTACTAGTATAAGGGTATACAAAATGAATGATTTTTGAGTGGGGAATAGATGTCCACAATGAAAGTAGAGTTTACATGAAAATATATAGAGAGTTAGTGTGTTTGCATACTCAAGTGCTTGGTATGTGCCACATTAACACCTCATTGCATGTGAGTTTCTAACTTAGATTGTCATTATTATCATCATGGACTTTAAAAAAATATTTATTTTTTTAGACAATCTCATTATTTGATAATGTTAATCACAATTAATTCTTTTTTTTCCAAAATGAATTTAAATTCTCAAAATTTCTAAATAGAAACATTTTAAATATTTAATAAAAATTTAAAGTATTGTAGAATTTTTAATTTATGTGGACGATCTCTAATTTAATTTTCACTAAAAGAAAAAACTCGTAGTGCTTATGAGGTGAGTGCTTAAGGGTACACTATTATATTATTTATAATATTTGCTTTAAAAGTAGATACAAACTTAGGTCCATCTACTTGAAACTATATCGATGCATATGTAACATTTCTTATACGTGCATCTACGATTGGATATTTCCAATTCGTTGCGTTATTGGTTAATGTGGTTGATGTCAAGGTACTTTGTGTGTTTGGTCTTATTTATTATTTTAGTTTGTAAAAATGATTTTATCATCATTATGTAAAATTTATACAAATCTAAGAGAAATAAGTTTGATATCAGTTAATGAAATTATAAATCATTATTATATTTTATTTATAATGATGGTTGATAGGGAATTTGATTTTGTTTCTTTGTTTATGTATTGTCCTTGTATTCCTTTTGACCTTTCCTATCTTTGACATGATGTTAAAAATGTATCCATGAACATAATGGTTCTTTTTCCTAGCCTCACCTGTTTCTTTTTTATTTTAGGGGCATGGTAGATATTATTCGCATAAGATCTTAATGGTATGACATTTATTTTCTTTCCTTGATGGGATTTTGATTCCTTTCTACCCCTGAAGGGGGTGGTTCCCTTTCTCCTTGTTTGCTTAAAGGGGGAAATTGTTGTTTGGTATGGTTTTTTTTGTTATTCACAAAATTATTGTAATTTTACTTTTCTAGAGAGAGTTATAATTATTAGGAGAAATTATAACCCTTTTCTTCACTAAAAAGGGGGGAAAATCCTTTTATTACATATGTTGTTGGGCATCTATGATCCTTCTTGTTTTGATCTATCCTCTTTGAAAAAAATACCTTCACTAGTAAAATTGTCAAACTCAACCCTTAAGTGGATAATTCCAATGACATTTATTCCAACTTTTAGTGGGTGGTTGTCTCATTGATTTAACTTTTACCCATATATAATTTTGAATATTTTCTTTACAGCTCTCAAAATCTCATATTTTCAAGTGATTATATCCACCCTGATCATAAATTCATTGTATATTTTTCCGATATTTACTAATAAATGGGTAATGTGTAATGGCCCTTGATTTTGTTGCACCCCTAACTTATTCATGTATCATTAAAACGAAACCTTTGATCCTTTGACAAATTCCATTGTTTCTATGTTATTTTATCTTAGGATTTCAAACCCCACTCTTCATTTTCTAAACAAGGATTCCCTTTAGAAAATTTGGTAGTATCTTTGGAGGACTTGTTTCAATCCCCACAATGAGTATTTTAAAACAAATTGATGTGTTCAGAAGAATTTATTTTGAGATTTATTTGGGCCCAATATTTTTAGAGAATGATTTTGGATGTGGATAATGTTTTACTTCTATAATTTAGTCTTGTATTATCTTCATATACATAAAATATTATATTATTTAGGAATTGTTCCTACCCTTTGGGATGAAGGTGTAAGGTTAACTTTGTGAGATAAAAAACTAGATGGCTCTTGGATATGAGAGTTGAGGATATTCCATATACATGTCATTTGTCTCTTTTTCTTTATTTTTTATTCTCTTTATAGTATATACCACTCTAGTCTTAAGCTACTAACACAATCTAATTAACACAATGTTATTTTTTCCATTAAGTCTAACTTCCTTAAAATATCTACACAAATTCATATTATGTTTCTCTCATTTATTGAGAAATGAGTGATTTGACCAACCAACAAATATTTTTTATCATGAAAGCATTGTTATCTTAGCTTCTAGAAATTCAACCTGGATATCCACTATAGATCCTCTTTTTGACCTATTTCAAGGATGTCATTCCTCTTGTGGAGATGGCCTTCTTCTGTAAATGGTTGATCTCTAGTAGTACCTATTAGTTATGGCATCCTCCTCTTTAATATCCATATCTACTTTCATTTATAGTGTAAGAGGGCACAAAGTTCCTACCAGCATGTCCTCAAACACCATTACCTATCATCAAATGAGATCTTGCAATCAGAGCTCCAAACTAGCCTCTTCTTCATGGAAAATATTATGGCAGTGGACTTGTTGTTGTCGAATTTAGCAAGCATGGAATTGAAGAGCCTAGACTAAATTTCTTTGGGGACCTAGGAGACTAGAAGATAAAATTTCCACCTATCAAATTATGATATATATTATCCACCTCAAGAATGATGCACTACTTTACCTAGAGAATAAACTACAGTTCCCTGCAACCACGTGAGAGATTAAAGAAGAAAAAATAGTAAGTGAAGTCAGACAAAGGAGGAAGTGATGTCCTTGTGAGGACAATTTGACCTTTGTCTTAAGACATTAGGCCCTACTAAACCCATGCTTCCATTTCCTTGGAAGTTCTATAGACTCTTGGTCATAGAATGCTTATAGTTGTGAGGCAGGGGATCAACATCAATGTGCCAATCTTTGTAGGGATAGCCAAGTTTCAGAGATATCATGATCAATTCAAACGATTCCCACAAATTTCCTTGAGTCTAAGTAATGGAGCATGGAACCATAGCTAACTCCTCCCACCACATCATGGACTCAAGGCCCCCTATCATGTGAACTATCACTTCTCTAACACCCTATTTAGGCATCAATGTTGATGATGTTATATGAAGGAAAAAAATGAATTACAAACAAGCATATTTTCACACTAATCATCTAACCATCATGTTGTCCCAAGCATGTTTCTAATGTTTGTTTTTCAAAGTTATGGACAAATAGACTAGAAAGAATCACATTACTACATCAGAGAGTGGTTCCAACATTGTTAACAAGTTATTAGTTCAAAATATTCAAATAGAGATTGTGATGACAAAAGGTACCTTCTCCCAACACAAATTAATGTAGAGCAAATTAAGATAATCTATTCTCTTAAAGAAATTATGATTCAAAATTAATCAACTAAAAAAAGAAAAACTTCATTAAAGATATATAATCCTCTATATATTATTATCTCAAGAAAAATGAAATTATTTTCTAATTTTTAATGATTATTTGAAAAAAAATTTACATCATATCTATTTTTAAATAATCCAATAATAAGTTTAGATAATTAACTATTTTAATATCTATAAGAGATGTCAGAAAAAATATATTTAAAATAAAAATAAAATATAGATCTTTAACCTTCCTTTTCTAACACCATTTAAAATATAGACACTTTAGATTTGCTTGAAACTAAGACCAAGATATTATGATGCATCAATTGTGACTTAAAACAAGTGGA
>LPNX010385163.1:264840-318706 GCA_001517045.1 Pseudotsuga menziesii | reverse complement strand
CACTGCTGTCCGCACAAGCTCTGTAGGGGCAACCTTCTCCCCAACTGCTGCAAGTTCATCCCGAACTGCAGAAATCCTAGTAAGGTAAGCTGTGACTCCTAGTAATGGTTTTCTCTGAGAACCATTTTCCGGTTCTCATTAGAACTCTCATACAGACTGGTCAAGGCTGTCCACATCTCATGAGCCTTGTCCTTTCCTGAAATGTGAGGAATAATGTGATCTTTCACGGCATCAAGAATAATTCTTCTAGCTTTGCAGTCCTTCTTATTGAAGGCTGTGAGGGCTGCTGCATCTGTAGATGCAGGAATGGTAATGGGGTTTGTAGTAGTGTTCCTCACTATGTCTGGCCACAACTCATTCTCTTCAAGTAACAGCAGAATTCTAGCCTTCCACGGCACAAAATTCCCTGTCCCATCCAGCCTATCCTCCAACCTAAGTCTTGTAGCCATCTCAACAACAACTCAACAAAGTGCTGTTCACTGACAGAAGTAGAATAACAAAAATTTCTGAATGCTGCAAATTACTGTGTCTGTAAAATTCACTGTTTTTGCCCCCTTTGCTCTGATACCATGTTGAAAAACTGAGTTTTACTGCTTGCTGGTTTAAATGAACAATTTGTGTTTTTCACTTCAGTCGGTTTTGCATAGGCTTGAAGCTACTTAAAAAAATTGCCGAACAATTTTAAACACACAGTAAAATGATAAAATCAAATACTAACAGGCTGAAACAAATACACATGCACACCATAAATTTGACTCAGAGATTTTTGGCTAATCAGCCCTGGAAAAACCCCCACGGGGAAAACCAGTCAGAGAGAGGAGAGATATTTATTATTTCTTCAGCAAAGTACAGGACAGAAAATGGTGAAAAATACAACTTATCTCCACCGGCAAACTTTTTCTCAAAGTCTGGAAATGTGCTCAGCAAACTCAGCCGTACACCCTTCTCGATTTCTGTGCCAAACTAAATGCAACTGAACAACAGCACCAGGCCGTACATTTCCTTGGAATTCGTGCCAATAAATGCAGTCCGTACAGCAGCAGACTGGCCGTACACTTCCTCGATATCTGTGCAATTTATTAGCAGTCCATACAGCAATAAACTCAGCTGTACCTTCCTCGAAATTTGTGCAAATATTAAATGCACCGTACAGCAGGAAAAACCAGGCCGTACACCCCTCGAAATCTGTGCCAAATTTAATGCACCGTACAGCAGAGATAAAACAGGCCGTACACCCCTTGGAATCTGTGCAATAAATGAAGCAACCGTACAGTCAGGCCGTACTCTTCTTGGGTTCAGTGCAAACAAATAATAAATGCAATCTTGACCTCCTTGCTCACTAAAATCTCTTCAGCAAACAATCTGGAAAATCGTGCCCTCCTTGAGCAAACTCGACCCAGCCTTCTCAGCTCTCTCTCTTCTCCTGAAAACATCAAAAGTGAATGCCCTTTTGCCTCCCTCAGCCTTTTTGTTTGACCTAAGTGAGTTTCTTAATCCAATGGTGGAAAAAGAATCAATCCAATGGATGAGATTGAATGTGAGTGAAAATCCCTTTTATTTATTTCTCATAAATAAAATCACTCACCCACTTAAATTTATCAAAAAGTGACTTTATTGTTATAAAGTCTCATTAAGTGACTTTTAATGTGAGGGTCACATTTTTCCCTCTTAAAGTGACTTTAGGCAAAAATTAAAGTCACCTAGGGAACATCTGCCTAGGTACAAAAACTAACAATAATCAAAAAGTTGAAGTTGAAGTTTAATTTTTCCAACTATCACGAAGTATACTTTATCAGATGTTAACTAAGTTATTTTTTACTTTTTTGAAATTGTTAATTTCGAATTTTGATTGACGCTCATAGAATCAATATGAACAGTACACTTGTCTCATCCTAGTTCATAGATGGAAAAGCATATATGGTAATCCACCCCAAAATTCTAAGATATATATTCCTATCGGCGTAAATATATAAACGTCTATTGATGTAATTAGCTAAATGCCCAACTGGCAGATGGAAGAGTTTATTAGGAGTTTGGAGGAGTTTATTAGGAGTTCGAACGACTTTATTAGGAGTTCGACCGTTACACGACTGCACATTAGCCAAACTCCTAGATGCAAAATGTACTTCGACTAAGCCTTAAGTGATTAGAGTTGAAGTTAAGCTAATAGTTTTAGAATCATTGGAGTTAAGCTAATGGTTGTATCTAATAGTTATCTAATATAATTTTCATTAGAGTTGAAGTTAAGCTAATAGTTGTAGAATCATTGGAGTTAAGCTAATAGTTGTATCTAATAGTTAATTTAAAAGATAATATATCATCAATTGCACTTCAAGTAAAAGTCATGATTGGAGTCTATTAATTGAATAGTTGTATCTAATAATCGAATAGTTGAAATTGAAGTTTAATTTTTTCAACTATCACGAACTGTACTTATCAAATGTTTAACTAAGTTTTTGGTTAATTATTAATCATGAATTTTGGATAACGCCCATAAAATCAATCTGGACAATACACTTGTCTCATTATCATCTGTAGATGAAAAAGCATAGATGGTAGTAGTCCACTCCAAAATTCTAAGATATATACACCTATCGACGTAATAAAGCAGTAAGATAATAAAACGGTAGTTGATCATTGTCCTTTCTATCAAACATATTTCTAACATGATATTATTATATAAGGTAAGATAATAAAGCGGTATTTGATCATTATTCTCTCTATCAAACATATTTCTAACCTGATATTATTATATAAGTGAAGGAATTTCACCAAAATAAGTTTGATCATAATATAGGAAGATATAGATTTCCTAAAATTCATCTTAAGCCATGTTAATAACATTATAGAACTGTCATTAATTATTGTCGTATCCATCCATCTCCTGGTTAACTCATATCAACAATAATAAAAGTGGATTGCAAAGTTTTCTTTAAAATTTGAAAATGTTTATAAAAACCCCAGCTCAAAAGACTTCTATATTTCATGTATTCTCTTTATATGAGATTATATATAAAATCATATATTGAAACTAGAAAAAACTATATATAGTCAATTAATAAAGAGAACATGAGGCTTATTTTTTTTAACAAAAGCTAGGAAATATATTAGTTTGAAAAAAAGGTTGTGCATAGCCATTCATTACAAAATTGGAACCAAGGTTTCATATAGCTCTGTGATGAGAAAATGACTAAAACAACTATACATAAAGGAGAAATCCAAATATTCCTATTATGCTTTCTGAAGACTTTCAAACCCTTCAAAGGGTAAATTCTAACAAACTGATGGTTAAGCAAAATGCAAAAAAACATTTAGAAATATAGCGTTGGGTCATTCTAGCAATGACTGCACTAGGTCATTCTAGCCATCTTCAAAACTTCTTCCTTGATGATGTCTACAGTGCCCATCATCTCCATGACGTCTCATTTATTGTCGTCTATCTTGGATTCATGGCAACCCATTTGATTAGCTATATATCTGACATCAAACGCAACTTCATTGTTTTCCTGAACATCGACACCCACCATCCCATAAACTCTGTGCAAATGCAATTTGATGTCCTTCAAGCTGGATTTGAGGTCGCTGATATCAAAATTTCCACCTTTGCTTGACATTGTTCTCTGAATTCTGCTATCAAACGCCCACAAGAGGTCTACAAACCCTGAACGCTACCTTGATCCTTGTTTCCATTGTAACCCTGAACTTCGTCCCATTCCAAGCCTTCAAACAATGAACAGGAACGAGAGGGGTCTTATCTGTTAAGCGCCTCTATCCTTCGTGTCGACCGTCTCCTCAAATCCTCGAGAAGCAGTCGGAGAGGACGGGAAGTAAATGCAGTCTCATGAAGGGGACTCCTTTTGTCAGGATATAGCCACACATAGTGGGAAACAACAAGTAGTCATCGTGGGAAGGTGACCGACGAGTGGGCCTTTTACATAATGCATCCAACCTTAGCATAAATTTTATGTGCTTTGAGGTATGTCTAGGGGACATGCTAGTAAATATTTAAGTGGTTTTTGAACTTGACCATTCCTTGTTGGATTTTGGCGCCATGATTGGCGAGCTTATCAGCGGACCCATTATTTTCCCTGAAGATATGATGAAAGAGAACTTGTGGAATAAGGTTTTGATGACAAATCCGGTCATAGATTCTTTTGCAGCTAGCAGAGCCATGATTGTATCCTGGTCTCATCTTCTGAATGACCTGTCTTGAGTTTCCAAAGACCATGAGTTTTGTAGTTTTAGACTTTCCTGCCAATTCCAGGCCGAGGAGTGAAAGCCATTCCACTTAATTATTGGTTTGATCTCCGAGTCCCCAAGCATAGGTATTTACTATGTTTCCTTCGGGATCAAAGATAATCCCACCCCCCCGCACCTACCTACCCTAAGAGAACATGAGGCTTATTCATAAAAGAAAAAAGAACAAAAAAAAAGCATTTCACTTATCCCAAAACCACAGTAAATTGAAAACATAAACACTATGTCTTTGTATATATCTAATACAATATTTAGGCCAAAAGGACTCATCCAAAATAGGTATCTCCTATGATACTGGACACAACCATATAGGCCATTGTGTCCCATGTCAACATGTCGAACACAAACACGTCCGGACACAGTGTCAGACATGTGTTTTGGACGTCAGGACACGTCCAAAACACATGTCTAACACCGTGCCAGGACGTGTCCCAAAAACAAGACACCATGTCCCTAAAACAAGACACTTCTTCTAACCCAAAAACACTGTAAAAAACAATTTTACCCTCATTCATTCACATTTTTCAATGAGACTTAATCTCTAAGAGGGTTTTTGTTTGCAAGAGAAGAGCTTTAGAAGGTTTTTCATCTTGATCTACCTATTTTTGTATTTGTCAGTGGCATTCCAACATCTATGGAATACATTTTGATTTTGAGGTCTTAATGAGAAATATGATTCTAACATCTATATAATAGAACATTTTGATTTTGATGACTTAATGAGAAATGTTATGAGTTAATGGGAACCCACTACATCGATGGAATTCTAGCCCCCCATGTTTGTCATCCTTCTTTGTCTGTTGTTTGGGATGTATTTTTACTATTCTTCCATATACATATACATATTACATTGTTTGGCTCTTAGTTGTGATGTATTTTTATTATTCTTCCACGTACATTTACATATTACATTGTTTGGATCTTAGCTTCTCAAATCAAGTGCACACCATTAAGTATTTTGTGGGGCATATTCCACAAACAACAAAGATTCATTTCACATAGGGTAGGCTATCCCTTATTTCTATTCCTACCCATGACAATCAATCTAAGTGACATCATCATTGTAAGTGGCATAATCTAAAATGTAAAGGGTGTTTAGTAACAAGAAAAGACAATGATAGGGTGTGGCCCCCATCCATGTAATCTAATCAAATTGAAATAGTCCTATTTTGGTTGGCTTTAACAATTTCAGTTAGGTTTATCATTGAGATATGCATTGTGAATGTGTATTAATTGTAATTTCTATTAAATATTTGTAAATGTTTTAGTTTGAATATATATATATATATATATATATATATATATATATAATGTCCTAATTCCGAATCAATCACTGGGCACCGTGTCCTAGTGTAAGGTGACTTAGGTATCTCCTATACTGCTAATAATCATACACTTCTAACTCAATTTGCTATCGTATAGTCCAACGAAGTTTGACAAGAAGATTTATAACTTTAACAATTTGATTATAATGTATATTGGGCTCAACTCAAAAAGCAAAATATCAATTTTCAAAAGATTCCATTTTGGAAAAGTTAGCAATGAGAATAAGTGGAACCCAACTCGTAAAAAATATGTAAGTTACTTAAAAATTTTAACATGGTTGTTAAGGAAATAGAATGTTTTGATTACTGTCAGCCAACTTATAAAACAAAATATAAGTTTCATTTGGACTTAATTTGTTCTGGGCGTCAGCATTTCCTCGGCCTTCGCAGCTCTCTCTCCCCCGATACAACGGGGGGCCTGCAGCCTTGACTTCATATTATCTTCCTCCCTTCTTCCCAGCGGGCTAAATCAGCCTGTCTGCCCTTGTCGCTGCTCCGTTCTTTCCCCCCTTCCCAACGGGCTAAATCAGCATGTCTGCCCTTGTCGCTGCTCCGTTCTTTACCCCCTGTCGTTAAGGTTAATAAAGAAAAATAGTCTTTTATTAAGACCTTATCCATCATTCCGTTTGGTGATAATATGTTTTATCATTACTTTTATTAATGATTAATTCATTTATATGTTAAATATATTTTCCTCTGAGTGAGAACTAAGTTTTAAAAAAAATTTATTCAATTAATTAAGAAAGATTTTTCTTAAAGCCTGAAATTAAGTTTAAGATATAATTTTTATATTATTATAAGCATCTTTCTAAATATAATTAAAAAAATATTTCTTTTGAAATTTGAAATTTAAAATTATGCCTAAAAATATTATATATTATTAATAAAGATCTCTCTAAACTAACAATAAAGTAAAAATGTAAAAGATTTCTCTAATCTTACAATAAAGTAAAATTGTAAAGGTTCTTCGTAAGTGTGAAAATTTTGACATATGTTTTTTCTTTATTAAAGGCTAATTCATTATAAAGATTTTTGTTTAAATACTTTCAATTTTATATAAATTATAAAGTATTCTTTTTAAATACTTTTAATTTTATATAGATTTTAATATTTTATAGAAAGATTTGTTAACTAATTCAGATATACTAATTCTCGATTTCAAATTTGCAAATCTTTTAGTAAATTTTTAAAGGCTAATTTGTTATAAAGTATTTTTTTTTTAAATACTTTCAATTTTATATAGATTTTCATATTTTATATAAAGATTTCTTAACTAATTAAAACAAACTAATTTTTAAGTAAAAAGTTAAGTGGAATTCTCAATTTCAAATTTGGAAATTTTTTGATAAATTTAAAAAAAATGCTAATTACGAAGAAAATCTAAAAAAAATTAAGAAGTAAAATCAAAACTAGTAAGCTATACAATTTTTAATATTAATGTCAAATATACAGCAAAATGAAATTACAATCTAAGTATGCTCATCTTCATGTTACTTGGGCCAATAAAGAAAGTAAGAATAGTTGTTGCAACAACATAATGTCAAATATACATCAAAGTGATAATTGCAATTTAAGTATGCTCATCTTCATGTTACTTGGGCCAATGAAGAAAGTAAGACTAATTGTTGCAACAACATGAACACCAAAGAAATGTGCAGAAACAATATCAATATGATGTATAGGTTTATATGTCAAACAAGCCATGAAAACCATTAAAGTAGACAATGCATTGAGGTTCCACATGAAATACACTAGAAATGGATCTCTACATCTTAAGAATAGTAAAAAACAAGCTATTGCTATAAACCCTCATTTGTTACCTTATAAGGTAATGTATGCCATACAACTATACTTGAGGTATGCTAAAGACCTAGAGGCCTTTCTCTATTAAGAGAGTTGAAAACTAGTAAGGGATAGTGTATCAAACAACATGCATACATTTCCAATTATATGGCATAGTAGAATTAAATGCTCCAAACCCTTATAGATGTAATTGAGTAAATGCTTATTTAAATAGCATTGCAAGTAAAACACATAGATGTAATTGAGTAAATGCTTCTTTAAATAGCATTGCAAGTAAAACGCATTAATGTCCAATCAAAGATACAATAGAATCATTGCTAGCTTTGAAAATGAGCTAAATTCATGGTGAAATAGATTAACACTTCCTTTCTTTGCTTCTTGTTCAATGCAAATTGTTAAAAAGGATTAAATACAAAAATAAAAAAATAAAACACACTCTAGAGATATAAGGCACGGCAATACAAGACTTTAGAGACATCTTGCTACTCATGTGAAATAAGAATATAATCACTTAACATTTCTCAAGATTTATTAAATGTTTTAGTGGTATTTTAATAACTTGTTCTAACCTAATTATTTCTCTATAAATTCTAGTTGCACAAATACCTACTCTAAATAGGTTGAACCCATGGACCTTAGCATCTTAATATAGAGTCACTCCAATCAATGGAAGGATAGTTTATATGTATTATATTGTAAAGTTCTTCTTTATATATATATAAAAACACATTTACTCTAACTTATATGTTTAACTAGTAATACTAATAACTTATAATTTATATGTTTGTGTAATAATAATAATAATAAAAATAATACTAAAATACCAAAATCAAAATTTACAACTTCAATGAATAAATATACTCATTAAGTGTGAACAGTACTAGGTTAAAATGCAAAAATATACTTTAATATCTAATAAAAACTACAATACCATAATTAATAATATAATGTAACAAGGTACTTGTTAATAAATATAAACATTAAATTGTTTTATAGTTTTATATAAGACAGTAAGATATTTATTAATAAATGTAAACACTAAATTGAATTGTTTTGTATAAAAACAAATAAATCAAAAGATATTAAAAGCAATTTGGAATTTTATAAAAGCAATTTGAAATTTTATAAAATTGATATACAGTATGGCATTATATACAAAATAAATAGGTCAAAAAGCATTAAAAGCAATTTGAAATTTCATAAGATTGATATACAGTGTGGCATTTTTTTTATGCAACAATATGTTTATTATCTAATAAAAACTATATTACCATATAGCTAATAATATAATATATAACAAGGTATATATTAATAAATATGAACATTAAATTTTTGTGTTTATTATCTAATAAAAACTATATTACCATATAGCTAATAATATAATATATAACAAGGTATTTATTAATAAATGTGAACATTAAATTTTTGTATAAAGACTAAGAGTTCAAATACATTAAATAAAAGCAATTTGAAATCTCATAGACTAGCCATATAACTAAATATTTTTTATAATGGCATTTTTTTATTCAACATTAGTTCATTAGTTCATTATTGATGTGAGCATAGTTTATACATTTTGATAATAACTACGCAGCCATTGAATGTTCGCAACTACAGTGCCATTAAATCTTACCCAACAGACTGGTTATTAATCGCCCTCACTGATGGTTTTCTTTTAACCCTCGCCTATATTTCGTAGTGAAATAAAATAAACTAAAGCTTTATCCAATCTCATCCAGCATTCTGAAATGACGTTTCGATTCATTAAGGCGACATTTAAGGGAGAAATGGGAAACGGCCTACCTCTTTTATGTACGGTGGTACGTGAAGATGCGCAGCGGCAGTGAGACCTTCGGACATTCTACTGACAGTAAAAGCTTTCATCATTCGCTAACCACACGATGTCGCTTTCGCCCATCTCGGCTCGGGGACTCCACTTGAGAATCGAGTTCGAAACCCAAACCCTACTCGCTGGAAATTTTATGAATGTGCGGACTCCGTTGTTTTGCATCTTAATCTTGGGCGGAGAGTGAGGAAATCAGACAGCCTGCAGCCAAAACTGGGCGTCTCCTGCACACACCATTACACCACAACCAAGAGCTGAACTTAGCCACTTGTGCACTACAAACAGATGAAGATTTATCAACCCAAAATCTCCAATTCTCCCCGGCCCGTCCATTTAAGATGATATGAAATAAAATAAAGAGACGAGATCACCGCAAAAATACGAAGATTTATCAACCGCTGACCTTCCCAACCCTTACGATTTAAAACGATATGATATGAAATGAAATAAAATAGAGAGAAGATCACGGCAAAGAGACAAAAGATCAATTGACCCTGAACCTCCAATCTTCCCCAACCCTTCCTTCGAACATCACATGAAATGGAAAAAAAAAAGAAAAACAGGGGAATACCGGTGAACGCAAAGCGGTTTCAATGGATTCTCACGCTAACTGCGGGGAGGGCCATACTCGTCAATGGGTTCTTTCGACTTCGGAAAGCTCGATAAATAAACATAAACTAAATGCAACAACAATCCAATCCATCCCAAACCGAGAGAGATTAATGCTCATAGAAATCAGAAACAAAAATGAACATAAAGAAATTAAAAATAAACAGCACCGACACAGAATTGAATAGAAACACATCACATACTTTACAGAGACAAATCTGCAAAAAAGAAAAACGAAATAAGTATTGACGAAACAGAATAATAGAGCTCGCGGCCACCACCTACATTTCAGAGATGTAAAACGTGAGTGCTCATCAATGTCTTTTCAATCCAAATGTCTAAATAGACGGCCTAGGGAAGGAAAAAGCCACTATCCAACAGCTACATACAAAATGTCTGCCTCCCTGGACCCTCACCCTCGCTTTCTTCCAAGTTCCAACCACAATTGTCGAGACAATCGGCTTTTTGGCTTTTCAGGGAAAGCGTCGAGACAATATGCTTTTTGGTTTTTTATGGAAAGCGTTGAGAAAATCTGCTTTTTGTTTTTCCAGGGAAAGCATTCTTTTAAATTTGTCTTTATATGATAATACTTCGATCTTTTAAATTGCCTTTATATTGTGAACAATAATAGTTCAAAATACATCGTAATTTTTATGTATAGAAATTACATTCTATAAGATGAATATTAAAATCAAGAATATGTTTATTATGTAATAAAAAATAAAATATCAGAGTTAATAATATAATATAGCAAAGGCTATGCATAATAAATAAAGGCAAATACTAAATTGAAATCTCATATAAAACTGGCCAAATCACGATGTAGGTCATAGTTAATAATATAATATAGCAAAAGTTGGGGAGCGATCTGCACACTGAAGGCTGATTGCTGGTTTCAGGATTGACTTGGGAGCGATATGGAGGAGAGATCTGCACTCTGAAGGCTGACTGAGCTCGACTGAGCTCGTGTGGGACGAGAGGAGTCTGATCTGGTCTTGAATCAGAATCGTGGATCGCTGCGTAAGGAGAGATTTGACCTTTGCTGGTCTAGCTGATCTCCTGCAGGTGGATTTGCTATCAGAGGCTGCTCTGGCAATGCTAGAGGGCTAAAGATGGGCACTCCGATCCCTGGTGAGGATCGAAATCCGTCCCAGGTTCCTCATCTGGATGAATTCGATCATTTAATTTCATCATACAACAAGAGATCCGGCAAAACCGAACCCCCGAAATTTGTCAAAAGGCTTGAAGATGTGCCGGAGGTTGCCCTTCCTCCGGAGGAAACCATCCGGGTAGCTCTCTCCCTGGCAGATCAAGCCCTGATCAGTCAATTTACCGGGCTATGGCCTACGCCCAAATCTACGGACAGCTGGGTTCAAAGAAACTGGAGACCCCTAATCAACAACAATGTTGCTTCCTACTCCGTCGGACGAGGTTATTTCCTCTTCGACTTCGAATCCAAGGATGATAAAGAGTTGATCTTTAAAAATGGGCCCTACTTCATGGGGCCGCAAGGTCTTTACCTTAACAGGTGGACCCCGGACTTCGATCCCGAAGCTGACACACCAAAAGCAGTGCCCGTCTGGGTCAGGCTGCCTAATCTCCCTATGCATTGCTGGAATCCTAAATCCCTCCAAGCCATAGGGACTGCGCTAGGGAATTACATTGATATGGCTAGTCCAAAAGACCAATACGCCTGTGCCCGTATATGCGTTGAGGTCGACCTAGAGGCTGGACTCCCTGAAGCTATCAAATTAACCATGGGAAGCTGGTCCCATTTCCAAAAACTTGATTATGAACAGCTGCCCTTCAAATGCAGAGGATGCCATAAGTACGAGCACTTCATCCGCAACTGTCCTAAAAAGCCTGAGATCCAGCAGGACAAGGCGGAGGGATGGCAAAAGGTGACTAGATCTAAAACCAAACACCAAGCCGGAAAGGGCCCTAAAAAAGGTGAAGGGACCAATGGAACAAGGATCACTAATCTTGAAGGATCAGTAGAAGCATCCAAGACTAAAGCAATGGTGGAAGTCAGGGAAGATCTCATTGAAATTGGTGAAAAATCCAGCAATGAAGGGAACAAAGAATTTGAAGCAGAAATATCATCTCAGCATTTGAAGGACCAAGAGGAAGAAAAGGCCCCGGTCACTGCAGGGGAAACCCTGGGGAAATCAGAGGAAGACTCTGGATCGGAGGAAGAGGAAGAGGAGGAGGGGGAAATCGAAATAACCACACCGAGAATGTCTAAAACAAAGGGAAGGAAATCCAGGAAAGAAATAAGAGAGCAAGCAACCTACAAGGATAAGCTGCAAGGCTCTTAGCTAACCTTGGAAAAACTTCTGAAATCCACTAGGAACACCCGTCAGCAAGGGCATGCCCAAAAAGGGATGCCTACGCTCTCCAAAAGTAAGTAATGAGGATCCTCTCCTGGAACTGCAGAGGTCTTGGAAGTAAAATCAAGGAAGAAGCAATGTTAGATCTATCTTCTCTACATCAGCCGAACGTCTTTCTGATCCAGGAGACCAAGATGGAGGAAGCCGTCTTCCTCCAAGTTAGTCAAAAATTTTGGAAAAGCAAAGGAAAAGCAGCAATAAGCTCAAGAGGGGCTTCTGGCAGCATTGGAACCCTATGGAATGACAAAGAGTTTGACACTGTTGCCATAAAGTACAGCAACCATTGGATCCTCACTCAGCTTAGGCAAAAAGTCTCGAACTCCCTGGTAAGTATTTTCAATATCTATGCTCCCAACTCTATTGCTGAAAAAAATTCCTGCTAGAATCTCCTGCGTGAGGAGAAGAGTAATCTGCAAGGTAACATCATAATTGCAGGTGACCTTAATGTCATCCTAAGCCAAGAAGAAAAACGAGGTGGATCTTTGATCAGGGATCCCATAAGGGAAACTGTAGATGAAATCATCCTGGAGTGGGATCTCATGGACGTTAAACCCACTTCTGAAAAGTATACCTGGAATAATAAAAGATTAGGGCCTGGACATATTGCCGCAAGACTCGACAGGTTCCTAGTCCAGGACTCCTTCCTCCTGCTGGGGCTGAATATTTCTTCCAAAATATTGCCTTTTGGAGTCTCTGACCACAAGCCCATTCTCCTTGAGATGGCTATTAATAAGAACTGGGGCCCAATTCCTTTCAAGTTTAACCCCCCGTGGGCAAAGCACTCTGACTTCCTCCAAATCGTAGCTGATTCGTGGACCCCCCCGGTCACAGGATCTCCCTTCTACGTTTGGGAGGAAAAGATAAGAAGACTGAAAAAACGCCTTAAACTCTAGGCCAAGACTATCCCATCTCCTTCAGATCAAAAAACTCAAGCAGCGAATGAGCTCGAGTCCCACCAGGCTGCCTTGGAGGATAATTTCGTGGGCGCAGAGGATCTTCACGCTGAAGCTATCTTACACGCAAACCTTCATAAAGCTTGCAAAGCCGAGTCTGATTGGTGGAGGATTAAGGCTAGATGCGATTGGCTGGCTGATGGTGATAAGAACTCAAGGTATTTCCATAAGCAGGCGGCAGCCAGAAACAATTTCAACTGTGTTAAGGAAATTCATACACAGGAACGTAATATCACCACTCAGGAAGAAATTAAAATAGAAGCAACTAGACATTTCAGTGGACTCTTCACGGCCCAGCCAGTAGTGGAGGACGCTGAGATCTTGAATCTGATACCCAATTCCATTAAAACCAGCGATAATGAGTCTCTCACCCAGGCAATCTCGATGGAGGAGATCAAGAGAGCCGTTGATGGCATGAAGGATGACAGAGCCCCGGGACCTGATGGATTTAATGCTACCTTTGTTAAGCTTTGCTGGAACATCATTCAGAAAGACTTAATTAAGATGGTCCGAAAGTCCTAGAGATGCAGTAAAATAGGTGGAAGCACCAATTCTGCATTCCTGGCTTTAATACCCAAAGAGAAGGAGGCCAAAAACTTTGATGCTAAGAAACTGGAGGCATAGGAGATCAGGATGGATAATTCTCAGTTTGGCAATTGGCTAAAAGAGAGGAAAATTTTTAAGCTCTTCTTTGACGGGGCTTCCAAAGGGAACCCAGGGAAGGCCGGAGGAGGTGGAGTCATCATCAATCCAGAAGGGGAAGTCGAGGTGGAATACAGCTGGAATATTGGTTATGAAACTAATAATATGGCTGAGGCCTATGGGCTTTGGCAAGGCCTAAAGCAACTGCTGGTTAAAAAGGTGGAGGAAGTCATGGTTTTTGGGGACTCCAGGATTATCATCCAGGCAATGAATGGAGGTAGGAAAAGTGAGAACACTAGGATAGCTAGATTGACAAGAAGAATTAATTCCATTACCAAGTTGTTTCGAAAGGTTAGCTTCTATCACATTCTCAGGGATTTTAATGCCTTGGCGGACGTGGCAGCCAATAAAGCCATAGATGCGGACCTAAATGGTCTAATAGTTAATTCGGTTGTTAAAAGTGACATCCCTCCTTAGCTCCTCAGATGGTCATTGACTGAACGAAGTGGTTACTAGGTGAATGATGTAATGTACTTTTCTACAGCGATCCTTTGCTGATTTTTAATAAACTCCATAACCGTTCCTGTTAAAAATAATAATAATAATATAATCTAGCAAAAGCTATTACTAAATAAATGTAAATATTAAATTG
Organism: Pseudotsuga menziesii; assembly: GCA_001517045.1. Classification (NCBI taxonomy): domain Eukaryota; kingdom Viridiplantae; phylum Streptophyta; class Pinopsida; order Pinales; family Pinaceae; genus Pseudotsuga; species Pseudotsuga menziesii. The sequence goes on along the minus strand of LPNX010385163.1, from coordinate 304,229 downwards.
AGTATAAACATTGAATAAATGTAAATAGCAAAAGCTATTTATGAATAAATGTATATATTAAATTGAGTATGAAAATTGAATAAATGACAATATTAAATTGAGTATGAATATTAATAAGTCAAAAGGCAAAAAGCACTTTGAAATTTAATAATAACTATATAATTTTTAAATATAACAAAATAATTTTCAAAATAAAAATTATACATTATGGTTTTTTTTGGTTAAATTACATAACAAAGGCTATGAATAATAAAGAAATGTAAATACTAAATTGAAATCTCATATAAGACTGGCCAAATAAAGATATAGGCCATAGTTAATAATATAATATAGCAAAAGCTATTACTGAATAAATATAAATATTAAATTGAGTATAAACATTGAATAAATGTAAATATTAAATTGAATATAAACATTGAATAAATGGAAATATTAAATTGAGTATGAGTATTAATAAATAAATAAATAAGACAAAAAACACTTTAAAATCTAATAATATAATTTTTAAATATAACATATAATTTTCAAAATAAAAATTATACATTATGACTTTTTTTTTCAATTTAACATATTTCAATATTGATTTTTTTTTCCTTCCATTTCACATATTGACTTTTTTTTATTTTTTTTTCCTTTCCATTTAACATATTTCAATATTGATGATAGTTCAATACATTTTGATGATCTTTTCTGCTGAGATTGTCTATCTTTAAAAACAAATTCGATTAATATACATATGGCAATTATCCAGAGTCCACATAGATTATTGGAAATTACTATGTTCGGCATTTAGTGATAGTTCTCTTTTAACCCGATATTCCATAGTGAAATAAACTAAAGCTTTATGCAATCTCATCTAGCCATCTTCGATTCGTTTAAGACCACATCCTAAACGGCCATCTTAAGAGACCTTTAAGGGAGAAGTGGGAAACGGCCTACCTTTTTTCTGTACCGTAGTCCATGACGATTCGTTGCCTGTGAGACCTGCGGACATTTTCACTGACAGTGTTGATTTTTAGTATCATTTTTTTAGCTAAAATTTTAATTAAAATTGGTTAAAAATTGTTGAAATTGTAATTTTAGTTTGTTGAAATTGCATAATCCAAGTGTTCAAAAAACTATTGAAATGTTAAATCCATTTTTACAACCAAAATTACAATTTCATCAATCAAATTACAATTTCAACGAAAAATACTACTCCAGACAAATTTAGTCCTCAAAAATACAAATAATCTAAAATTTAAATCACTCCACCCACCATTCACTAACCACACGATGTCAATTTAAATCACTCCACCGACCATTCACTAACCACACGATGTCGGTTTAGCTCTGCTCGGCTCGGAGACTCGACTTGAGAGTCGAGTTCGAAACCCAAACCCTACTCGCTGGAAAATTTAGGAATGTACGGACTCCGTAGTTTTGCATCTTTATCTTGGTGGATAAAAGAAAATTTCACAGACTGCAGCCTGATGCAGTCACTCCCACTCTGATGGCACCACTCCCAACCTGATGTAGCCGCAGCACACCTAAAACACTGAAGAAAACGTTACAGGAAATAAACAGACATATGGAACTGAAATCGGGAGCCACTTGGAACAGGCATCTCTTCTTTTATTAAGAATCTACTGAGGATTAAAACCCCGAGCCCCCATTACAGACGCCATCCCTTACCACAGGACGCACAGGCCCTTTTATTTAAACATAGAACCAACGGGCAGGCCTCTTTATTATTAACTCTAAATAACTGTCTCGAAAACCAGTAGCCAAGCTGTTCGCTCCAACGCAGCTCTCAAACCTTCCAAACAGAGAAAAACTCCAACCCCAAAAAATCGAGTCCCCTCTCTACAGTAGAAAACCCCTTTTTATCCAGCATATGCTCGCCACGCGTCATTCCCAGAGCTCTGGCAGCATGCAGATCGGATCCCTCAAATTACTTATCCTGTATCCCGCGCCAATTTGTCATGCTCCGCATCACAGCCACAACTGCGTGTAGGATAAAAAGACAAATAAAACGCCCCGCTTTTCCCGGTCAAAATTTTTTCAAGAAATTGCTGTTTTTGTAATTTAGCAGTTTCAGTAATAATTTCTACATTAAATTTTTAATTTAAAATTACTCAAATCACCGAAATTGCTAATTGAACTATTGAAATTGTCATTTTACCACAAATTGGTCGAGAAATTGCTATTTTTGTAATTTCGCAGTTTCAATACTAATTTATACACTAAAATTTTAACTTAAAATGACTCAAATCACCGACATTGCTAATTGAACCATTGAAATTGTCATTTTACCACAAATTGGTCTCCCTGATTCCCGCGAGTTGAGGGCGTTTTGGTTAGCGATTATACTGCTCCCCACTTAGGCGTCTCCTGCACACACCATGACACCACAGCCCAGAACTGTACTTAGCTACGTGTGCAATATTGCAAACAGAATCAACCCAAAACCTCCAATTCTCCCCAACTCTTCCATTTAACATGATATGAAATAAAATAAAGAGACGAGATCACTGCAAATATACGAAGATTTATCAACCTCAGACCTTCAATCCTCCCCAACCCTTACCAAGATTCATCAACACTAGTGACTAAACCTCCGATCCTCCCCAACCCATACCATTTAACATGAAATGACAAGATCACTGCAAAGAGACAAAGATTTATCGACCCTGAACCTCCAATATTCCCCAACCCTTCCATATAACATACTTGAAATGAAAAAAAATACAGGGGAATACCTCTGAACGCAGAGCGGTGTCATCCTATATCGTTCGCTGGGTTCTCACGCTGATCGCGGGGAGGGCCGTACTCGCACGTGCAGAAAGCTCGATAAATAAACATAAAATAAATGCAACAACAATCCAGGAATCCCATCCCAATCCAAGAGAAAGATCAAGACTCATAGAAAATCAGAAACAAAGTGAACATAAAGAAACTGAAAATAAACAGCACCCACACAGGATTGAATAGAAACAGAATAAAGAAAGAGACGAAACAGAATAAAGTATTGACGAAACAGAATAATTGAAAGAGACAACCCGTTGAAAATCAAATTCAATACAGACTTAGAGCACGCGGCCATCACCTTCATTTCAGAGTTGTAAAACGTTGGGCACGCCATCACCTTCATTTCAGAGTTGTAAAACGTTAGTGCCCAATACTCATCAATGTTTTTCCAATCCAAATGTTTAAATAGACGACCAAGGGAGGGAAAAAGCCATTATCCAACGGCTACATACAAAATGTCTGCCCCCCTCACCATCCCTTTCTTCCAAGTTCCAACCACAAGCAAGCCTTATGATCGATGAGACCATCTGCTTTTGGGTTTTTCAGGGAAAGCGTTGAATCTGCTTTTTGTTTTTTAGGGAAAGCGTTCTTTTAAATATTTGTCTTTATATGCTAATCTTCCCCTCCGTGAGTTGATGAAAGTAACCACACATTATCGGGATCCTCCGTTAGTTGATGAAACTCCGACAGACCTACGCGGAAAACACACATTAACGAGCATCCAATTCACTTGAAGTCGAGTTTGATTTAACCCGGCGTTTGTTGAAAAGTTGTAAAAGGTAAAATAGGCCAAAATAGTTAGTTTTTAAATTCATGCGAGGTTTCAAACAGTGTTTTTTAGACGAAAAAAACAGTTCTTTGATATTCAATTAAAGGTAACGGGGTACATCATCAAGAATAACAATATATCCAATGAATGGATTATGACACCTATCCAAGAACTCATAGGCATATCTTACAATATATGTGCTCTATGACTGACCGGTAAATGTCAATACATGTCTTTCATACCAACCAAATATGTCTCTAGGAGAATATATAGAGAGCCCAGAGACATTATCCAAGTCAAGGGCTTTGGGGAAGGCCCAAAATATAGTCACACAAAGGTGACATCTCAGCAAACTGAACTCACAAAAATATATGCCATACTCAAAAGGAACCAGTAGGCCATCATAAAATAGAGCAAAGCTCTAAAAAAGCTGTAGTGCTAATTCCCTAGAGACTTCACCTTCACTAAATTCAGTGAAGGTAAGATGGCCTGAGGCCAATTTGAGCCCTTCCTTGGATAATGAATCTGCCCTCTCATTATGTTCCCTATAGACATGTTTAAAATCCACAGATGAGAAGGATGCAATGAGCTTTCTAATGTTGACACACCATGCCTCTAAGCTCATAATAGAGAGAGAAGATACTTTCTTTGCCCAGTTTATAACAACTAAAGAGTCTCCAAAAACATGTAAATAGGGCAGCCCAATTTCATTTGCAATGTATAAGCTCGAGTATTTGTACTACTTCCACATCCCAATTTGATAGAGAGATAATGTTGTTCATTGATCCAAATACAAACTCCCGCACCACTAGTTGATTCAGCAGCAGCTCCATCGAAAAAAGCCATGGGATATAATTTATCAGGTGGCTCCCCAATGTTCCTAATTTTGGTTCATTTTTTCTTAGGCACCTGGTAAGCTGCAATATCAAGCATGATAATGTGACAAAGTCTGGAGATATTTGGGGCTTTGTCCTAAAAAATGTAGTTGTTTCTAGTCTTCCACATATTCCAAATGAAGAAGATAGGTAGATAAAGAAGCTCCCCATCCTTAGAGAACCCGTTTGTGAGATTTTCTAAAAGTGATGAAGTTGTCCAGATCAATGCACATCAAATATTCTTCCTAAGTTGTTAATAACCTCATGAGTAAAAATGTAATCAACAAACAAATGATAGACCGATTCAACACTTATCTAGCAGAGGAAACATCTATTAGGGCCGAGCCATCCCTTCTTACACAGGTTGCCCCAGGTATTTATTTTCCCATTTATAGCCAGCCAAATAAAACACTTTATTTTCTGAGGGATGTTGTAGTGCCAAACCTGAGTGAGAATACCTTGATTTGTCAAGGGCAGACTTGCAGAAACTATGAGCTCATAAGCTTTTCTCGCAGTTACCGAACCAGATTTTTTATCATACATCTAGAGAAGAGAGTCTTCAATGTTCCTTATCTTAATTCCACCATGAGTAAGGCCCTTTATAAAGGTAGTCCATTGATCAACCCATTCAGCCCCAAGATCTAAGTCACAAGTCGTGTACCAACAATTAAATCCAAGTGAATCTCCAATCTATTTATGGACCTTGGCAAGATATGAAATCCCATAATCTGATAGATAATCCCTGAGTCCCTCGGAGAGGATATAAGATGCATCAAGACCAGCAATAGGATCCACACCCAGGCGGATTTTCATCCCATTACCCACCTTCCATCCAAGCTTGCATGTGATCCAAGACATAACTCTAATGAAACTGCTCCAAAAATACAAAGTTCCATTGACAAAGAATGCCCGAGATCTTATCCAATCCTCCAAGGGTTTGTTCTTTAAGTATTTATGAACTATGATCTGACTCCAGATACCTTTCCCCATCAAACGCTGCCACATACACTTCACCCTGAGTGAGATCCTGAACCAATCTAATTTCTTTATGTCCCATCCTCCAAATTCTGTAGGAGCTAAAATAACTTTCCAATTAGCCAAGTGAGTTCTTTGATGACCATCTGAGCTCCCCCAAAGGAAGGAGAAGATGGAGCTTCTCAAAATGTTCAGAATAGACCTGGGACAACGGGCCAAGGCAAACCAATACACAGCTAAACCAGTGAGAACTAATTTGATAAGGACAACCCTGCCACCAAGTGAGAGCAACCTGTAAGTCCAGTTATTTATATTTATTTCAAACATTTCTACCATCCATCTCTAATCCGAGGATTGATACCTCAGGGGTTTGAGGCGATATCCCAAGTATTTGAATCCTGTAGAAATAGGTTCCATGCTATATGGAAGGAGAGCATAGATTTGTCTCCCCGTGTCTTCATCGACATCATTGTAAAGGAAGGAAGACTTTTCCTTGCTGACTGACATACCTATAGCTAAAAAATCAAATCCAGAGCTTCTTTGTAAGCTTCCCATTTGCTAACAGTACCAAGACCAAATAAAATCACATCATCAACAAATAATAGGTGTGTTATTGACAGATTTTGTGAATACTGAAAGCCTTTAATGTGTCCCTTCTTCTAGGCATCCATAATGATCCTACTAAGACTTTCTATGATTAGAATGAACAATAATGGTGATAAAGGGCAGCCTTGACAGATCCCCCTTGAAGGTGGGAAAAAATCAGAGGGAGCCCCGTTAACTAAGACCGCAAAACATGAGTCTGTAACACATCCCATAATTCAGTTCACACCTTCCAAAGGGATCCCAATCTACAAGAGAACGAGTCTCAGGAATGCCCAATTTACCCTATCAACGGCCTTAACTAAATCAAGCTTTAAAACCAGGACTTTTGAATTCTTGGATTTAATAGAGTGTAGAACCTCCCGAGTAATGCCAACCGGTTTTGTAATATGTCTATCTTTCAAAAAGCTAAATTGTTGTGCAGAGATAGCCCTGTTCAGTAAGGGCTTCAAACGAAGAGTTGCAATTTTGGAGATGACCTTGTATACAAGGTTACACAATGATATGGGATGAAAGTCAGCAAAGGTGATAGGCTTTTCACACTTGGGGATCATAGTAAAAAAAGTAGAATTTATAGCCCCATGTACTTTCCCTTCAATTCTATCTTGTTCAGCAGCATTACATAAATCCTCCCCAATCAGGTCAAAGAATGCCAGGAAGAATTCAACCGGCCATCCATCAGAACCCGTGCTTTTATCTTTCTTAAACCCCTTTAGTACAACTTCAACTTCCTAGAGAAAAATAGGCTTCAGAAAACATTCTAAGGGACATGTCCTGAGTAAAGGTGGGAAAGATTGTAATCACCTAAAGTTGGTCAACAATATTTGTACCCCCATCATCCTCAAATAAGTCACTAAAGTGGTGTTTACCAAGCTGCTTAAGAGAGGTGTCATCTGAAACCAAGTTAAGTTACCCTCCTTATCATGGAGATACCAAATAGCTTTTGAGTTCCTTCTAACTGAAGCAAAAGCATGAAAAAACTTAGTATTTGCATCCCCCTCATTGATCCATAACACTCTACTCTTAAGTCTCTGAGTGGTCACCTCATGGGCCAAGTATTTCTCTTTTTTAACTTTGAGGACTCTCAACCTATTTGCGTTTAAAGCTGAGAGCAAACCCAAGTCCCTAAGGAGGATGGCCAAGATCTCAGCATTTATATCTAGAAGCAACTGTTTCGTAGAACACTTTTTATTCCTTTCCCAACATTTTACAGTACTTTTGAGTCTACCAAGCTTTAGGGAGAGGGCTTCCAGATGGTCAGAAGGCCTAAGTGACGAAGGGTCATTCCATGAAGAGGTAACAAGAGAGGCAAAATCATATTCCAAGAGCCAGGCTCTATTAAATTTAAATGGATAGCACTGAGGAGCAAGTCTCGAACCCCACTCCAAGCAAATGGGATAGTGGTCAGACACATCCGAGGGTGTGGCCCAGGATCTATAACAGGAAAGCAATGGGAGAAGAAGATCAAATATCAAGAAATGGTCTAATCTTTTGCTAATACCCAAATCCCCTACACGACCATTCCTCCAAGTAGGGAAAGGGTTTCTCATGGTGAGGTCAACCATATGATTACTGGTAATAGGTTGGGAAAAGTAAGAATCCAGAGGATCATGCATGGATTTTGTACCCCAGACTTCAGAGGAAGAGATAGTGAAGTTGAGGTCTCCAGCCAAGAGGAGATTAGGTAATGTAAGGAAACCATGAGTCAAAATTCTATCCCAAAAAACAGTGCAGTGGGCATGGGGCCCATATCAATTAATAATGGAAAATACCTCAGAAATACCTTTGATACTGGCTTTGGGAAAAATACCAGCAAGAGAAGAGAAAGCTTTGCATCGCACCAAGAGAGGGTTCCAACCAGCAAGGAGACCTCCAAAGAAAGCAAAAGTATCTAATGCATAGAACTCCCACCCTGGTTTGAATTTTGAGAACAAAAGAAGGGCCTGGGAAAAATTACACATAGTTTCTTGAATTAGTATCATGTCAGGATTTAGATCATAGAAGAGAGCACAAAGAGCTTTTTGTTTGGAAATCCCTCCAAAACCCTAGATATTCATGGACAATATTTTCATGGGGTAACCGATTCTTCAGGTGTGCTTGCTCTAAGTACCTGTGAGGAGATGGGAGAGGCTCGAGATGCCTTGTTGCATTCTTTAATCTTACCGAGAGTGGAGTATACAGTCCTGTATTTCCAGAGTCATCAAAAGGGGGCTTCTTTGACTTGTGGATAGTGACATTTTTAAAGCGTATGGAGTCCAATGGGAGAGTAGAAGGAGAAACATGTGATTTATTTGAAAATATTGATAGGGAATTCAATAGAGAGGGATCCAGAAAAGAAAGTGAATATATGAGGTTGTTAGGAAAGATGTTAGAAGGTGAGGTATCAGTACCAGGTGAGGGGGAAAGTGGAGTATTAGAGGAAGCTGGGAGTGAGGGAAATTGTTCAAGTGTAAAGGGAGGAGGTCCTTCCAGAGGAGGAGTATCAGATAAGCCTTGTGGAGTCAATGTTGGAGATAACTGAGAGGTTGCAGACACCAAAGGCCGATAAAGTCTAGCAGAAGTCTCAACATCTTCAATGTACACCAGTTCACCTTTGGAAAGCCCCTCATATGGGGTAAGCGAAGAAGAGACATAAATGTTCCCATGCAATGATTGCTCAATAGAAGGGTGGCAGTCTTCAGGAGGGGATACATCAAGTGTAGGACTGGGATCAAACCCCCAATTAATCAAAGTGCGGTCTTCAGGAGAGGATACATCAAGTGTAGGACCGGGATCAAACCCCTGATTAATCGGAGTACCTTTAAGGAGAAAGGAACAAGAGTTGCGTAAATGTCCAGTCTCATGGAAATAATTGCATCTGAAGGGAAGGTGTAAGTAGTCTAATCTCTGAGTAATAATATGATCACCACAAATAATGTCAATATCAGGGAGCAGTCCTTTGGATACATCAAGTTCAACAAGTACCCTATCCAATCTCTTGTCAAAGATCAGGTGGAATTCCTTCTCTAGTGCTACAAAACGACCAAAAGAGTTCGCCAATCCAGTAAGAAATTCTTTATTCCACAGAGGAAATGGCAGGGTAGGTAATAAAACCTAGAGGTGGCGTTTGGTGACCCTCTTCTTAAGAGGGCCAAACCCTGTATGCCATCGGCTTAAGACCAGTGAGCCCTTCTATATGGTCCAAAGGTTTTCCAGAATACGAGTGGCATCAATCTCTTCAATAAAACAAACACTAGCCAATTGTTCACAAGAAGACTAATGGTTGGTATATAGTGAACAATAGGTTTCCAATGAACAGTTTCCCAATCTATCCATTCTTATTTGGACAGGGAACAGTATTCAAGCCTCCCTACTAATGCTCTGCAACAAAGGGTTTTGACCTTATCGAAGAAAACATCGTGTCCCAACACATATCTGTGATTCAATTCAAGCGCCTTTAAGGACTTAGTTTTCTGACGAGCACGGCCAGGGTGTTGGTGACAAGGGAGCTTTGAAAACCCACCACTCCCCGAGGAAGCGTAGGGCTTACCAACCTTAGACATGTTCTAAACCAAATACGCCAAGGGTAAAAGGTATGACCATAGCACAGGGAAGCCGACTTCCGAGAAGGACCAACAAATCAAGAAACAACCTACTGGGAAAAGGCTACCTAGGATACCAGTAAAATAAAGAAATGACCAGAATCGAGGGCACAATGCCAAGAATAGGGAAACCAAGAACTGAAATACCCAAGCCAGAAAGGGCGTCTAACTGACAGGGCAAAAAGACAACATATACTAGCTAATGAAAACCTGAGCAACAAACAAAAAAACCAACTAAAAATGACTACTCCCACTTTTTAATCATGGTTGGTACTAGTCCTCTGAAATAGAGGGTGGACTCCATGTGGGGTGGCCGCCATCCACAAAGTCGATAAACCCTTGTAATAAGGAGTTCGGACCAAGCCCCAAAACCTAGAGTTAAAAAAACAAAAATAAATTATTTGTTTGAGCTTGTTTTATTTTATTAAAAGAATCTTAAAACCCGTATAACAAAGAGGAAAGAATGTGAAGAGATTTAAATAAAGTAAAATTATAGAAATTAGCACCACATAAACATTTTATCAACTCTAAAGGAAACTCTTATAGGAGAAAACCTCATATTTCAAAGCATGTACATGTATTAATTAGCAATTAAATATGGTTGCAATATATGAGAGTCTATGTGCTCTCAACAAGATTGCTAAGCAACATAGGAATTTTAAAGAAAAAAATGTAACACAATAATTTTTGCATTATAACATTAAATGTTTAATAAGGTAGCAAACTTCTACATACATCAAATTCTATTTCCGGAGCATTCTCCACAGAAAATTGTTACAGTTCACATGTTCATGACTTAAAAAAAAACTAAACGTCCTTCCAAAAAACAAACTGGAATACTAACTGAGAAGATTCAATTGACTAGAATCGATCAAGGACCCCTCAGAATGTTCCTCCCAAGTAATAACTCCTCCCTCAAGACCAATGACCTGCTTGGATAGGCCACCAACCGCCTAGTTGAATTCACTGTATATATGATGGAAAGAGAGTTGTTGAAAATGACTTATTAATCACTTAACATGACCCATCCAGTGATGCAAATCCACAAACTAGATAGAGTGTGCATTGTTGGCCCAGTCCACAATGACCTTGGGGTCCCCCAACACCGAAAGAACAATATTTTTTTTCCTCCTTTCAAACCATAAAAGACCCCAGAGAGCCAGCATTTCAGCTTTGTTGTGTGTACCCTTTCTAGCAGCCATCCACACCAAGTACATGTGGTTAAGCTTCAACCTGATAACCATACCAGCGCCACATAACCCCTCCTTCTTTGCCCCATAAAAAAAACCAACATTTGATTATCATCTATCAAAGGAAACCTGATATTCCTAGTTCTAGTCACAGTCTTGTTACATCCGAATTCCGACATCTTACAGTAATCCTTAATACAAGTAATGTGTTCATCCTCCCATTGCTGCTCAACCAGAGATTGGCAAGCAAGCTTGGTCATGACATGTCCACTCCTCTTATTGAAGTTCCACATGAACAGGTCATTGCAATCGGTCAAAGAGATATCGGCCTTGAGTAAATGAGAGATGTATGAATCCCATGCAAATTCCAAATCCCCTTGCCGACTTAAGTCCACCAACTAGATCCATCTTGGATCCAAATCCTATCCCACCACAAAATCTTGCTTGAGGACCACAATGTTCCTACGATGCAAATGAGAAATAAGGCTTCGACATAACTTGAAACAGTTCGATAACTTAGGTACAATAGGATCAACCCCGACAAACACTTGATATCCTCTCCCAAACTTCTACAAATATCAGAAAGAATGAGGGGTAACGACAATAACAGACTTCTCCATGATTAAATGAGAGATGTATGAATCCCATTCAAATTCCAAATCCCCTTGCAGACTTAAATCCATCGACGAGATCCATCTTGGATCCAAATCCTATCCCACCACAAAATATTGCTTGGGGACCACAATGTTCCTACGATGCAAATGAGAAATAAGGCTTTGACATAACTTGAAATAGTTCGATAACTTAGGTACAATAATATCAACCCCAACAAACACTTGATTCCCTCTCCCAAACTACCAATAAAGATCCAAAAGAATGAGGGGTAGCGACAATAGTATACTTCACCAGATAACCAAAGCATTTTTAGCATTCGTGTGTGCTCCGCGCACCCAAATGGTCTAGGGAATTATTTTTAAATATTTCACTTTTAGCACTTTTCCCCAAATCCTGGGATCATAAAGGACCCTCTAGATACTTTTAGCACACAACAATTGATTGAAAAGGCTAAGCTTTTTTATCCCTCAATCCCCATATTGTTTCGGATTTGATAAAATCTCCCATCCCGCAAGGTAGATCTTAGTATCCTTCTGATTTCCAGCCCATAGAAATCGAAATATAATTCGTCTAATCTCAACAATCACCCCCTCTAGGACACGAAGAAGGGAGAACCAATAAACTGGAGTACACTAGAGAACCGAAGTAACCAAAATGAGCATCCCCCAAGTGACAACCACCTAGACGACCACTTTTTCATTCTTCTCTGAATCGTCCTAATGAGCCAACTCAAGTTCTCTCTTTTATAATTATTGGGCTTAAGAAAATAACCTAGGTAGTTTAACCCAATATCCAAATGTTGCATCTTCAAAGGATGGATGAGTGAGAGATTATCGATTAAAACCTGATCATTTCAATTAAAGCATACACAGGACTTCCGAGGGCTAAGAGACATACCAGATGCTCCATGGAAAATATTAACCAGTTTCATAATATAAACCCATTCAAGGAGAGATGCATCCCCAAAAATCAGAACATCGTCTACAAAGAGGATATGAGTCAGGTATAGAGAGCATGCCACTTTGATTCCTTTAATCAACTGGTTTTCCTTAGCCTTTAGGAGAAGTCTACTGAGACCATCTATAACCAATAAGAAGAGATCAGGAGAGAGTGGACACACCTGGTGAATACCTCAGGAGCCCTTGAAAATGGACGTGGGGGAGACATTAATTAGAACTAAAAATATGGTAGATGAAACACAAGACATGATCAATTACGTAATCTCAAAAGAGAGCCTGAACTAAAGAAGGATGAGATGAAGAAAAGAAAAGTCGACCTTGTCATAAGCTTTCTCCAGGTCCAACTTAAGAATAAAAGCATTAAGCTTCTTCATCTTCACTAAATGCATACCCTCTTGAACAAACCCCACCGCATCCAGAATTTGATGATTGGGAAAAAAACCAAACTGCTCAGCAAACAAAAATCTACTCAAAGCAGGTTTCAACAAGTCTACAATGATTTTTGAATTAACCTTATACAAAATATTACATAATGAAATCGTTTGATACTCATCAGAGGAGAGTGTTTTTTCAACTTTCATAATAAGAGTTATGAAGGTGTAATTCAAGTTATATGGGACAATGCCAAACCGCCTTTTCTCCTCAATGGCTTTAACCAGATCCAAACCCAAAATATCAAAATAGTCAAGATAAAATCCATTGTCCACCCATCAGGACCCAAATTATTGTCCTTGGCGAAGCCCTTTGAAGTCTCCAAAACTTCACCAATAGATATAGGATCCCCAATAGCCTCATAATCGGAATTGTCAAAGAAAGAAGGGAAACTCTTGAGTTTCCAACTAATCACATATGTTCCTCATCTTTTTATCATAATATAGATAAAAATAATAATCTTTGGCCACATATTTGATATACAAGGAATCATAAAAAACTTCATCCCTCTCTCCTTTAGCCTCCAAAATAGAATTATTACAACGTATTTTGTTGGCAAAATTATGGAAGAACTTTAAATTGTTATCACCATCCCACATCCAAACAACCCGACTCTTTTTCCTGAGTGTTTCTTCTTTATGAGAAAGGATCCTCTGTTTTGGAATACCAACATCCACCAGTAACTTCTTCCTATATTCAGAAAAGAACCGATCATCAACAACCTCCTCCAAGGCCTAGAGGGCTCCTTCAACTTCACATAATGACCTATCTAGATCCTTCTTCATATCCTTTTCCCAACAAATCACCAGCGGTCTCAACTTATTCCGTTTGAAAATCGAACTGTGCATCGAATTGAGATGATTTGGAACTTCCACAAAAAGATGACCCCAACTCTCCGCAACCATCTTATTAAAGGAATTGTACAAGAGCTAAGTGGGGTTTAAATTGAAGGGATAAGAGCAAAAGCTTCTTTCAAAATCCAACTATAGGACCACAACTTTCTGATTAAAGAGGCCCATAGAGTATGACCAAGACCAGTACTTGCCAATCTATTCGCAAAGAGATTCCACCATGAAGAAACGATCAAGAGGCTTAGAAATCATCTGCATCCCCACATATTTCATCCCACATCTTCCATTCAACCCTATCACTCAATTAATAGTCACAACAAAAAAATATATTTTTATATTTTTCTAATTCTATAAGTTGGAAACCATCATCAATTGATTGGCGAGTTATTATTGTTGTTGAGCATTCATTGTCTGCTAGAGATATACATTTATTCTCTGCCACTATTTGGAAATAATTCATTTCCATTGCATAGCAGTTTAATCTCTACTACAACACAACATCATTACCTATGAAAATACAACACTACAAGGTGTATGACACACCTACCCCAACATTCTGCCACTTGCCATATACCTTGCAAGAGTATAAGGGACAATGTATTAAACGACGAGCTCGCTATTAATGGCCATAAGGACCATAGACTCACAACTCTACTTGAATTTACTTGTGCTCACAAATTTCTTCAATGCATCTACGGCATTCAACTTTCTCTATTATCACCTTTCTATTTTTCTACCATGTCCTTAATGAAATGGTAATATATATCAATGCGCTTTGTATTTGCGTGAAAGGATATATTCATAGCTAAAAAAATACCATTGTTAATATCACCGAACTATAATAGCTATCTAACTTAACCTTGCATCTAGATATAGTTTCATAAGTTAAATGGCATCCTTACAAGGATGAGTAGCTACCATATACTTTGCCCCTATAGTGGACAAAGCAATCACAACATGCCACTTGTTCGTCCAACTTACTACTCCACCAAATAGTAAAAACACATATCTATTTGTAGATATATTTCTATCTACATTCCCCACTTAATCAAAATCCACATAACCCTATATTCCCATTGAGTTTGGGTCCACATAACCCTGTATCCCCACTGAGCATGGGTCCCATGAAGCATTACTAAGATCCCCTAAAAAATAAGTGTCCCAAGTTCTTGTATGATTGTCTTACCTTGGACTCTGAGGAACTCAATTCATCTTCTAAGAATGTAGGGTCTTCAAGACTAGCTATTGTACCATCTCACTCTTCGTGAGCAGGCATGGACAAAGGTATGTACAACAAAGACTCCCCTTCACCCTATGAAGGTTTATCTAATGTGAATCTTCTCCTTTTGGACTCACTGGAAAGAGAGTTTAAGTTTTATAAAGCTAGGGTTGCTTGTGATAAGGCATTGGAAGGGATATGTCCATCTATTCCATCTGGTAACCTTGATCCCACCTCTCGGAGTTTTGACTAGTGCACTATTCTTGACTATCATAATATTTCTCCCCCGATTGATAAAGCATTTGAGCTCTCCTATAGTGGTGGGTTGGGAGTTAACGCTGTTGATTTTCCTCCCCTTCTAAACCATAGACCCATTGGTTGGAAGGGACCTTACTTCATGAGGGGATCAGGGGCCTACATCCTTATCTATTGGGGGTTGTAATAGGTCTCCTATTCAAGTTTACTATAATAATTATTCAAAGGACCCCTCTGTGATTCCCATTGCCTCCATTCAACATCAGAATGTGACTATACACAAAAATAGGCACAAAGGTAAGTGTAATGGTACTTCCCTTGTTGAAGTATGGTACTATGTGGGTGATGGAATCTTGTCCCCCTCTCTATTTGACTCTAGGATGTGGAAAATTTTTCTTTGCCATGTTCTTCAAATACTTGGGACCTTAGAGCATCATCACCCACTAATAAGGGTACTTAATGTTGATTTGATCCTTTAACTTAAGGGGTTTCGGGGTCGGCCTAAAACCAAATCCCTCCATAGAATTTTTGCCATTATCAAACTAGACATTATCCTACTTCAAGAAACCATGTGTACAACCCCTCTATGATTATTTCCTTTTCTCATTTGTTTCATGCCTAGAAATTTTGTGCCATTAATGCCATTGGATTGTTGGGGGGTTTATTGGTGGGTTGGAACCCCTTGTCGATGAATTTGAGCTCGTTTCGAACTTGTGGGGGGATCTTACTTTAATGAAATATTAAGGGTTTACCAGATACTGCTTCCATACTTATTTGCTATGCACCCTATAAGAACCGCGAGGATTTTTGGCACATTGTTGAATGTTATGGGATTCTAAATATTCCTAATTTCATTATTGCAGGTGACCTCAATCTGACTATTTCATCAACTGAAATATGGGGTGAAAATCCTTCATTGGATCCTTTATCATAATAGTTTTCCCAAATATTCCAAAACCATTGTTTGGTTTATGTGATCCTAACTATTCTTAGACCGCTTTGGCAAAATGGACATATTGGCTCTACTGGTATTAGCAAGTGATTGGATATTTTTCTTTTTTCATAATCTTTCACTGACTCACTGGATAAGTATAGGTAAAGGGTGATTGACTGTATTATTTTTTATCACAATTCTATCTTCCTACATTTGGAAGAATCATAGTCGAGACACAAATTCCCCTTTAAATCCAACCATGGATGGTTACAAGATAATGATTTCTTCACTATGGTCATAACTAATAAGAATACCCTAGGTGATCCACTTGAAGTTGATGACATGAAGACAATGGTGGGGAAATTAAAAGCATTAAAACACATGGTGGAGGAATGGGAGAAATTGAAAAAGTAGTCAAATTCTTAGGATCTGAGGACCATTGAGGCCGATATTAACCAAATTTTTGTTCTAAACTCTTCGTGCATAATATCCAAGAAGGATAAATTTAGGTTTGCATACCTGGAAAACAGGAAATACATTCTATTTCTTCAAGAGTAAAATGCATGGCGTTTGAAAAGCATAGCCATTTGGATCACACACTGAGATAACATCACAAAAAAATTTCATGGTTTTGTTAGTCACAAGAAGAATTTGAACACTGTTTGGGATATTAGTAATGGTGATGGGAACTAGCTGAGCACTAATAGAGAGCGTGAACAGTTGGTTGTTGAGCATTTCTCTCATCTCTTCAAGGGCCTTGGAAATTCACCTATTTTTTAGCAATAGAAGGTTATTTCTACACTCCCTTTCTTTTTCCCTGCAAAGGAAGGTTCTATTATTGGAAGACTGGTTACTTTGAAGGAAATTGAGGAAGTACTTTAAAAAAAATTCCTATGGATAAAATCCTCGGGCCTGATGGATGGCGGTAGAATTTTACTTCGATTTTTTTGATATGATGGGGAATTATCTACTTAAGATGGTGGAATGATCCAGGATGGATATATGTCTATGGGGCCCTCAATTCGACCTTCATCATTCTTATCCCTAAATATGACAAACCATAATATTTTGTATATTATTGTCCTATTTCCCTATGCAATTTGGCTTATAATGTTATTACAAAAATCCTTTCCAATAGGAGCAAGCCAAAGCTTGTAGAGGTCATCTCCACCAAATAGTTTGGGTTCCTTAGTAACCGACAGATCCTTGATGCACTAGGAACCATTCAGATATGCTTACACTCCATTAAATTTAAGGATTTGGTTAAAGCACGCGACAGAGTAAATTGGCATTTCTTGAGGTTATTACTTTTACATATTGGTTTGCCTTTGGGGGTCACCAAATGGACCATGGAGTGTATTACATTTTCTCCCCATATCCCCTCTCCTTTTCCTATTGGTCATAGAAGGTTTAAGCAGACTGATTAATAATGTTGAATAGAAAGGATGTATTCATGGTATAAGTATTGCTCCAAATTTGTTCTTATCTCATATTTGATTTGTCGATGATGTTATCCTCTTTGGGGTCATTATTGTAGAGGAGTGGTCTCATTTTAAAGATATTATACACCTTTTTGTGTTGCAATCAAGATGTAGGTTAGTGCTAAACAATTAACTTTTCTCAGAAATGGTGTGGGTGTGGGGGTTGTAGCTCAGATCTCTGCCTTATTGCCTTTCAATTTCGTTAATTTGGTCTTGAGTTTTAAGTATTTGGGATTTTGTTTAAAAGCACTTGGTTATATAGTTGTTGATTGGCAGTGGCTGACCAAAAAAATTGAGAAGCATATTAAACATTGGTCCTTCATATATTTATCAATGGGAGGTCGACTGACCCTAGTTCACTCAGTACTTGTGGGTTTACCAGTTTACAAGTTATCCTTAGCAAAAATTCCTACCTTAATTCTTCAGGTTATTAGACATAAAATGTTTCGCTTATTTTGGTCTGGAGCTCAAGATGGTAATAAGATACACCTGGTTAATTGGGAGAAATTGTCAAAGCTTAATAATGAAGGTGGTTGGAACATCAAAAACATCTTTGGGTTTGGCTTAGCACTCTGACTCAAAATAAAGTGGTGTGGTTTATTTGGTTCAAGTTTATGGACCAAAGTAATCCATGCTAAAGATATTAAGTACCAAACTCTTTTATCTTGGATCATAAATGATGAGAAGACTGTCAGGGGTACTTCCATCATTTAGAATGGATTTATTCAATCTTTTTTTCTGTATCAGTAAAGCATTGGCATGGAGGATTGGAAATGGTCAAATGGTCTTCCTTGGTGTGGATCCTTATATTAGCAATGAAGAGGCCTATAAACTATCTCCTTGCATCATAAATCATCTATAAGGATTGGGCTATTTGACATTAAATTGCATTAAAAGAGCCCCAATATCTCAGTCTACAACTTCATACTGGTTCTCAGCCGAAGATCTGGGTCTCAATAGGATATGGACTGAGGAATGATCAAGGTACATTTATGCATTGAATATGGATGGAATTTTTTTATCTGAGGAAGAAGATACTTTATCTTGGACTGGCAGCAATTTGAAAGGACATGTCTTAGCGAAAACTACCTATTCCTTCATTGCCCGGCCCCTATCTTCTAAAATCCACAAGTGGTGGCACAATGATATATGGAAATGGAAAACTATGCTTAAGATTAAATGATTTACCTGGTTATGATGTGAGAATAATATCCTCACCTGGGATAACTTATCCAAAATAGGTTGGGTCGGGACTAATATTTTTCATCTGTGTTATATTGCAATATAATCTATTTTCCATCTCTTTGTGTAATGTAATTTTCATAAAAGGTTATGGAAATGTATTATGAAGGATCTCTATTGCTCTAGATGGTGGGGATTCACTACATTTGTTGGCAGTCTTAAACAGTGGTTCAAAATCGAAAAGCGGCATAGACTCCTATCTATCTTTATCTGCTGGGTGTTATGGAAGTCCAAAAACTTGTCCATCTTTGAAGGAAAGGATCCCTCTTTATTATTGTGTTGTATCAGAACACTGGGGTTTTATAAAGATTATTCTATAGAGGTTGTTCCTAAAACTTGACATATTGGTCCTCCACTTGAGCTCTCATTGGTGGCAAGATTCTTTGATGGGGCCAATTAGCTAAATGATAGTGGTGTGGGCATGTATATGGCAATGAATGAGAATCACCATTTCAAACTATGTCTTAATTGTGGTAGTGGAACTAATACAATATCTGAGCTCTTAACACTATGGGGTTTGGTTTATTTCACTAGTAGCATTGGCATAACCTCCCTCCCTATATATGGTGATTCATCAGTCATCGTCAACTAAGATAAAACTAGAACACATATTCATGTCCTTGATCTCCTTCAATGGTGTAGTCATACATCTCACCTATTATAGTGTTTCTTGTAAGGGAATATTGTACATATATACAAGGAATACAATGAGGTAGATAACTCCCTCTCCAAAAAGGGCTATTACATTTTGAGGAATACATTAAGGTAGAATTGGTTGTTTCCAACACTGTTCAGATCATTGATCTATAAAGATTATTTTTTCTGCTTTTTCTATTGTGTGTTAGTTTATGTATCAATTGCTCTTATTTCGGGAGAGTTGTTTGTTCACTTAATGGCACAACTTTTATTAATTGTATGTTGAACTGTATGTTTTGAGTGAGTTAGTTTGTAGTCACTCCAAGGATGGATTACTATGATGCAATGATCTTTTGTTCACTTTGATTCTAAATGAATATCAAGGAAAAAAAAATTATGCTTGAAAAAAACTATGAAATACTCGAGAGTACCTTGCAAATACCTGAAGACCCTCTTCACTACAACCCAATGTTTACATCCAGGGTTAGCCATGAATTAACTTAAAACTCGTAATACTTAGGAAATCTCTTCTTTAGAACCATAACATACATCAAACTACAAACTGCACTAGCATGTGACTGACATAAGGAATATAATCTAGATATCCTCAATTTGTGTAGGTGTTGTAGGAAATTATTCAATTGAGGGATTAGTTTGCACAAAAATTGGAACACTCAATGATTTGCAATATTCCATGCAAAAATGTTGTAGCATAGAGTTTACATAATTACTATGGCTCAACCAAAGATTTACTTTCGATCTATCTCTCGTGATATCCACTCCTGAGATGTATTTTGCAACCCCTAAGCCATTTAGTCAAATTGCACTAAAAGATAAGACTTCAAATCACAAATCACATGCCTTATGTTATAAAAAAACTTATTAACTAAATACAAAGTTATAACAAGGAAATAGAAACCATCATGTTTGTAATTTACACACAATAATCTAATTTGGATCTCAAATATCTGAATCCTAACACAAAGGAATCAAAATTTTGATACCATGTTCTAGGAGACCTCAAACCAGGTAAAGACTTAATTTGCAAACCAATAATCCTTTACATTTTTAAATGTAGTTCTCTGGATGTGTCGTATAAATATCCTCCTTCAACTCACTGTGTATGAATGCTGTTTTCACATCCAACTATTCTATTTCTAAATAAAAAATTGATGATACATTTAATAGAAATCTTAAAGATGTCAACTTAGAAACCAGGGAAAGAATATTACCAAATTCTAACCCCTCAACTTGAGAATATCCTTTTGCAACCAACGATGCTATGTACTTTTCAACATTGTCATTTGGACCAATTTTTCTTTTGAACAACCATTTACATCTTGTTGTCTGTCGATTGCACCCCAGCAACAGAAATCAAGTGAAAGTTGTCTCCTCACTTAGGAAAGTGGGAGAGGTGTGAACTTGGGGGCAAGCACAGAGCTAGGTACTGTCACCTACTCCTAGCTCCTCTGTTTAGGCTAACTCCTAACGAAGCCAAGGGGGGTAGTCCCTACAAAAGAGTTTTCTACGACTCTTAAGTTGTTAAAGTGTTTTTTGAAGGTTGCGGATGCAGATGGGTGTTTTTTAGGAGTTATTATGATTAGAAGGTGTTTTTAGAATTATGAATGTGACACAAGATAAAAAAGGCAATCCATGTTGCAACAAGAGATTAGAAGATGAAATTAAATTCTAGACATCAATTAGCATTCAATGATAACAATTATATTAAGCCATAGATAATTGATCATATAATTATGCAAAACAAAACAAGGACTAGTGCCTTATGGAGTCGATGAAACTGAAATGCGCCAAAGAAATAAACACAAATCTGGAATTTAACCAATGAATGTTAGATTGTGCGAGTGCTCTTGGTAAGTTTTAAGGATTTTAATGGTGATCTTGCTTAAGGTGTCTGGGAATCCTAACCGGAAATACTTTCAGTGGCTTCGTTCGAAGACATGACGGACCTGTCTGGAATCACAAGCTAGGTGTTCAATAACTTAACCAGCGAGTGTCCAGATTGGGTTGCCCGCCGCCCACACTTGTAATTTGCTCACTACCTGAGTATTTAATCGAGACAATGTCGGTGCGTTAGTTATGGGGTAAAAGTTTTAATTATGTTGTTATTGCGGTCTTAGCAAGTTCGTTCACCGTTCTGAGTACGAGCCCAACTCGAAAGTCGACAGAGCATACTAGGTGAAGGATATCAACGAAGTAAATTAATTAGAGGGAATGTGAGTTGACAGATTTTATTAAGTCAATTAATTAAACTCTCCAACATAAAGCGCTCTTGACCTTGTCTTGTGACAAAGGTTCAAGAGTCTTGTCTAATCTAGATGCCTAATGCAAGGATGTGCAAAACTAATGATGCTCTTCGATAGAGAGTGCTCTTGACTTGTGTTTCTGCAAGTTCAAGAGTCTTACTTATTGATTAAATTGATTAAACAATATGATGCATGGAAGTAAAGTGAAGATGGTTTATTAAACTCTCCGACAGAGAGCACTCTTGATCCACCTTATGGTGAGATTCGAGAGATTTCTACTTTAAGCAGTTGATTTACTTATGAAAGATACAAAATTGAGAGATGAAGTAATCAACTTATTCAATGAATTAAAACTGGCTAATCTAACAATTAGTATTCTAAGAGAAATGATGCAAGTATTATAGGCAAAAGCACATCTAATCTAAGCACATAAGAAGATAAGAACACCACAAACCTCCCCAAATGGGGGAGGCTGAGAGCGGGGGCTTAAAAACCCCACTCAAACAAAGATAACTTTATTAAGATTTTACAACTTGCCTTTAAGAATCCAACCTTTGAAAGAACTTTTGAAGGAAAGCATGAAACTTTTTATTATTGAACTTTATGTAAAAAGGAGAGTGATTTACTTTTTATTCAAACCCTTTCTTCAAACTTGCAAAAAGGAGAAAAGAAGATGATGGAAAAGAGCAAAAGAAAAAGGCAAAAGAAGGCTGAAACAAAGGAAAAATGAGGAGAAGAAGGGAGGAAAAAAAACAGGAAATTAAAGGCAAGAGAATGGAAGAATAGGGCAGTGAAAGAAGTAGAAGATGGCTGTCATAAAAATGCAAAAATAGGATAGTGAACTAAACAATCGAAGAGCTGCAAAAATGGTGAAAACGGGGAAAGAAGATGAAGATGGTTGTCATAAACATGCAAAAACAGGGCAGCGAAGAAAAGTAAGAAGAAAAGGCACACAACAAGGTGGAAGGAGGCCAAATCCAACCTAGAAGAAGGGGGAGAAATCACTCAATAACAAACAAGAGGTGGGATCAACCTCCGAACAAGATGACCACTAAAAACACTAGTCCCGAAATCGTCCAGACTAGCTGGATGTACGCAAGGATGCTAGTGAGGAAAGAGAAGTAGCCACAAAATAATGTGGCACTTGGGATCAGATCTCGAGCTACTATCTCAAGTCAAGACAAACATGAGATACATGGAAATAATGGAGAGAAGAAAAAAACATAGATAAAACCTGGAAAAAGTGACCGGAAAGATTTCTTTTGTTTGATGATGGACGAGGCAAAGAAATTGTGCTTCTCGATCTTCCTGAAAGATAATGACTTCTTGTGGAACCTGTAGAATGAATGTCAACCATGAAAGAGCCCCTGTATACCGGACAACACCTGAAAACAACACAACTTCAAGAGAAAAGCATGGATTATAAAATATAGTGCTAGATCGTTATCCTTCAACAATGATATAATCAAATGCTTAAGAATCAAGAGAGAATGGTGCAAAGAAAGGTATCACCTAACAAGGTGAATCATGACCAACAAAAAGCTTCCGCATTGACCTCCATAGTCATAAACTTTATTAAACATTAAGCAAAATGTTACAATGAAAATTCTCCAGAGCTTCTATGCCAAAAATCCCATCTCTGAAGAGAGTGCCAAGCACCTCTATTTACACAAAATACCAAGCCTCGGGGGCTTTTAATGAACCAGAGATCAATCCGGAGTTAAGCTGAGCTGAAACGGAGTTGAATTGGGATTGAACTGAGTTAAGCCGGAGTTGAACTGATAATAAGTTGCCAACACACCCAATCAATCTCACCAACTCCAAATCAGCGTCTCCTTCTCCCCTCATGCGAATGTATAAAAGGTAGGTGGGTGAAGTCACCACACGCATGCGCTATCCATTCCTTGACATCATACTCATCCTTCACCTAAATCGCAGCTACTCTTTACTAAACCAAAGCTCCATGAACTAAGCGAGTGAGGAGTCCACTATCCACCTCACGCTCCAATCCACCCACGTGAGTCCTCACGTAACTTATTTACTTCATTATCTAACTTGTAACCAAGGCTATACCAAAAAAAAAATTCATAACGTGGAGGGGGTCCACCCCATCCTAGCGCAACCTCCTCATGAGATATCGTGAGCCATCCACAATGACGTCAATCCACACTTATTAAATCGCAGCCTCCTTAAAAACCTTCACATGCATTGGAATTTTATAAACGGACCCCCATCCTAGCGCAACCTCCTCATGAGATATCGTGAGCCATCCACAATGACGTCAATCCACACTTATTAATTCGCAGCCTCCTTAAAAACCTTCACATGCATTGGAATTATAGTTTATAAACCATGGTTTAAAATTAATGCTTCAAGTGGAGAGGGTCCACCCGATCCCACACACCACCACTCCTCATGTAGCTATCGTGAGCCTTCCTTTAATAAAACAATTTCACCTTTTCTTATCCAAAGTTTAACTCAAACCATGCAAAATGAGGTCGTAAGTCAATGTATACAGCATGCCAAGTCATACCCACCACTTAAAAATTCAATTTTGACCTCAATTTTGACTTTTCTAAATTAGGATTTTAGTGCAAAATGTCCATTTTTAGCATTTAAATGCCATCTTGATGCATTTTTAGTCAAATACTGCTTCACGGGGTGCCTTGGCTGCCCGACTGATGGTGAAAGTGGCCTCTAGGGTAAAGATGTTGCTCCGGGCTTGAAAATGAGCCCAACCATGCCGAAAACGGACTCTGAATCATTCTTTTTATTACATATTGAAATTTTCCATTTAAACCATTAAAAAATGTCTTAAAAACGGAAAAAATTATTTCTCACGGAATCCAACGAAACTTCAGGGGGACCTAGTACATGTTCATACGACTCAATTGGAATGCCTAGAATGACAAAAAATACTGACACGAAGGCTCTAATAACCTCCCAAGGCCGAAACACCAAGACAACTACCCTAGCTATGGAGGAGCGAGTGAAAAACTCAGAAATGATTGATCGTTTATTCAACAGCCAATAATAACCAAGGGAAAAAACACTTTAGGCTAGTCGGCTTGATGCCCAAGTCCGAGAAGCCAAACATTTTATAAAAATATAAATGCTAGGACATTTTTTACATTTTCCACAAGGGGGTATGAACATATATCTTACAAAAATAAAAAGTTCAGCAAAAAAATTGGCTAACTCTGGAACACATTGAACTTCTGAACTCTGGAGATGAGCATTCATCATGCTCGATAACTGGCGACTCAATAGGAAGTTCAACTATTGTACAAAATAGTTGGTAACACATCCCACAGGTCTTTGTGCATAAAGAAATGGTACTAACTCTTATGTATCGTTTATTTTAATTACAACCATCTCCTTGTACATGTCCAAACTCCCAAACTCTGTATCATCCATCTCCATTACTTCTTTCACACTTCTAGGTACATTAGTGTTAGTAGATAAAGCAAATATACATCTAAAATCAAATGGACTATAATTATACCTATATGGTTGCCTTCTTTTCCAAGTGGACCTCCTTAAATTTTGAGGTGGAGTTTATTTCTCCTCTTTTGACCTATCTAATCCTTCTTTTTCATCAAGTCCATCATGAACTTCTTGTTCATTTTCTGGTTTAAATTTCTTGTTTTGGGTGTTAGATAAATGACTAAATTTGTTTCATCCTATAGTTGCACCACTGTGCAAGAAGATTAGCTTCTCTAAAAATAACATCTCTACTATCATCAAAACTTCCCTAACCATAGGATCCCAGAGCTTATATCCTTTCGCACTAACACCATATCCAATGAAGATACATTTCACCACTTTTTTTTCCCAACTTCGACCACTTCTCTTAAGCAGTTGATCATATGCTTAGCAAACAAAACCACAAAGCTGTTGAAGTGAGGGATTCTTTCCCATATATACCTTGTATGGGTTTTATTCATAATCATTGATGTGGGAGAGCTATTGATGATGTATCATGCAACAACAACTACCTCTTCCCCAAGCCAACTCCATTAAGCATAATCCTAATTCTCTCCATCAATGTCCTATTTCTTTGTTCCGCAACTCCATGTTGTCAAGGCGTGTATGGAGTTGTTGTATGCCTTTCAATGCCATTTATCCTTCCAAAACTTATCAAACTCTATGGAACATAACTCACCGCCATTATTAGTACTCAACACATTAATCTTCCTACTAATCTAACTTTACAAGAGAGCTTTAAACTCATTTAAATAGACTAAAGACCTCTTATTAAGTTTTGAGAAAATACACCCATGTCCTTCTAGAATAATCATAATGAATAATACATAATACATCATAATGAATTAAGTCCAACTACCTAGAATATTTGTGAGATCTATAATAAAATTGAACACGGTTTTGTTTTCCATGTATGTAATGCTTGCAAAAAACAATTTGAAGAGTACAATCATTCAATCTATCGAAAAGATTTTTGTTTATTAATACCTGTAGACCCTTCTCACATATATGGCCCAATCTATAATTCTATAACATTTTCTTGTTTGCAGGTAACTTGTTTTATGTAGGAAGTACTTGTTTAGGTACCCAGAAGGCATGACAATCAGGAGTAGATTCAGATTTTGATTGCAAGGGTGTAGATTATACACATCTTTCCTACATAAAATGGAGAATATTACATTGAATAGAGCACAACTAAATCTTGAACAAAGTGCCCACGTGAACACCCTTGGCGAGCACCATGGTTTCTTGGACCACCACAAATAGATTTGAAACCAAAATCCGACAACAACATTTGACAAAATCCGACAAAATTGAAAGTGTCGTTAGAGATTAGCTTTAAATTTTTTTATTTTTTATTTTTAATTTGACCACAATTGTTGTCGGATATTCGACAAACATCGAGTATCCAACTGTCGACGTAGCATATCCAACGTCTGTATGATATTTTCTATAATGTAAAAAATTTATCATCGAATATCCGATGGATTATTTTTTTAGAACTTGAAATTTTAGAAATATTCTGACATATTTGCTATACTAGCAATGGTTTTCAGAGGTTATAACCTTTGCATGGACTATTTTCAATTAAAAAATATAGAATTATTTTAGTTGTTACTAGCATCATTACAAATAGTGAAGTGTAGATCTTCATTTTTTAAGATCAATAATCATCTTTCAAGCTTGTTAAAAGAAAGTGTCACATAACAATATTCTCGATCTAGAGAATGAAAATTGAGAATTATTTCCTAGATTGTGAGTTGGAGTAAAAAGGAAGGGTGATGGGAAATGCTATTATCCTTGTAGTGAATGCAGGGGCTTTAAAAGGAGAAGAATAAAAATCACAACAGCTAAAAGGCATTGTGTCAACATAGACATGTTGAGGGGGAACATGAATATCATCCATTGGTAAGTTCTTCATTATATATGTCTTTATATTGATCGTTTTTGTGATTGTATGTATCATTTTAATATTTGTTATATTTACACTAATATATCTTGTTGGTTTGTAATTATAAAAGAAAGGCCTCCCAAGGCATATCACCTGGAGGATGTGCTTGCATAACAAGCACTAGAGGAACATGGAAATCTGAATATTGAATATCAAGTTAATGATCATATTGAAGAGGATGATCATATTGATAACATAGTTGGAGATTATGGTAAAAATACATTGATCCATGATGCATTTAATATTAAAATGGATGATGGATGATGATGATGATTTTGAAAATGATGACTTTGACGATGTTCATCATTTACCTGTACTTGAGAAGCCATACAAATCCCTTTATGAAGGCTCTAAGACAACTCTTCTCTCTGCAATATTGCTAATACTGAACTTGAATGTTATGAATGGTATTTCAAACAAATCAGTCACACGGATGTTAAGGTATGTAATATATTCCATCACATATATATGATCATGATAAATGTTATCTTTGTTCCTACAATGATTTTATTGTTAGTGCATAAATAAAATTAATAGGGATGAAATATGTTTCAATAATATTCTTTATATATTATATTAGCTATTTTTAAAAAAAAATTGTTGTAGCTTGATAACTGAAATTTTGTTACCACCGTCAAATATTATACCTCTCACATATCGATATTTATATGCCATAATGAAATATATTGGAATGCAGTATCAACCAATTGATGCATGCCCCAATGAGCATATTATATATTATAAGCAACATGAATGTGAAACAGAATGCTCGGAATGTCATAACATTGGATATCGAATAGATCAAGTAACAAAAAAAGTGCCCCACAAGGTTCTTTATTATATTCCCATTATTCCACGTTTGCAATGGTTGTTCAGGTGCAAAAACATATCACAATTTATGGATTACCATGCACAGGACATAAGTGAAGATGGAATTATTCGAATTCTTGTAGATGGTTCTTCATTTAGAGACATGGAGGAAAAATGATCACACTTTAAAAAAAGAAGAACGTCGTAATGTTAAGCTTATTTTCCAATAGATGGTGTCAATCCATTTATAGATATGAGATCTATCAACTTGGTGTGGCCTATTTTTGTTATCAACAATAACGTTTCTCCATGGATGTCAATAAAGAGGGAGCACATAATGTTGGGAATGATTGTTCCAGGTATTTGTTTATGCAACAAATTTTTTAACGCAATAACATCTCATTTGTTCTATTTGTTGCATAATGTCATATATTTGTTTTCATTTACACACATATATTATTTATATATCTTAAATGGTTGTAATAATTATGTAATGTATGCATTCAAATCAATTAGGTAAGTACGATTTTAATGATATGAATTTATATATCGCGCCTCTTATTGATGAGATACTAAAGCTATGGAATGGAATCACTATGTGTGATGTCTCTAGACCAATACGACAAAGGTAATTTCAATTCCATGTAATGCTTGTATGGACAATTCATGATGCCCCAGGGCCAACACATTTTTTTGGTATGTAAGTGTAACGCCCACTTTAATAGTATTTAATTTTATGAAGTTGATATATTGTTCATGTTTATTAAATAATACGTTCATTTATATAAATAGAATTGACATAGTTAATCCATCTGATGCAGATCTTCAAACAAAGGGAAAAATTGTGTGTCTAGTTTGTGGTCCTAAGAGGAAATATTGAAGTTCAAAAATTTTAGGAAAGGAGGTGTTTGATGAGTATAGGCACTTCATCTGTAAGAATCATAGGTATCGAAGTAACGAAAAAACATCTTTTAATGGGAAAGAAGAGATTGCATTAAAACCACAGAGAATGACACCTCACCTATGGAAGTGTCATTAAGTTTTTTTAAAACATTATGTTTTGTTTCCTGTAATTGTCATTGATTTCTATAATGTCTTTATAAACTATGATTCATGATTGTTGTCGTGATCATGAAGGAATTAACGGGCTTCAAAGAGGAATGAAAAGTTATCTCAAACATTTCAGTAGGTTTCCCTACTATGAGCACCTACAAATAGTTCATTTGTTTGATACACTGCATATTGGAAAGAATGCAACTGACACATTATGGCGAATATTTGATGGAAGGAGTGACAAGGGAAAAATTGTCAAAATTTGCAATCACATTCAGGAAGCCAATCATGTACTGAAAGATGTCATTCAATTAAATATAAATGGAGACCAAATTAATATAAGATCACTTCCATGACAAGAGATTCTTTGAGCAATAAGAATAGTTTCTTGCCTCATGTCGCTCCCACGTAGTACATTCTGCATGATGTCATGGCGCCTACAAGGGGTGGGGGGGGCTACAAGCCCCTCCCAATCACTCTCCAATATACCAAGTTGCGATCCAATAGAAATATTTGACTCTACAGAACCTATCTCCATCCAAATCGGGACTGAAGAGGTTTTCATTTCTGAGGGAGAGAAGGGTCTTCCCACATAGGAGAAAAAACAACCAACAAATCTAGAAACGAGGAAGT
The DNA here is from genome assembly GCA_001517045.1 of Pseudotsuga menziesii. Lineage (NCBI taxonomy): Eukaryota > Viridiplantae > Streptophyta > Pinopsida > Pinales > Pinaceae > Pseudotsuga > Pseudotsuga menziesii. The sequence continues at coordinate 274,625 of LPNX010385163.1, read as the reverse complement.
TCATCACCCAGACATGCATCGCTCGTACAGAGGATAGGCCTTGCCTTAATCTCCCAGTGGAAAGGATCAATTCCCAAGCACAAAAAATGAAGGACCATGCTCTCATAGGCAAATTTATGGGATTTTGGCCAACTAAACAAGCCTTGCGAGGATGGATACAGCTAAATGGAAACTGAAATCCCACTTTGATCTACAACTCAGTTTGAAAGGGTTCTTTACCATAATATTTCACCACCTGGCTGATAAATCCAATATAGAAGAAGGAGGCCCATACTTCTTCAATGGGGCATGTTTTTATCTAAAAAATGGGATAGAAAAATTCATCTTGGAAAAAAAAAAGATTTTTGTTGAGCCCTTGTTTGGATCTGGATGTACTCCCTCCACAAGAATATTGGGACGAGGACACCCTTAAAGAAATTAGTAACACTCTGAGGACCTATGTTAGATTGGTTTATCAGACAAAAATGAATAAGTACACTTCCTTTTCTAGGATCTGTGTGTGTATGCATTTTGCTAATGCCCTTCCAGACGCAATTTGTTTATCCCATGAAGACTCGGTTTGGATCCAACTTCTTGATTATGAGCATGTTGCATTTCGCTACTGAAAATTCCATGAGCATGGACATCTATTCAGATATCCCCCGCTCAATAGAGCTAGTTTGGTAAATATGAAGAATGAAGAATAAGATTCTGAAGGATTCAGGAAAAAAGGGAAAAAATTGCAATCATCAAGAAAGATGTGGCAGAAAACTTTCAAGAAAATATCCCTACTATGAGAAACAATTTTTCCATCTTGGATAATAATTTGGAAATCCCCACTTAGGAGGTGCACATGGAAAATCTTGTTCAAAACCCCTTGATTCAAGATCCTACGATCTAATAGATATCTGGGCAGATAAAGTTGGGATCAAGAAATCACCCAATCAATTCTGATCCTCTAGATAATAAACTGAACCCCTTGAACAACCCTTCACCAGCTCCTTTGGACTCAACAGGTTCGACTAAATGAACTTATGGATGAATACATGAGGGAACCTAGACTAGGAGAGCTAGATCTACAAAGCATGGAGGATTCCTGCACTCGAAAAGCCTTCAACTCAATTCCTGTTCGGCAAATACAACTTCTCCAGGAAGCTCTTGTCAAAGTGAAAGCTCAAAATAAAATTAGAGTTTATCACCCTCCACAAAAGGACAATAGGAAGAGAGGTTGTAAAACTGATCTACAATAGTTAAACAGTTAGGCAACGCACTAGTTGAATCGGGGTAGTATGCTCAGCTAACAAAATTCTTCTCCACCTCCTCCCAAGTCATCCCATGAAGATCATCTATTTGAACGTCAGAGGCCTCAACGGATCCTCCAAGTAGAGAATGCTTAAAAGGAAAATTCTGCAAGAAAAACCCTCTATCCTTTTCCTCCAAGAAACTAAATGTTCTACTTAGGCTCTTTTTACTCTTTTCACCAAAATTTGGAAAGGAAGTTAGAGCATTGCCATTGATGCTAAAGGAGCTCCGGGTGACATTTCCATCATTTGGAATCCTTTGAAAGTCTCTCTCAGTCAGTTTGCCTCCACCACCCATTTCATCTATGCTATCTTTCACATTATTAGAACCACCACAAGAGAACATATCATCAATGTTTATGGTCCTCAGTCCTCCAATATCAAGATCCATGTCCTTCACTATCTCGAGTTGTTTGTCCAACAACATTCTGAATCTCTCATTCTGATTAGAGGCGACTTCAATATGGTCCTCAATCTGGAGGAAAATAAAGGAGGCTTGATATCCCTCTCCATGGAAGATAAGGCCTTCACAGATACCATTTCCAACAAATCCCTTATTTACCTTCTTCTATCCTTTGGATTCTTTACCTAGAACAACAAAAGAGTAGGAGTTCATCATATTGCCAAACGACTTGACTGTTTTCTTGTCACAAATAATATCCTTGCTTTTGGTGGGTCCTAGAAACTGTCGTTCTTCCTATTGCAGGCTCTTACCATTGGCCTATATCCCTCTCCTAGAATAGATTAGGTACAACCCTATATCGTCCTTTTTTCTTTGAAAAGTTTTGGTTAACCGACACTTCCTTCAATATTACTATGAAAGAATGGTGGACCACCATGCATGTCATAGGAATATCCAAAATGGCTATCATGCATCAAAAGCTTCATATTCTTCGGTCTAACCTTCACAAGTGGAATCACTGAAATTTTGGAAACATATTCAAGGAAAAATATGCCATTTAGAATGAGCTGGAAACTATGCATCAAATCATCATTGACACTGGGTACACGGCTGAAACAAAAATCAAAGAAAAATATCTCTTAAATCGTCTTAACCAACACTGTGAACTTGAAGAAATTTTGTGGAAATAGAAGTCAAGAGTTGATTGGCTTAAATAAGGTGAAAGAAACACTACTTTCTTTCACATATCTACTATCCAACACAGAATGAGAAACAAGATTGTAAAACTCAAAATTGAGGAAGGCACCATTTTGGAGGAGCATGGATATCTGGAAAAAGATATTTCGGGGTTTTATAAAACGATCTTATTGAACCTATTGCTTCAAGAGACGAAGCCATAATTCAGGTCATAATGCATATCCCCTCCTTTAATTACTAAGGAGCATAATGTTTCTCTTATGAAATCGATCTCCATGGAGGAAGTGGAAATTGCTGTAAACAAATGGAGGTAGGAAAAGCTCTGGGCCTTGACGATTTTACCATCAACTTCTTCCACCACTGTTGGGATTTGCTAAAAATCAAAGTCTTGGATCTAGTGGAAGAATCGAGAAAGAAGCAGTGGGTTCTCCCTACCCTCAATGCCACTCACCTCGCTCTCATTCCTAAGGAATCTAGATCTGATCACTCTGGTAAGTTCTATTCCATCTCTCTTTGTAATGTCACTTATAAAATAATCTCCAAAGTTGTTGATATTCGTATGAAACCCCTTCTTCCCTTACTTATCTCACCTGAGCATTCTGGTTACGTGGAGGGAAAATAGATCCGAGATGGCATCATCCTACATTAGAGTAAATTTGAGGTCTAAAATGGGCCTCCTAAGGAAAATAATAAAATAATAGTTTAAAGAATAAAATAATATTTATTAATTTTGGAGGAAGAAAGAAAAAAAACTATTTTTGTTCGTATTTTCAACATATCTCCTCCTGTTTTTACTCAAATTTTGAATAGGAGAGCTCGTTGGATGCAGAATTTGATTCTGCATCCAACGAGTACCCACATGGCATACTTTTGATGGACCCCACTACCCCAAAAACAAGAAATACCTAAAAAATGTGATGATGATGTCATCATCACATTTTTTACATTATCATCATGTTTTTTCAGGTATTTCTTGTTTTTGGGGTAGGGGGGTCTGTCAAAAGTATGTCGTGTGAATACTCATTGGTTGGCTCTCTTGTTTGAAATTTGGGTAAAAACACAGGGATATATGTTCAAAATACGAACAAAAAAGTAGTTTTTTTATGACAAATATGTCAAGTCAACCATTATGGTTGACTCATTTTATTGAAATTCTATTGGTTCTTGAATTCTAACTCACAAGAATTTATTGTTGGCTCATTTTATTATAAGGACCATTTTAGACCCCAAATTTCCTCTAATGGCCCACGAAATCACCCACTCCTTGAAACATTCCAAAATGCCTAGTATGCTCCTCAAGCTTGATCTCTCCAAATCTTTCGACAAAATGAGTTGGGAGTACATTGAGAAAAATATCATAGCCTTTGGTTTCTGTCGGACTTGGACCAATTGGATTATCTCTTTAATATCCTCTTCTTTTTATTCCATTATTTTCAATAGAACACTCTCGTCCACTTTCTCCCTCACCCATGGGCTTAGACAAGGGGATTCGATTTACCCCTTCCTATTTATTCTAATGACTGAAGGATTGGGAAGAATGCTTAAAGCATCCATCTCTTCCAACTCTTTAATAGGTATTTCTATTCATGGATCTCCCCCCAATGTCTATCAACAGTTTGTCGATGACAACCTTCTCTTTGGTCACCCCTTTGTTTAGGAAGCACACACTTTTAAATCCATCTTGGACACTTTTTCGAAAGCCTCTGGCACCTCCATTATTCTAGCTAAGTCTCAAATCTTCTTCTATAATACCAGCATCATGAGCCATCGCAATATTTCTAGAATCCTCAAGATTCCTGTGGCCATTATGATGTCAAAGTATTTAGGTGCGCCGCTCTTTGACTCGACGATCAAGCATTCCTCATGGAAAGAACTTTTGGATAAGTCAAAAACCCTTATTACCTCTTGGACCTTTCTCTCTTTAATTCTTCCCAACCATTTAATTCTTCTCAAATATGTACTGCAATCCATTCCTCTCTATCTTTTCTATGTCCCTGCTACTCCTAAATGGCTGCTCAAGCATATTAAAAACATCAAAAAAATTATGGGGGTGTGACAAGAACAGGAAAATATGGACCATGGTAAGCTGGAAACAGGTCTATCTTCCAAAGCTTGAAGGGGGCCTCGCGATCAGGGACCCTGAAATTAATAACAAGGTATTATTTGCCAATATCTGGTGGAAATGGATATCCCAAAATCATACCCCCTGGGCTCAACTTTGGAACTATAAATACAGTAGATATTGCACCCCTGCCAACCTTGTAAGATTTGATCAGGATCCTCTAGGCTCCTCGATTTGGAAAGAGGCTAACACCCAAAGAGCCCTTATTAAACAACACATCTTCTGGGAAATAAGGGATGGGAGGTACGCCCTCTTTTGACATGCCGCTTGGCATCAACCCCCAAGATTCAACAACAAATATACTAAAAAATACATCCAATATTTCTTACAGATAAATCACAATACGCTTGTGAAAGATATTTGGACAAAAGATAATTCTTCAACTTTTAGATAATGACATACTCCTAGTAGATGGAGACACCACCATGAGTTAGAACACTTCGAGTCGATCAGGACATTCAACGACGAAGGATTCGAATCAAGCATGGCCCTGATATCATCAGATGGGGTTATAGTACCACTGGTACCTACAAGGTCAAAGAGGCGTATTCTCTTTTAACAACTAATCAGAAGGATCCTCCTCTTATAAATTGGAGAAAAATATAGAATCCTAATCTTTGGCCCAAGGTATCCATGTTTTTATGGCTGTTATCTCATAAGCATATTCTCACCTGGGATAATATTCTCAAACGTGGCTTTCATGGGCCTTCATGGTGTGTTCTCTGCAACATTCACTCTTAATACAATCACCTTTTAGATTCATGCTCATTTGTTAGTTTGTTATGGGGAAAATTCGTAGAAAATATAAGACGTTCCAAGAGAGTAAAAGGTAACATTACTGAGACTCTTCAGCAATGGGATGAAAACCCCTTCCAAAGCTCTATTCTTAATCTTCTTTGGGAATTGTTACCTGGATTCATCACTTGGAACATATGGAAAGAAATAAACCTTTTCATTTTTGTGGGCAAGCAAAACACTCCGGATGAAGTCTGGCTTATCATTCATAATAACCTTCAGGAATCTCTTTCCTCTCGACTTTAGAATTAAACCGAATTTTCAACCTCTCCCCTTGAGAAACGACTGTTGGGTAATTGGAATTTTCATCTTACCCCCTCCACTGGGAAATCTAGGTCATCGAGAGTTAACATTGATAGTCCTAACCTTTGGGCTCCATCTACTGAGGGTGTCTATAAACTTAACTTTGATAGGGAATCCAAAGGTAATCCTGAAATTGATGGGTTTGGAGGTGTCATTAGAAACAACAAAGGGGATATTTTGTTGATCTACCATGGAAATACATGCCATAACAGTAATAATGTTGCTGAGCTGGAGGGTCTTATCGGTGGGATTGGAATCGTTGTTAAAAATGAACTCTTCCTCTTAATGGCTGAAGGGAACTCTCAGATCATACTCTCGCTAGAGGCTAAAATAATACATGGGTCTCAAACCTATAAGCTCTCTCCTAGTTGGCGATTGGAGCATGGTCTAACCTGTTTAGCTTCCCTTTTCTCGCATAATCAGGCCATTTCCTTTCACCATGTGAAACTCTTTTCCAAATATTTGGCAGATTGTTTAGCTAATGAAGGAGTTCTTCATAATTCATCTTTTATGGAAGGTGGGATCAGTAGCATTAATAACACTTTTTTAGTCCACAAATGTCAGAGTCAAGAAACAAAGGATTTCTCTAGCTCAGATGCGGGTGCCACATGTCCTATTGTTGGCGATTATGGCCTCAGGCGGTGGGATGACAGGGTGGCGAGGATGTCACCTTGCATTAAGGGTCCTCATCATCCCTCGAGGGTGCAGTTAAGGCACATCGATGATGAGGTCGAGGGTCTTTGAGCTGGTGAGGAAGGAAAAAACGGGAATTTACACTTAGCGTCCGGAGATGGACCTATGTTCACGTTGAGGGTTGGAAGACCCAGTTTTACCTTGCATCGGGTGTTGGAAGGGTCATCATCACCTCAACTCTCCATTAATGGCTTCGACTCAATCGTGTTATCGAATGGTTTATGGCTCTTGCGAGGGAAGTATTGGGGCCTCAATTATTGGTATCATTTTTGTCTCTGTCTTATATCTTCTCCTTCTGGTTCGAATCTGATATACCTTGTTGGTATTTACCAACGGATTGCTTCCACAGGCACTACCATCCTTGTCCTATATCTCAGTACTATTGCTATGTCTCTAGTTCGTCCACGCGAGATGCTTTGCACACCAGTTTTTTTTTGGCCCATCATTTGATATAGACGCTGAGAGAAAATATTGGCCCCGAAGTTAAGCTTAATTATTGTACAAACATGTCTTGATAGCGTGGCACGCCCCGCCGGGGTAGCAGTGGTAGAGAACGCGCTCAACGGGGTTCGCATCTGATGCAGGAAGATGGCTACGACATTGGTGTTTCCATGTCGATGCACACATTGATTGACAAGTGGGAAGCCAGGTTGATCAACAAACACTTAGCCAGATTTATTGGAGGGGGACATCTCAATCATTACTGGATTTTTAAGAATATGATGGGCTCCCTTATGGAAGATATGGTTGGAACTTGGGACTGCACTCGAAGTTTGGTTCTCCAGGGAAAAACCAGGTTGATCGAACTCGACCCTCAGCTTAACAAGCGGGATGCGACTGTAGCATGGAAACACCTGGCTCTGGGTCTCTGCACACCATGCAATAATGAAGGGTAGTGGCAGCATTACAGGAGATCCCATAACTTCCGTGGACAGGATCTCTGTTCTGGTTATGCCTCTCTCGTTGTATGTTCTGTTTCAAATACCTTCCACCATCACTCAGCTGAGCAACAAATGTGTCCATGACATTGAGGTATTGATTCACAAATCCTCTCCTCTTCCTGTTAAGCAGCCTGAAATTACGAATGATGAGGATTTCCAAGGGGGTTGTCCTATCATTAAGGAGAAATTGACCCTTTAAGCTTGGAGCTTATGAAGAACCTGCAGCTTGTTTGGATTACCTCTGTTTTACTTGCTCGTTTTGTTATTTTTGTTTTCTTTCAGTATTATCCATATTAATGTTTATATGTCGATGAAACTCATATGTATTTTGAAGTTTAGTATTCAACCCCCATGTTCTGTATGGGTTATTGTGCCATATTTTGTAATGAAACTGATTTGCTTATTGTTTTGATAGGTTGGGGTGGAAAGTTTAGACCACCCCAACAATATGTCCATGTTTCTTTTCTTATGTAACTTTTTTGTTTCAGCTGATTAATACAAATGTAGACTTAAACAACAAAAAAGATCACTTCCATGATTGTTAACGGAGAAACAAAACAATGTTGTAAAAGAAGCCATTAGAAAAATTAAATTTCCCACTAGATTTTGTTCGAACACGAAGAATATATTAACAAAGAGATGTGACTTTGGGGGGTGAAAATGCATGATTGGCATATCTTCATGAACGTAATTATTTAGGTATATATATTGCTATATTTTTATAATAGTGCATGTTGTTGGTGTTTTTTGTCTACTCTTGTAAAAAAAATGATGAAACAAATTTATTGCTACAGTATGTTCTACCTCTATCTCTTCCGAACAACTTCAACAACAATGTCAAACAAGTTATATATGATCTTGGAAAATACATGAGGTAAGTAGCGATATTTTGTATGCATAAAGTGTTTGTTTAATTCATTGCAGAACTTATATTTGTCATGTAATTTACTGGTTGTTATTTACTATAATGTTTATTTTTGTTAAATCTCGTGATTTGCTTGCATCACTTGTAAATGGTTGTCATCTAAAGAAATCCATAAGGTAGATATTATATTAAGTATAGGAGGATAGAAATTCCTCATCTAATGTGTGAAATGCAAAAGTATATACCTTCTACATTTTTCAATGCATAAGAACACTACCTCATACACCAAGTTGAGGAGATTGAATTGTGTGGACCTATACACTCAATATCAATATGGATGGTTGAGAGGCACTTGAAATTTTTGAAGGATTTGGTTAGCCAAAGAGAACATCTTGAGGGTTATATGGTGGAGAGATATATGGTATACCAGAACATGGTGTAGATTAGTGAATATATTCCCGAATTAGCGTTAAAGATTGATTTAGCTCGCATTTTTTATCTGAAATCCATTAAAAAATTCGAAGGGGAGTACCTGATGGGGAAAGGTAGATTGAGGAAGGTGAAAGGTAATTTTTAGATGGTTGAGATTCATTATAATACATTTGATTGTTTCTTTTTATGTATATATCATACTTATTTAATTTTTAATCTTCAATTTGCATCAATTATAACTGTATGTATACTGTCTGAAGTAAGTATGCATTTGTGAATTATTTTACTTTCCTCATGTAGTTGGTCGAGAGTGGGATGCACTACATTTATACGCGTTGAACAATCTTGATTGGATGAAGTTGTGGATTGAACTATGTAAGAAATATGGATGGAATATCATGGGAAGGTGTGGTTTCATTGGTTAAAGAATCTCATCGTAATGGAGATACCAATGTTACAAAAAGGGAAATCAATTTAACATATAGTTTAAAAGATAAATAGGAGAGCATGTTAATCTACCATACTATTTAATTACTTTCAATGTGTAATTAATTATCAATTGATGATGTAATCTTTATGTGCATGGAATTTTGCAGGTAAAACATCATAAAGATATGTGGTGCAACAGTTGTAAATTTTGCATCAAAAAGTTGGATAAAATGAAGAAAACATCTGATTGTGGGAAAATTATAGTGTTTTAGGTGACCATTGTTTCATCTAGAAGTGACAGATATCCAAAACTCTCAGAAAATCGATACTAGATGGGCATTTGGAATATATTATTCAGTGTGGATTTAAATCCTTCAAACTAGTTCTGTTTGTTGTCAAATGGTACAGATTAAGATTGAATCAACGTGATCCCAATTGAACTATTATTGAACATGCCAATGGATTTACCATGGTTAATACAAGGTTGTTCAAGCCAGAAACCAATCCCTATGTTCTTTCAAGCCAATGTGAACATGAATTTTATTCATAGGTTCCAGGTAGAGTTGTTTGCTCATTTTTTGTGTGACACAATCCAAGGGGAAGGCTGGTAAAGTATAATATAGAGGAATATTAATAGGGTATTGAAGAAGAAGATGACGTAGAGGATCAAAATGAGTTAGATGATCATGTTCCAAAGCAATATGTCGAAGAGTTGGATGAAGCATATGATGTAGCCGAAAATGTTCATGAGGATGGTATCGATGATGACATGAGTATCGAAACTAAAATCGATGATGGTGATGATATGGTCATTAATCCTTTCAAT
>LPNX010385163.1:123584-263856 GCA_001517045.1 Pseudotsuga menziesii | reverse complement strand
CAATATTAATTCAATCAATATTGATAGAATTATTGGCTTGTATTGGAACTTATTTATAAGTAGGTCACATTTAAAAACATTGGCAAAAATCTTAATCTTGTTATGTAAAAACAAAGTGTAAATATGAAAAAATTGTCTTAGAAAATTGCTCACCATAATGTTTATAGAGTTTTTTTTAAAACTAATACCATATGCCTATGAAGACGGTTTATGTCAATATATATATATATTATTGACATAAACTGCCTTCATATTCAAATTACCTTTAAGTTGTCTACATTATATTTTTCAAAAATGCATTTATTGTGGTTCAACTTATATCATACTATATGTATTACATGTTAATTTATGGTTTTCATTGATGTCAAAGAAGTTCATTAATGACAAATGAGTAACAAGTGACATGATGACATGACAAACTCATACAATGAATAAAGATGGTCAAAGACTCGATGGCATGACAAGATTGATGATATGGCCTGCACAAAGTATGACATGGCATGTATGATGAGGTTGAAAATGTTACAATATGACATCATTTTGTAAGGGTATGGAAATTTGTCTTAGTGCAAGAATTTGACTAAGCGTTGGAAAATTAGTCAAAGTGGCTCTAGGAAAATGCATGCCAGCTCTCAATGTTTAATGATAAAAATCATATAAGACTATAGGCATGGAGAATATTGGTTTTTACATCTGACATATGATTGGATTGTCCTAATAGTCTCTAAGGGTGGAGTTACTGGTCTGCCAAAATTTACCTCTAGAATGATTTGCACTGTTCCAGTGAAATGCACGCCCAAGATAGAGGATGAGGTTGCAAAGGAAGAAATTGACATTGATGTAGTTGTTGGAATATAATCCATCGGGATTATACAATATGTAAATATTGTAAATATATTCTGAATGTGAATAGTCATGTAGGAATATGAATAGGTTGGTCGGAAGTTGAATCACAACCGACATATGAATTGTATAAATATATGCATTAGCAATGGAATAAGATGAATTCGGGAGTTATTTACCTAACAGTGGTATCAGAGCACCACCTGCCATAACTCCTGCTGTTAAGTTTCAGTCCTGGCAGCTTGTATGCTTGCTAGTGCATTGCCAGACTGCTGGCCCATTAATGTGCCTGCTCTCTGCTCAGGGTTGAACATTCTAGACATTCTGTACGCACTCAGAATCATTATCATTTTGCTGCCCACCTACTTGTTCCTCATTAGTCTGCATCTGAGCATTTCTCTTCCAACCTGCATACATTCATTGTATGCGTTACAGTTCCAAATTGCGTTGAGGAATGACTGTGTCTTAGAAACCCTAATTTCTACCCTAGAACCTTGCGTGGAGTTTGATGCGTAAATATTGTTGCGTGGATACCTGCCTTCTCTCTGATTCTCTGCAAAAACTCTTTGCCTGCCCTCTTCATAGTCTACCTTCTACTCTTGGCGCTACTCCTCCCCTCCTCTGCACGTTTTTGTTGGGTGATCTATCTCTGTGCTATTGAAAGCAAATAAAACCCTAATTCTGGGATTTCACATTCGTACTAAAGTGTGGAAGTAAGGTGTATTATTTTCTTGTAAACACTCATCCGAAATGAATACTCCTTGGCGTTGGTGATAACGCAGATGCAATTGCAATTTCTATCTTGAAGATTAAGCTCGTTGGAGACTAATTCATAGTCATGTGGATGACTATATCCGAGTCAAAGAAATTATGGTGAGATCCATTCTCTGTCGATGTCATGGGATGATGAGTAATCCTGTTTCTGACAACATTTTGAATTCCATTTGGGCACTCTTGCAAGTCGTGAATGCTGTGTATAAATCGTGAATGTTGATGAGTGAACACGGTGGAGACTCAAGACTTTTTCAAAGAGCGTGGAGACTGCTACAACGTTGATTGAAGCGTGATTGTGTTGATGGTGCTTTCAATGAGAGCATGAGTATGCAGCGTGAAGTGTGACCTCTATGTTGAAGACCAGTGATTAAATATTCACGCCATTAAGTGGAGACCGTGAAGACTGCGATGACAAGAAGCTGTGATAAGTTGTTGATTGAAGCTGCGTGAAGCGTGAAGCGTGACCTCTGTGTTGAAGATTGAAATTGTCTTGATGTTGTGAATCCTTTGACTACCGGTGATTGAAGACCGTTGGTGAAGATTCATTCCACTGAGTGGAGGTAAATATTGTTGCTAAAATATGTTGTGACTGTTCGATTGCACAAACCCTAATTTTTGCCCAAATTATTGTGCATGGAGTGTTTTCTAGAAAATTTCTGCAAATATTTTTCATATGTATGAATAGTGTGGATGTTGGGATGAGCCCATGGCTTATGTAGCAGCCTATAAAGGATGAGTATGAGACATTTTCTCTGTGATCAGCAATGAATGCTATGTGTTGGAGATATTGTATTGTATTTGCTTGTAATTTGTTCTTCCGTTCAAATTGAAGTCGCACTATTGAAAATGAGAGAATCAATGTTTTCAAGACTCTCCCTTCATGACAAAGATTGTTGATGGAACACGTGAAGCTGTGAAGATCAAGTCTAGTATCCATTCGTGTGGAGCTACGAGCTGTTTCTTGTAAATATGAAGACCATTGCTACGATTCAATTGATGTGAAGACTGAGTTGAAGGAAGAAGACTGCTTGAAGAGTGTTAAACTGTAAAAAGTACCGGGAACTCATTCGACTAAGTGGTGCTGCAAGATATTGTATTGATGTATTTTTCATCTTCGATGAAGATTTGAAATGTATTGTTTATATAAACACCACTCTAGAATAAATGATATAGAGTTGCAAAATTAAATATAGAGCAGCTGCAAGATTGTTTTGATAGGGCTGTAGAATTAGTTTTGATAGGCTGCAGAATCATATTGTAATTTGTAAAGGAGCAGGAACCTAAACCTGCATCCCATATCTTTTTCCAAGTATTCTGTAAGTTGCAGATTCATCACAGAAGATGCAATCTATAGCATCTGTAGTTGGTGCCACTCTCTCTGGAAAAGAGAGAGGCAGAGGAAGAAGAAATTTCAGAGGTAGAGGAGGAAGAAACAACTCCATCAAAAGATCATATTTGCAGTGCAAGCATTGTGGAAAGACTGGACACACATCAGATCAGTGTTGGGATTCATGGGACTCCATCAAAGATAGACATAACCAGAAGAAAGATGACAATAAAAACCAAGATGCTAGTAAATCTTCTGATTCTGCTCAATGTATTGTTGCACATTGTAATCTTGGAATTAATGAAATGACTTCACTTTCATCTTACAAAGATTGTTGGCTACTTGATAATGGTGCAACATCACATATGACTTTTAGAAAAGACTGTTTTGAAGAACTTAATGAAACAATAAATGGCATAGTTTACTTTGCAGTTAAGTCAAGTCTTAAACCAAAGGGAATGGGCACCATTCGGCTGAAGATGCCTGGATTCCCTGATTTCTTGTTGAAGAATGTTCTTTATCTTCCAGAGTTGCAGAGAAGCCTGCTGTCCTTGGTGGAGATACGACAGTAAGGCCATTCCATCCACATGTTTGATGGAATCGTAGAAATAAGAAAGTCCTCTGACAACCAAGTCATCATGATTGGATACGAAGATGGGAAGCTGCTGAAGCTAAAGGGTTCATCTGCAAGAGTTCAAAACTATGCCTACTTCTCTCAGCATGGAGAAGGTAATTTGTCATCAAGTTTATTGTGGCATGCAAGATTTGGTCATCTGAATTATAACAGTCTTCGTTTGTTGAGAAATAATGGTGTATTTTGTTTGCCCACCATTCCCAAAGAGAAGAGCAAATGTGATGCATGTATATTAGGGAAACACAGTAAGCTGCCATTCCATGAATCTAATTTCAGAGCAAGTAGGAAATTAGAATTAGTGCATTCTGATTTATGTGGCCCAATGCCAACTCCTTCTGCTAATGGGAATAAGTATTTTATGACCTTTGTTGATGACTACTCAAGAATGTGCTGGATAAACTGTTTAAAGACAAAATCAGAAGCATTTCAAACATTCAAAGACTTTCATGCATTGATAGAAAAACAAGCACAATCTAAAATTGGTACACTTCGTACTGACAATAGGAAAGAATACACTTCAAATGCTTTTGAATATTATCTTCGCCAACATGGAATTGCACATCAGACTACAGTTCCCTACAATCCTCAACAAAACGGTGTAGTAGAAAGAATGAACAGAACCATAATGATAATGGTTCGCTCAATGATGTTTTTCAAGAATGTAAAACTAATGTTTTGGGGTGATGCAGTAAAATGTGCAGCCTATTTGAGAAACAGAAGTCCCTCAAATGCTCTTGATAACAAGACTCCACATGAAATGTGGTTTGGCCATCTCCCTTCAGTCAGGCATCTCAGAGTTTTTGGTTCCACCTGTTATGCCTTGATTCCAAAGGAGCAAAGTATCAAGCTTGGTGCTCGAAGCAGAAAATGCATTTTCCTGGGGTACGAAGAATACTCCAAGGCATACCGTCTGTATGATGAGGTAAACAAGAAGTTTGTTATTTCCAGAGATGTCATTTTTCTTAAGACTAATAAAAATAACCAGTCCATTGAGAGACAGCTTGATCATTTGGAAGAATATCCTCATCCAAAGAAATATTTTGAAAATGAATATGAAATTCCAAACCTTGAAGGGGGGATTCCTATTCTGGATCAACCTTTGGAATTTCCATATGAAGCACCAACTCCTCCGCATGAAGAAGTTCCTGCTACTTCACCTCAACAAGAGATTCAACTGGATGATGTGATTGAGAGAATTGGAAGACTCTCAATCAATGATGAAGCACCACGAACTGATCAACAAGGACCATCACGGAAGATTCCTAAATGGGCCACAAAGACACTTGAAAGTGTCCATCCGGATGAAGTTGGAAAGCTGGGAACGAGAAGTTCGAAAAGACGTGAAGATGGAGGAGAAGCAGATAATTCAGGTGATGACATGGATGTATCATTTGATTGTGAATTTAATTTATCTGCTAAATTTGAACCAACTTCCTTTGAAGAAGCTTCTACTTGGGTTGAGTGGAAAGAAGCTATGCAGAATGAGTATGATGCACTCATGAAGAATGGAACTTGGAAGCTGGTTGACTCTCCAGTTGGAACCAAACCAATTGGCTGCAAGTGGGTGTACAAGAACAAATACAGATCAGATGGCTCACTTGACAAGCATAAAGCGAGGCTTGTAGCAAAAGGCTATGCACAGAAGGAAGGAATTGACTATGAAGAAACGCTTTCTCATACAACAAAATGGGCTACCATCCGTACCTTACTCTCTTTAGCTGCTCAGAATGGGTGGAAAGTTCATCAGATGGATGTGAAGACTGCTTTCTTGAATGGAGACTTGAAAGAGAATGTCTTCATGTCTCAGCCAGAAGGCTTTATTGTGAAAGGAAAAGAACAAAAGGTATGCAAGCTTGTCAAATCCTTGTATGGCCTAAAACAAGCGCCTCATGCATGGTATGAAAAATTAACCGAGCATCTTTTGAATTTAAATTTTGAACATTTTGATCTTGATGATGCAACATTGTTTATAAAGAAAGTTGGAAGATCTGTTGTGTATCTTGTGGTGTACGTAGATGATCTTTTGATGATAGGGAACAATGAGAGCTATATAACATCCATAAAGAAAGATTTGAAAAAGATCTTTGAAATGACAGATATGGGACATCTCCACTATTACTTAGGAATTGAAGTCACTCAACATCCTAAGTACATATTCCTATCTCAGAAAAATTATGTTGGAGAACTACTGGACAAATTTTGCATGACAGAATGCAACCCTATATCTACTCCAATGGAATAGAAAATGAAGCTCACATCAAGCGAAGGAAAAGAATTTGAAGATGCGACTAAGTATCGACAACTTGTAGGAAGACTTATCTACCTTACAACAACTATACCAGATATTTCTTATGTTGTTGGCATACTTTCATGGTTCATGCATAAACCTTGTGAAGGACACTGGTCAGCTGCAAAAAGAGTTCTAAGATACTTGAAAGGGACTCAAGACATTGGACTCAAGTACTCTAAGGTGGATGACTTCAAACTTATTGGGTACTCAGACTCAGATTTTGATGGCAATAAGGAGACAGGAGTATCAACTTCTGGATACACTATGAGTCTTGGATCAGTAGCTGTCTCATGGAGATCACGCAAACAGTCAGTTTCGGCAGATTCAACAACATAAGCAGAATATGTGGCTGCAGCTGAAGCAAGGAAAGAAATAGTATGGCTCAGGAAGATACTTGAAGATTTGCAAGATAAACAAGAGAACTCCACTCCATTATTGATCAACAATACTTCTGCAATCAAGCTGGATAAGAATCCCAGATTCCATGATAGAACCAAACACATCAACACAAAGTATCATTTGATTCGACATCATGTAGAGGCCAAGACAGTCCAGCTTCGACATTGTTCCACAAATGATCAAGTTGCAGACATCTTCACCAAAGCGCTTGGACGAGAAAAGTTTGAAAGATTTAGAAACATGCTCAGACTTACTAACACCCCTTCGGATTAAGGGGGGGATTGTTGGAATATAATGCGTCGATATTATACAATATGTAAATATTGTAAATATATTCTGAATGTGAATAGTCATGTAGGAATATGAATAGGTTGGTCGGAAGTTGAATCACAACCGACTTATGAATTGTATAAATATATGCATTAGCAATGGAATAAGATGAATTTGGGAGTTATTTACCTAACAGTAGTCATCATGCTTTCCCTCGTATTGTGGAAAGTTAAAGTAGAAAAATGAAGGGAATAATTCCCTAAGTGACTTGGAAAGCAGGTTCTTTTAACTCTTCCCAGTTTATAATATAGTGGTAACAATTTTTCGATCTTGTTATGTTGACATCATAAAGGCTCTCTTTCTTGATTCATTTCTTCCTAAAATGCAGTTATTTTGTTGAATCATCAATCTATTTCAATATGTATCTAGGTTATGTGATAAATGAGAGCTAAATAAATGTATTTCTTATACAAAAAATGGTGGGAAAGGAATGCCAAATCAAGGTTCTCATAGTGTGGATGATACTTTAGAAGAAATCAAAAGATAATGAATGACTGCATCTGGCCTATGACTTGACTTAAGTAGGCATAGTGTTCAATCAAGAAAAATACCCATCATATAGGATGTGGTTGGAATTGTTGCGTTGTTAGGGAAAGTAGAAGATGTTGTCCTTAGTTGGTAAGAACTTAAATTATATCTCCAAGGGATAGGAAATCAAATGGTTTTATTATTTTGTATATTTTAAATTTACGTTACATGTGGATGATTCATATTCTGGTTTTATAACCATATTTTGGAAATGTGTTACATGTGGATGATTCATACTATGCTTTGTTTTTTTTTGACAAAAACGGTTAAAATTTAATTAAAGACTGGCAAAGGGGCTGCCAGGGCCTTACAAAGCATATTCATATTCACTATTCTGATCTTCCTTTCCAGCTTGATTCCTTTACTACTGTTGAGCTTGATGGTCTTCCTTTCCTTACCTTTAAGGGATTGGGCAAAATGAGCTTCCTCCATTGACAATAAGCTGGTTTTTGTTTAGTAGAGCACCACGATTGGCTTCAGCGTCCGCAAGGCTGTTTAGATTCCTGAGCACATGCTGAGCCTTATAAATTCTGAAGTGAGAGAGGAGAAGGCTGACTTTCCTGAAGATTTGGCCAAAATGAATGTCCGAGGGCATCTTCTTGGTATGAACCGCTTTAATTATCATCCTGGAGTCCCCGAGAATATTAATCTTTTGGATGTTCAGATTTCTTGCCTGGATTAGGCCCTGCCACAGCGCCAGGATTTCAGCTTGGTTGTTGGAAGCATGTCCTAGGCCCCATGCATAGGACAGGCGGATTTTGCTTGTAGGTTCAAAAATATTACCGCCTCCTCCAGCTTGCCCGGGGTTCCCTTTCGAGGCCCCGTCGAAGAAGAGACACCATTCATTTAGCACTGATCTCCATTTGATAAAGTCCATTTCAGCCAGTCTAATTTCCCAGTTGGCCTTGTAGGGCAAGTTCGTGGCTTCATTGCTATTTTGAGCTCGCTGGAACTCCTTAATCCATTGATCTTATTCCATAGAGAGAGAGGCCTTATTGCTTTTGGGAGCCTTTGTTTTTAAAAATTCAGACAGCATTACCCGGGCTTTGATAGCGATTTGAGCTGGGGCCCTGTTTTCCTCCCTGAAGATTCTATTATTTCGCTCCAGCCAAATTTTCCATGACAGGAACCTGGGGATCCACATCCACGTGGTTTTGATAAGTTTTTTCTTGCTCAGATCGTGGGGATAGAGTTAGAGCCAACGACTTACCATTTCCACTGAAGAGCTGGGAAATCTGATAGCGATGGGACCAAGCAATATTCTCCAGGCCTCTTGGGTGAAATCGCAGGCTGTGAACAAGTGATCAGCGTTTTCTTCAGCGTTTTTGCACAATGGGCATCGAGAAGGGCCAGCCCAGCCTTTCCTCTTGAGTTTATCATTGGTGAGAATGCTGTCATGAAGCATTTGCTAGGTGAAAATATCGATTTTTGGGATGGATGGGTAATGCCATAGAGCATTCCACGGGCCTGAATTGGGGGGAGCCTAAGTCCGTTCCAGAATAGAAGCATAACCAACAGAAGCATAATATTTACCTGTGCCAGAGCCCCAGCCTCGTTTATCTTTAGATCTGGCAGAGATGGGCAATTTTCCTTGGAGAATATCCAACAACAACAACGCTTCATCCTTTAGCTCGTCCGGATAATCTCCCAGTTTCCAGCTTACCTAGGATTCGTTTTCATCATTTCCCCATGAGGAAATATCCCACAGCGTGCTGCAGTTGTTGTCAGTAAGCCAGACTTGGATGTTCCTTAGCTCGTTCAGGCTGTTCAAGGGTTGATCTCCTAAAATAGAATCGTCCCAGATTTTTATGTTTGCACCATTTCCAGGTATCCAAGTGAGCTTGGCTTTGAAGTAAGGCAAGGCTTTTTTGCAGAGGATGAAGATCGGAGAACCAGTCTGCCTTTTAGGAGGCTTATCTAGACATATTTTCCTGTTGCCTGTGAAGTATTTTTTCCAGAGGATCTGCTTGCTCCAGTTATTCTTGCCAGAGATCATATTCCAGAGAATTTTTCCACCCATGGCAAGATTTTGGGTGGCTACATCTCTGATCTGAAGGCCCCCCTCAGTCTTTGGCCTTTTTATCTTGTCCCAGCTGACAAGATGCAACTTCTTTTCATTATTTCGTCCCCCCTCCCAGAGGAAACGCCGGAGCAGCTCTTCAATCTTGTTCGTTATGGTTTTGGGAGCTAACAGAACAAAACACTGATAAATAGGAAGACTGGTGAGGACAGAGTTAATCAAAATAATTTTACCTGCCTTGTTGAGCCAAGATGCTCCCCAAGCTTGTATTTTTTTTTTGAGCTTGTCCAGAAGGGGCAGCCAGTGGGCAACTTTAGGAGAGGCTTTGAAGATAGGGATGCCTAAGTAGGTAAAGGTGTCCCAGAATGAGATGCCTTCCATGTCAAGGATTCGGGAGATGTTCAGCATTTCGAGAGGGGAGCAGTTCCAACCATAAACCTTACTTTTGAGGAAGTTTATTTCACTTCCAGAGCTGTTCATATAGCAGTAAAGTTCTGATTTGAAGTTCCTGGCTGTTCTGAGGTTGGCCACTCCCAGTAGCAGAGTGTCATCAGTGAACTGGGCATGGTTTACATCCTTGACCTTGGGAGCAATTCTTATGCCGGAGAGAGCTCTATTTTGGAGACTATTATTCAGCTGGAAACTTAGAACGGAAGCCTGGATGACATAGAGAACAGGGGAAAGAGGGCAGCCTTGCCTTAACCCTCTTGAGGCCTGGAAGAACTTGGTAGGCCGGCCATTGATCAGCGGAGAAATCCAGGGAGCTGATATGCAGGCTTTAACCCACTGAGTAAAATTCTGATTGAACCCGAAGTTTCTCATGGCAGCAAAGAGGAATTCATGCTTGACTCTGTCAAAGGCACTGGCTAAGTCCAACTTAACTGCCATTCCTTTCTCTTTATTCCTGTAGCTGGAATGAATGTCCTCTTGGACTAAGATTATATTGTCCAGAATCTATCTGCCTCTGACAAACCCACCTTGGTTTTCCGGAATCAATTTTGGCAGGATTTTTTTGAGTCTATTGGCCATTATTTTGGTTGTGATTTTGTAACCAGTATTGTAAAGGGATATTGGGCGGAACCTATTGAAATTCATGGCTCCTTTTTCTTTTGGAACGAGAGCCAGGAATGAGGAATTTGTGCTGCCTCCCAATTTGGAGCAGATCTGAGTCTTCTTGATCATTCTGTACAAGTCCCTTTTGATTATGTCCCAACAAGAGACATAGAACCGGGCTGTAAATCCATCCGGCCCGGGAGCTTTTTACGGGTCCATGTTGAAGAGGGATTTTTTAATTTCACAGATACTCACAGGATTGTTCAGCAGCTGGTTGTCCTCTTCACTTATCAGCTTTGGAATCTCTGAGAGAGGGTAGGAGTTCGGATCCACCGGGTCTAGGTCCGGGGCAGAATAAAACTTCTTGAAGAAGGAATGGGCATCCTCCTTGATGCCATTGGTGTCCTTTATTATTTGGTCTTGCAGCTGAATCTCATTGATGGAGTTGTATATTTTTCGAGCTTGGGCCTGCTTGTGAAAAAAAGTGGTGTTTTTGTCTCCAGCTTGCAGCCAGAGCGTTCTTGATTTGACTCTCCAGTAGGTTTCCTCCTCTCTGCACGCTTTTTGGTACTTCCTTTGGAGATCTGCTTCCCTATTGAGAAAGTCAAGGGTTATAGGGGACTCTTCCATGGTCAGTTGGTGCCATTCCAGAGCCTTCTGGATTCTTTTCCTTTCATCTGTAGGGGATCTTAGACCTTTAGCCCAATATTTCAGATCAGCTTTGAGCCTTCTTAATTTTCCTTCCCAGACGAAGAAGGGAGACCCCTGAATCGGTTCATTCCAAGATTTGTTCACAATGTCAAGGAAACCATCCTGATCTACCCATAAAGGACTGAAGCGGAAAGGAATGGGGCCTAACTGAACTTCAGGGGACAGGGTGAGCGAGATTGGTTTATGATCTGAGGTGTAATGTGCGTGGATATTGGAGGAAGCCATGAGGCCAAGGGTAAGGAAGGCGGAGTGAATGAGGAACCGGTCAAGGCGGGCAACAATGTGGCCAGGCCCAAATCTTTTGTTGGACCAGGTGAACTTTCCTCTGTCAGGGGGGATATCTACAAGGTCCCAATCCAGCATCACATCTTCCACCCACTCTCTGGCAGGATCCCGGACTATTGATCCCCCTTTTTTTTCTGCTAGGGCTAGGGTTACATTTAAGTCTCCAGCTACAACAAGATTCTCAGGGTTATGCTGGTTTAGGAATATTTTTAAAGAATCCCAACACTCTTTTTTTTCCACAAGAGAGACAGGAACATACAGATTAAAGATACTTACGTAGTGACCGGAGTCTTTATGGTACAGCTTGGTGAATAGCCAATGCGTGGTGCTTTCTTTTTCTACAAGATCAAGCTTTGCGGAGTCCCAGAAAGTTGCCAAGCCTCCCGAGGCTCCTCTAGCGCTCACAGCCCTACCTGGGCCTTTCTTCCAAAACGAGTTCCTTGCACAGAGGAGAGCTTCTTCCTCCATTTTCGTCTCCTAGATTAGGAGGACTTCCGGCCTCAGTACTCTTAATAAATCCCTTATAGCTTCTTCTTTTAGGGAGGTGCCTAGTCCTCTGCAGTTCCAGGAGACGTATTGCATTATTTACCTGTTTGAGGGGGATGGCCCCCTTTTGGGGTTTTCCCAATCTTCAACCCCGATCTATTGTTCATCATTTCTGGGATGGTGTGCTGTGAGCCTTGAACTACATCCTTGTAGGACTGTTCTTCCCTTCTTTTCTCTTTCAGCTTCCGTCCCCGCTTTGGTTGATTTGGAGAGACGGACGGACTGCTTGCTTCAGTATCACCTTCCTCCGAGGAATCAGCTCTTGTTTTTGAGCCCATGCTGGTGTGATCCTTTGGCAGACTGGAGTCAGACTGATGAAGGCCAGAATTGCTTGGGCTATGTGTCCCCCGAGCTTCACCAGCTTCTGTACCATGTGCAGGGTTTTGGACCTCAATGGAAGTTTCTTGAAGGTTGGGCGCTGGATTGCCTTTCTTTGGTGGTTCTTGGATCGTTTTCTCCTTGTTTTTATTGTTGCTGAAGGTTTTCCCTTTCTTTGCTTTCTGCCATCCTTCCGCATCTTCTTTTTCAGCAGCCAGTTTGGGACAGTATCTTTGGAAGTGTCCGTGCTCTTGATAGTTCCTGCATTTGAAGGGTAAGTGTTCGTAATCCAATTTCTGGTAGTGGGTCCAGGATCCAACTGTTAGTTTTACTACCTCAGGTAGGCCGGCTTCAAGATCCACTTCAACACAGATTCTGGCGCAGGAGTATTGTCCTTTGTTATCAGCTTTATCAATGAAATGGTCGATTATGTTCCCTATTCTCTTCAGAGTGTCGAAGTCCCAGCAGTGCATTGGGAGATTGGGGAGCCTGACCCACATAGGCACCTCTTTGGGGAGGTCGATCGCGGGGTCAAAGTCTGGCGTCCATTTGTTCAGGTATAGGCCTTGCGTTCCCATGAAATAGGGACCATTCCTGAAAACTAGATCCTGATCTTCTTCAGAGATGAATTCAAACACGAAAAACCCTCTTCCAACGGGGTAGCAGGTTACACCTTGTTTCAGGTTGGGCTTCCAGTTCCTCTGGATCCAGTCATCTGTGGTCTTGGCTGAAGTCCATAACCCTATGAACTGGCCAACAAGGCCTCTTTTATCCAGTGCCAGGGCTGTTTTCATTGGTTTTTCTTCAGGAAGGGCGATTTCGGGGATTTCCTCTAGTTTCTTGATGAATTTTGGGATGATCGGGGGAGAGATATTTTTTCCTCTGCTCTGGAGGAGCCTTCTGAAGGCATCCTCATCTGAGATCGAAGGGGGGGGAGGGGGCGTCCTCCCCTCCCCCAGGCGCTTCCATGACTCACTCGCCGAGCCTCAGCTCGTGCCTCAGACCTGCTCGTGCCCTAGCACGCGCTGCTCCTCACGCTCCTCACGCGCTGTTCTCATTCATACTATGCTTTTTTAACCATATTTTGGAAATGTAATAAATGTTGGAAGTCATCTTACATTTGTTTTCTAAGGGAAAAAATATAATTCACATCAAGTGCAAAAAAGAAACCGACATTTTCTATAAATACAAACACATGACATATACATTAAAACTTCAAATCTATTACAAAGGAAACATATATTACAAGCAAAATGTTATTCGAGAGCTCTATGTTGCTTGGGAGGTTTCTGTAAACCCTCCTCTTGAGAAGACGAAAAGTGGGTAGATTCTCTCTTGCCTAACTGTGTAGCAGGCTCTAGTTCTTCAAAAGTTGCAACAAATGTACATAATTGTTCTTGTAGGTATTTGGATTTATTCATATTAAATTGTGCATTGGATCTATGGTTATTTGCTTCATCAATGTACTTCTTCAATCTATCCACATTTTTCTTATACTTCTCCTTACTTTCATTTTGTTCTTAGTCAATCTTAGACTTTGGTTTTTTTCAGTTCATATTGAGCTTGAGGTCTCTTAAGTTCCTTTGCTTCTGTATCCAAATCTCGATCCCTCAATTCTACATCATCCAAAGTATGCAAAAGTGTAACTCGTTGAAGAACGAGCACCTGCAAAGAAAAAAATTGAGATGTCAGTTCTTTTATCTCACTTTCACATCCCAATGTTGTGCTCATTTGTTCTCCATTATTTCCTGCTTAAGCTCTTTAATATTGACGCCTTTACATGCTACCTCTTTCTTCAATGGTTCCATTATTGTTGTTGGGTTGAAAATATCACCTCTAGCATTCATTGTTGTAATAGAATCCATAAGGTATTTTCTCGCATTTTTAAGGCAACATTAAACCTAAGTAATTATTTTTTGTCTTTTCCACCATATTGTATTCCTACAATAATCCTCCATTGTATTCTCTCGCATTTGTAATGACCTTTGATATTGTATTAAGGACTGTTGGTGTGCAGTATTATCATACCTTTCAGCTCCTTCTCCTCTTTTATATTTTTTTGCACAAACTTTTACAACAATCCTCTCAATATATTTGTCTTTCAACTTTTGATCTTTGTTATGAATCATTTTCTTCATTTTTTCCACTCTTTTCTTATATTCCTCAATCTTGTCTTGATGTTTCCTATACTCTTGTCTAAACCTATGTTCAAACTGATCCTTTAAACATTCAATGAAATCTTCTTCAATATTTAGTTCATTCATAAGTTTTTCTTCTTGAGCCACCACATTTTCTATAGGTGGTACATTCAAAAACTCGGGGTGCTTTTTTCTGGTCATCTTGGAGTCTGTATGATATCTTCATATCATTTAGTAAAATCCTCAATGATTTTAATGGAATTCTCATATTCCTTCTTATTATCATCTAAAATTATATATACTTCCTTAGACATACCTTCAATAACTTTGTCTTTAATTTCTATTATACGTCTTGATTTTTCTCCAATATCCATAATTTTTTTCTATAACATTGCAGTATTTTGTAACAGATCAAGAATTTGCATATCCTTTATTGCAAAAAGGTCACAACTGCTTATAGAGGAATCCTCCTCCATAGCAGCTAATTATTTTAAATGCAACATATGATCAAAAAGTGAGAAAACAAATCCACCATCAAAATAATATTTTGGAGCAGTCGAATCAAATATGTTAGAGAAAATTTGCTGAAGTGCAAGATTTAGAGGTGCAACCCTATCAAATGGAATCTCTACACAAGAAGGAATATCATCATCACTGGGACTGGGATTTTGTCCAAAATCCACAAAATTCTACCACTAATTTTTTGTTGTATCATCATCATCGTTCTCCTGTTCATAATCCACACGAGCCTCTAAATCCTTCCTTTGATTTTCTGTCATTTCACCTCCATGTAAACTTTCCAAAATTGAGACAACAATCCCATCTTCAAGTATTGATAAACCAATGTCACTTCCCGTACCTTCTATAGAGTTCTCCATAGCCTCTTCATGTACTTCTAAAGTTGAGGGACCAACAACTCCTTCCACATTGTTCTTTGGAGACTGCTAAGGAACTTCTTCATTAACTTTTTTCACTTTAGGCCTTCTGATGTATGTTTTTTTACACCTAATCAATTGTACGACAATGGGCTGAGATAAGTCAACAATTTTTTGAAGTGTTCCAGGGTAACTGAACTTCACTCTCATTTTTTTCCCTCTCCCGCAGTGCAAATTGCAATTTCTTATCCAATAGATGAGGGACATCTATGGGGAATGCCATCAATCTAGTGAATGACCAGCTTCATGCATTCTCCTAAAATATCTTGCTTGCGATGATTCAAAATTGTCCTAAGGACAATATGAATAAGGGTTTTGTATAGTCTTGGAGGAACATCTTGCATGCTTAAACCATTCCTAGGAACATATACATTTTCCCCATAGATTTTTTTGGCCATCTCATTCGTTTCTAGCTCAGATGTTTTCCAAGAGGTTAACATTACTCCACCCTTGCATGGCATTCTAGTGGATTTGGAAATCAAATCAGGGTCCAAAGAAACACTCCTCCTAAAAATCACCAATTTCATGTCCCCATGATCAAAATTATAAATTGCATCATCTATCTATTCATTATTTAAATTGAACTGTCCAAAAAAAAAATCGCGCACTCCTTCTCTTTCAAGGGTATAAACCATACATGTTGGACACATGCTTCTATCAATCCATTTATTAGCACTCCCTTTGAATTTCTTCATAGTGAACCATTCAACCTAGGAACCCCTTATTTCACTAACTGTTTCCATTTTACAGGACGCGTCTATTTCAACTGTGACTGAAGTTGTCTTGCTCAATATCTGAGATTGTGGGAAACTAGCTCCTTCATAGGTAATTTTCAAAATTCGCCCAACTAGCAATGGATATGTATGGCAGGGAACATAGAGGATACACACTGACAATTCAAGAAGAAGATACAGATGGGAATATATTGCGGGTAGAGAATGCACACAACAAATTAAGTTTTACTATATTAACTATCAATCCCCCAATAATAAAGATTTTTTTCTAAAGTACTTCAAAACTGGGCTTTTTCCTACTAAGGTCCCCACATGATTTCCTAATTGCTTATTTAGCTAACTTGCGAATGAATGGTATTTTTCTGTGATTCCTAATCTCCTATGTATGATGATCCCAAATTCACTACTAAAACATGCAATTACTTAAAAAAACTATAGTTTTGGTATATTTTTATTGATATGGCACATGGGCTGAGACTTTGTATTTCATACCTTATATTCTAGTGCTTTACTAAATTTGGTGGAGGTCAACTCTTTGTATTCCTATCTAGAATGAGCTAGTTAATTTTATTTCTATATAGAGTTACTAATATTCATTCATCTATGTAGCCATGAGTATTTTACAATATGAATAAAAATGAGTGGATTCATATGAATATACTAAATCAAAGGGAAAATGAGATTTGAATATTTTTTATGCTAAGTACAACAATAAAGAATGTGGGTTGTCTCTTGGTGAAGGAAAAAAGTTGTACTCCATTAGGATATACCATGGAGATATATTTTCAAGTGATTAAAAAATCAAATACTTCTATTAACCTATATATGCATGAGAATGAAGGCATTATTAACCCCTTTCCACATCGATACAATTAAATCCATGCCTTCATGCTACTGTTTTCAGGTTTGGAAATTGATATGGATAAGGGAGTATTGTTATTAAGAGGACAGTCTTGGATATTTACACCAAGTGTGACCACATGCTACTCTTTTCCTCTAATCCACTTGCCATCCATGCTCCAACTTCCCAATTGTTTATCATATTAAGTTGTTTGATGTTATTTTCACCCTCTTAATAATCCACAAAAACAAACTAATAATGATTCCTTCACTTTCTTTGTTGGATGCTTGTTTGATCACTTCTAGAGAATATGGTAGATATTCATGGACAGAAGGTCTTACATAGATTCCTGACAAATGAAACCATGGCTAAATGCCACATTGAGTTTAACCCCTAGAAAATAACAATTTGCTTAAAACTTATGAAAAGACAAATTTTATTTTATTCAGATTAAATCCTCCCTATTATTTTCCCTGTATTATATATCAAATCCAATATACATAACTATAACACCCTCTCGCAAGTAGGACTAATTGATCAATCACTTGGTTAAAATAAAAAAAATTAGGACTAAAATCGTAAGTTGTTATGTAAAATCCTAAGTGCAAATATTCAAAACTAGGCATAGAAAAATGTGCGCCGCACTCTAAACAAATGTGAGTAATTGAAATTGAGACCATGGGGTTGAATATAGATATGTTTTTGACAAAAAAACCTCTTTTATTTCCCAAGATCTTGTTTCATTTTCCCATAGTTAATCTCACAAAGTGGTAACTAATCTGTTTTGAACCCAAATTAACCCAGTTCACAAAACAGCCTCCATGCCCTCATTGTTGGGTCTTTTTTAGTGATTTTAGTTGGAAATGGAGTGTTTTACTATTTCCCACCTTGTTTTATATTTGGGTTCAAAAAATTAATGGTGCACAAAAACACTTCATGATGGTCTTGTATTCACAAAATGCCCACCTACATTAGTAAAAATGCAAGTTAACCCATCCTATTAAATGATTATAGTTCATGGATTTGGAAATAGGATAGATAGATATGTAGAGAGAAATACCCTATTGAATTTTTATAGGATACCTATATTGATGTGCCTACGGTACACAAGTGAACTTTTCAATCTGGATATCGTTAACTTTCTAGATTATTTTGTATCATTTTTGTCGAGTGCATCAACAAACTTATGAGTGAACATATCATGACTTTATTATGGTAAAGAGTAGAATACTATATGTATCAAACATATTCTTATGCATAATTTTCCAATAACTTGGTCCAAGTAAGAAATCAAGACTAAAACCGCAGCTTGTTATATTAAAGCATAAGTGTAAATATTCAAAATTGAGCCTTGCAAAATGCTCAACATAGTCTGTACAGATGTCAATAATTGAATTTGAGACCATTGGGTTGAATACATACATACATACATACATACATACATACACATACACATACACATACACATACACATACACATACACATACACATACACATACACATACATACATACATACATACATACATACATACATATACATATATATATATATATATATATATATATATATATATATATGACAAAAACCGCTTTCATATTCCCAATATCATTTTTCAATTGCCCACAGTTAATCTCACAAAGTGGTAACTTTTCTGTTTTGAGCCCAATGTAATCTAGTTCATAGCAATATCCACCCAACCCTCATTGTTCGGTCCTATTTTAGTGATTTCACTTCAAAATGGTATGTTTTACTATTTCCCACCTTCTTGTACATCTGTTTCTTCTATTTTAGTTCAGAAAATTTCTAGTGTCCATAAACACTTCATGGTTGTCTTGTATTCACGAAATGTCCACCTACACTGATAAAAATGAAAGCCAAATCATCCTATTAAATGCTTACAGTTCATGGAATTGGAAATAGGATATCTAGGTATAGAGAACAATACCATATTGAATGTTTATAGGATACAAGATTCATGTGCCTATGGTACACAAGTAAAGTTTTCAATCTGGACATCGTTAACTTTCTAGATTGTTTTGTATGATTTTTATCGAGTACATCAACAAACTTATGAGTGAACATATCATGAATTTATTCTGGTAAAGAGTAGCATAATATATTTATCAAACACATTCTTATGCATAATTTTCCAATAACTTATTCCAAATAAAAAATCAAGACTAAAACCGCAAGTTGTTATGTTAAAGATAAGTGTAAATATTCAAAATCGAGCCTAGAAATATGCACACCATAGTCTATACAGATGCCAATAATTTAATTTGAGACCATGGGGTTGAATATATATATATATATATATTTGCGACAAAAACCTCTTTTCTATTCCCAATATCCTATTTCATTTTCCCACAGTTAATCTCACAAAGTGGCAGCTTTTTTGTTTTGATCCCAATTTAATCTAGTTCATAGAAATGCCCACCCAACCCTCATTGTTCGGTCCTTTATAGTGATTTCACTTGAAAATGGTATGTTTTACTATTTCCCACCTTCTTGTACATCTGGTTCTTTTATTTTGGTTCAATTTTTTTCTAGTGTGCAAAAGCACATCATGGTTGTCGTGTATTCACGAAATGTCCACCTACACTAATAAAAATGCAAGCCAAACCATCCTATTAAATGCTTACAATTCATGGTTTTAAAAATAGCATATATAGATATATAGAGAATGATACCATATTGAAAGTTTATAGGATACATAAATTCATGTGCCTACAGTCCACAAGTGAAGTTTTCAATCGAGATATCGTTAACTTTCTAGATTATTTTGTATGATTTTTGTCTAGTACATCAATAAACTAATGAGTGCACATATCATGACTTTATTATGGTAAATGGTAGCATACTATAAGTATCAAACATATTCTGATGCATAATTTTCCAATAACATGGTCGAATTAAGAAATTAGGACTAAAATTGGAAGTTGTTGTGTAAAAGCCTAAGTGTAAATATTCAAAACTGAACCAAAACAATTGACATCTGTTGGGTAATTTTATTGTTATTTAATTTACCTTAATTTAATTATCGACCGGAGTATGTATACTTCGAGCTACTACACCATATGTGTGGGAAAAGTAGTTTCAATGCTCATGCTTAAAGTAATTTTAGTCTACTCACAGACAAGAAACAAAATGTAGTTGGTGGAACTACTACTTTATCCAATAATCAATGTCAAGAATTATTAGGTATAACCTAAGAAAAGAGAATCAGCTTGCTAATCCCTATCTTACAGTCTACAATACTGTCAAATATAATGTAATCTACAGCAACCTTAAGCTATGCTAGTTATCGATCTATTCTTCAAGGCAAGCAACCAAGCAAGTAAGTAATTTATTAAAGGAAAAAAAACCTTAGTTCCAAACTTACCTACAAAATGAATATGCTGGGTCAATCCTAATGGTCTTATATCGTATCTAAGACTGCACCCATCAAACCTAAAGAATCTGATGCCAAATTTATACAAACACTTATCACTCTCAAACAACTACTGGAATGAAATCTGTCTTGCTGCTAACACCAAGTACACTCTACAAAAACATATTGGAACTATTCAGAAAATACACATTTCACTCTTATTTGCATGTCCCATGAGACTGATATTCAAACCCTAAGAAACAATGCTGTTACCTATTAATGAACCATGATTCTTTTCCTTGATTTTATTCAATACCAAGAAGTAAACAAAAGCATGACTCCAAGCCCTATATAGCCAATCCAAAATGCTGTTTGGAAAACCCTAGAAACTCTCTAAACATAGACCTCTAAACCCTCAGTGGATTCAATAAGTACTGCAAGTTCTTCACTCTTTTAAAAATAATACAATCCAATCCTTCAAAGTACTCCACAGCTTCATAAACTCTATAACCCTGAAAGGATTCTTAAATAAGGGCTGTAATCATCAAATAATCAATATCACGCTGGAAGTAAAAGAAGTATGAAATCCAAATCCACTTTCAGTTCTCTATTAAATTGATCCTACAGCAAACTGAATACAATCAAATTCATCATACACATTGTAATGACATTGACTAGTTCTATGTAAACACGAATCTCATTTCAAAATCACAAGTGAATAAAGCTATTGGCATTCATCTACAAAAACAGTCTTAAAAGAGGTAATATGACTTTACTTACAACAATGAAAACAACACTTATACACAGATGATCGGGGTTGAAAGTGGGCCCGACCCTCAACGCCTACAAGTCTGAAATTAAATCCTTGAGAGGATAAACGCTTGATCAATTAATAAAAACAGAGTTTACAGTGTCTTATCTGTGTGTCTCTCTACTTAGGGTTTCAAAGTTACATTTTATACTTGAAATACCAAATAAAATCGATCTTGGAGCAATGATCGACCCTATCCTAACAACTCTACACCTATCTCGGCATACATGAACCAAAAGACTGGATTCAAATCCCTTGAGATCCATACACTGCTAAAGATGGAGGGCAACAACGCCTTGAGCAAAGGACAGCCATGAAACAACACCTGAATAATCTTCACATGCATCTGAAAAGCGATTTGAACCCAAGTGAGACATCTCCTCTGTGGACAAAATCCCCCAAATCTCTGGTTCAATCAACATATATCTTCCAAGCGCCGATACAAGCGTTGGGTTGAATAACCAAAAGACCACTGCATGAAAGAAATAAAAACTTATTAATTGACCCATTATTAAATGAAAACTAAAGGTTCCATTATATACATAAAAACAAAGCAAAATAATAAATAAACAATTAAAAAGTCACTTACCAAAGCACCTTGCAATGTTGATCTTCAAAAGGCATAACCAAGCACAAAACGTTACTAAATAAAGATGATTATTACTTGGTTTCATGGAACTTGGAACTAGAAAATATAGTGTTGAACAAGTCAAAATAGGAGGCCAACATCTCCCCCAGACTGAAGACCTTGCATGTCCCTATGCAAGAAAGTTTCAGATAGACAAAATTGGAAACTCAAAGTAGATGACCAATCTTTGGATTAAACTCCAGAAACCGAGGCTGAAGTATTAAACAGGACTTGTACTTGAGGAGGAGATGGAGCTGTTTATTGTTGTACACTAATCAATTTGTCAAACTGTTTGTCCTTTTTCTTTAACTGTTTCCTGAGACTGCGATTAGATCCTGTAATGCCATCAACTAAGGTTTGTAAAGAGGCTACCTTAGCCTTCAAAATTGCATTTTCCTGCTTGATAAACCGGTCCAGCCTAACATACTCCTGTAATTTCTTTGTCAACTTAAAGTTTCTCTGTCGAAAGTAATCAACTCCCTGAGCTGAAACATTTGACCGGTGAGATTTAGTAGACTTTAGACTAGATTTTGAAGGTGATGCTGGCAATGAAGGCTCATTGACAGGGATTGGTATGGAGAAATGATGATGGGAACCATGGGAATCAGACTTATTACGGGAAGAAGAAGAAGTGGATGAGGACAACTGGACATGTACAGGTGCCTTACCTTTGGATGCCCTCTTCTTCTCTTGAACAACCATTCTACGGGTAAATCTTCGATTGGGTGAAGCAAACAAATTTTCATTACCATATTGACCCTTTTCCCCCCCAGATTGAGAGTTTACACACTGCCCCTTAGATCCTGGAGACTTCTTAGTATGGGATGGTCCAGCCTTCTTACAACTCTTGACAGTTGGTTCCTGAGTATGACTGATTTGATGTTCAGAAATATTTACAGAGGAGGCTTTATCAACAAGATCAGAGATACAAGGCTCACATGGTTCATTCCCCAGGGATGATTTGAGATGAGAATTGGATAGCTCATATACAAATTGCTCCCATACCCGATCCTTCTTCTTTAACTCAACTAAAATGAGCATCTTGATAAGCCCATGATGGTAGAAACTATGAGTAGGATTCTCTATGTTTTTCCTAACTTGCGAGGCCATCTTACCCAAGCTGTTCCAAAAATAAAATGGAAAGTTAAGAAGCTTGCCGAACTCAAAATGAGCAAGCAGGAGAAAATGACAGGCTTTGTAGGTAGAGAATCGACCTTCACAGGTAATGAGCTTGGTGATGATCATTAAGGAATTGTGAAATTCATCTCTGACCCAGAGCTTTGAGAAGCCTTTTTCACCTTTCACGGCCGAAAATTCGGGTTTGAAGACACAGTCATAGTCTTTTCGTGGCAGTCGGAAATTCTTAAACCAATGATCCCCTATGCGTGGGAGTCCTGTAGCCAACACAATTGACTCCTCTGTAACTGGAAACTCTAGTGACCCGACCTTAGTTGTGTGCCCGTCAAAACCTAAGGCGAATTGCAAGGAGATAGCATCATCGTGGCCTTGTAAATTGGTTAAGAAAGAATGCCACCCAGCCCGAATAAACATCTCTTTGCAGGCTAAAAACTCAGGCGTGGCTAATAACTGCCCATACTTCGAGGGTTCATGTCAGTTGAGCATCGTGGAGACTAGGAAAGAGTCGACAACGAATTAACGGAGATCATACAGTCAATTCGAAGACAATGAAAAATTTCATCAATCGTTCTCTCGCTGGCGATGGTGAAAACTGGAAACAGCCTAAAAGAAGAATGGAAAAGGGTGGTAATGATAGCGGTGGACGTGGTAAAGAAAATCATTGAGAGCTGAGGCACGTACTGCCCACGTTGCATTGGATTATGACCATAGGAACACGTTTTGATCAACTCGTAACCTTAAGACATCTTTAACCATGGCGTTTAAGAATCCCAATTGAAATATATCAATGACATAAATTATATTAAGGATGG
The DNA here is from genome assembly GCA_001517045.1 of Pseudotsuga menziesii. NCBI lineage: Eukaryota > Viridiplantae > Streptophyta > Pinopsida > Pinales > Pinaceae > Pseudotsuga > Pseudotsuga menziesii. Next base: position 240,389 of record LPNX010385163.1, on the reverse strand, counting down.
CAAATAAAGAAATGAAATATTTCCAAATGCCATAAAATGGTTTACGAAGGAACGGTGGTGTATCAACTAAATAGATGACAAGGTTACTATGGTAAACCCGCGATTCATCGAACTTATATTAAAGGCAAAAGCACTTGGTTTATAATAATAATCTTAATTTATAACAATTAAGACTTATCCCAGCATTCATTACCTTTACCACGTAACATATCAATTTCCCAATTTTATTCCGGCACCTCATCCGACACCTGATCCGGAACCTCAGCCAGTCTAAGATACAAAGGTATTTTCAAGCTGACAAGGGTGAAAAATAATTACTAGCATAGCAGTGATATTAAAGCAAATGGCTTTCTCCAAAATACACCACTTGTATGAGTTGAAAAGGCAAGTAAGATGGATTGAAAATTTGTTTTACCCCAATAACCTCATGGCACAATTACCTCATTTCAAGGTTGCTTCTTCACCTGGCCACACAGAAACAGAGCCGAGTCATGAAGACAATATTTATTAGCAGTACAAAAGCAGAATTAAATATAGTTCATGGACAATCAATCTCACTCCTACATTCAAAACTTCAATCATGAGCATAGACTTCCTCTCTTTATTCATATAGAACTGTTTCCACCAAAACATGTGCCTTAAAAAAAAAACAAGACAAGAAGAGTACTAAATGAAGCCAATGGGATACTGGCCAACTTGACTCAGCTTCACACGGGACAGTTTGAGCAGTGGAAAGAAAAACCAATGCTGAGGTTCACAGCTATGTTCATTGAGTCAATAAACACCAGTACACTCTAAAGGCATAAACCTTTTCTTCTAGCAAGGATTAGGTAACCAAAACTTAGAGCATCTGAAGATGATTATCAACTGACTAGTTCAAACAGTTTCCTTAAATTTTATTTAACCCACACATATGACCTCTCTTTAACATTTACATAGGTACATTGTTCACACAGGCAAGTATAGATGAGGCTTTTAAAAGAGATATCAGAGTCAGAACCCATTGCCAGCGAGCCCGTTTAGCACTCCGGTGGGGTAACTGTAACATCTAAGATGCTTCTTCCCCAGGCAGATGCCCCATTGCCAACAGGCCTGTTCAGTACCCTGATGGGTTTGCCTATTTATACCATAGGTCGGTACCCGCTGCCAGCGGACCTGTTCAGTATCACGACGGGTTAACCTCTTACACCCGTTTTCTATCAGAGGTCCTTGTCCCAAATTCATCTTAAAGATAAAGTTTATGATTTGCTTATGCATAGATGAGTGGGGGAGCAGCTCTGAAAACCATCTAGGAGTGGGATGGTATCAAAATTGGAAGAGTGTTCTTGAAACATGGTTGTAAATATTTGTCCAAATGAACAACTAACCTCTATAACTGTGTAAAGTGAAAGTCATGAAGTGGCTGGACAAAAATGTACATATATATGTGTTTAATATAATGGAATCCAGTAGATAGTAGTCAACAGACTGCTCAGTCCTGGAGACCTTTCTTATAATGGTGTATGTCTGGATAATAACTCACTGCCCATAGCTGTTACTACTTAAAAAAACTGTATGGACAACTCACTGCCCATAGCTGTTACTATATATGTGTTTAATATAATGGAAGCCAGTAGATAGTAGTCAACAGACTGCTCAGTCCTGGAGACCTTTCTTATAATGGTGTATGTCTGGATAATAACTCACTGCCCATAGCTGTTACTACTTAAAAAAACTGTAAATATTTGTCCAAATGAACAACTAACCTCTATAACTGTGTAAAGTGAAAGTCATGAAGTGGCTGGACAAAAATGTACATATATATGTGTTTAATATAATGGAAGCCAGTAGATAGTAGTCAACAGACTGCTCAGTCCTGGAGACCTTTCTTATAATGGTGTATGTTTGGATAATAACTCACTGCCCATAGCTGTTACTACTTAAAAAAACAATATCCTCGTTCCTTCTAGTGTGAAACCAAGTCAAATGGAACTAGTAACCCATAAGTTCATAAGTAAAAGCCCCTTTTGAAGCTTAAATCACTAATGGAGGCAGTGCTAGGTGGATAAGCACTTGTATGAATAAAGAGGACAAGTCTGAAAAACCTAGCAGCACCCATTTATTTACTTGACACAGGCATTCCAATTACCCAGTGAAACTCATAATTTTAATTCAAATTAACACAGTCCTTTGTAAAAATAATCAATGGATGGAATAGGAATAGTAACAAAAGACTTCCCTTTTGTTTTCAAAAACATCCTGAGCCTCACTGAAAAGAATATCTGCATCCTTCAAAAAGAAATCTATTGATAAAAAAACTCCTGTACATATATACAAAAAAACAATTTCATTGAATGTTACTATGAGAGAGTAGGGGATGAAGAAGTCATTTCTTCACCTACCAGCTCTAGTTCAAATTGCTGACTCATGTTATGAATGAATTCTTGCTTAGAAAGAGGTTTATGATATACCTTTAACCGATGTCCATTCACCACAAATGTAGCTTGTTCTTCATCTATTGTCTTTATCTTGACAGAACCATTATAAAAAACAGTCACAATTTCATATGGTCCCATCCATCTAGTGGTGAGCTTACCTTTGAAGTGTTTAAACCGTGAGTCAAACAACAGAGCCCAATCACCTTCTTCAAAAGTTTGCTTCTTCAAAAACTTGTCATGCCATTTAGTCCTCTGATTCTGGATTAAAGCAGTTCGTTGGACAACATCTTGTCTGATTTCATCAAGCTCATTCAATTGCATCAACCTCTGCTCCTGGGCTTCATCTAAATTCAGGCTCAATTGTGCAACAGTACGAAAGGTCTTCACCTAAAATTCTATAGGGAGCAAAACCTGTTTCCCATAAACAAGCTGATATGGGGTATGCCCTGTGGTGTTTCTCCATGTAGTTCTGTAAGCCCACAATGCCTCTGGTAACCTGTCTGCCCAATCCTTATGATGCATCTGCAGAGTCTTGGTTAAAATTGCTTCTAACACTTTATTTGTGGACTCCACCTGACCATTTGCTTGGGGATGGTAAGGAGAATATTTATAGTGTTTAATCCCATATTGCTCTGTCAGTGCTTTCATTGATTTAGAGACAAACTGTGCTCCATTGTCAGTTACAATTTCACGAGGAATCCCAAAGCAAGTGAAAATTTCTTCATAAATAAACTCTATGACTAATTTCTCAGTGGCCCTTAATAGAGCTTTTGCCTCTACCCACTTAGTCACATAGTCAGTACAGACTAAAATATATCTCTTCTTTCGTGACATTGGTGATATTGGTCCAACAAAGTCCAATCCCCATTTTTCAAAAGGTTCAACCTATACCTGGACTTGTAAAGGCATTTCATCAGCAGCAGTGGGTATTCCCATTCGTTGGAAGCTGTCACAGCCTTGTACATATTTTTCAACATCTTTGAAAAGTGTGGGCCAGTAATACCCTTGATGTAACACCTTATATGATGTCCGCTTGTCTGAAAAATGCCCTCCACAGGGTCCATCATGACAGGCTTGAAGGATATCATACATCTCATCCTCCCTTACACACCTCCTGATAATCAGATCTGGACCAGTTCGAAAGAGGTCATTACCTACCCATGAATAATTGGCACTTTGCTGTATGATCCTTTTTTTTTCATATGATGACAGATGAGCAGGTATTCTTCCTGTGACCAAGTAGTTGGCTATATTTGCAAACCATGGTGTTTTAACAGAAACAACAAATAAATGTTCATCAGGAAAGGTATCATCTACAGGAACATTATCATCAGTATGAGTCAATCTTGAGAGGAAATCTGCAACCAGATTTTCCTTCCCTGGTTTATCAACTATAGTAATGTTAAACTCCTGTAGCAAAAGAATCCATCTAGTAATTCTGCCACTAGTTATAGGTTTATTCATCAAAAATTTAATAGCAGAATGATCAGTATGAACAAATACATCATAGCTCGTAATATAATGCCGGAATTTATTGATGGCATGAACTATAGCTAGAAACTCTTTTTCAGTTACTGTATAGTTTAGTTCTGCTAGTGTTAAATTTTTACTGATAAAATAAATGGCATAATAAGATTGACTTTCTTTCTGTCCGAGTACTCCCCCTAGGGTAGTGTCTGAAGCATCAGTTTGGATATGAAAAGGCAAAGACCAAATTGGCCCCCGCAGAACTGGTGTAGAAGACAATTCTGTTTTTAAAGTATCAAAGGTTGTCTGACAGTGTTGATCCCAACAAAAACCAATGTCTTTGGCTAATAATTTGAACAGTGGAGCTGCTATCTTGGTAAAATTGGCAATAAACCTACGATAGTAACCTGCATGTCCCAGAAAACTTCTGACTTCTTTTTGTGTAGTTGGTGGAGATAAACAAGTAATGATTTCAATCTTCGCTAGATCTACCTTAATACCTTCTGATGAAATGTGGTGCCCTAAAACAATGCCCTCAGTTAACATCATTTTACACTTTTCATGACTTAAGGCAAGATTTGTTTCTTGGCACCTAATCAAAACTTTCTCTAGGTTCTCTAAGGCTTCCTTGAAATCATTACCATAGACTGTGAAGTCATCCATATATATTTCCACACAATCATGGACTAAGTCAGCCAGAATACCTAACATTGCCCTTTGGAAAGTGGCAGGAGCGTTACACAACCCAAATGGTAACACCTTGTAAGCATAAGTTCCCCATGGGCAGGTGAAAGTAGTTTTTTATTGGTCCTCTGGGGCTATCCTTATCTGGTTATACCCACTGTATCCATCTAGAAAAGAAAAATACTGTTTTCCTGACAAGGTGTCCAAAACCTGATCTATGAAAGGAAGAGGGAAGTAGTCTCTGAGAGTTGCTTTGTTTAATTCCCGGAAATCAACACATATTCTCCACTTACCTCCCTTCTTTGGGACAATCACCAATCGAGATACCCATTTACTATAAAAAATGGGATAGATAAAATATGCATCCAGCAATTTTTGTAATTCATCCTTCACGATGTCTTTAAGCGCAGGGTTCATTCTCCTCTGTGGTTGCCTTACCGGCCTAATGTTTTCCTACGTATAAATATGATGGATGCATGTGTAAGGGTGAATGCCTTTCATGTCTGTGTAAATCCAAGCAAATGCCCCAGACTGTGCTTTGAGTAATTTAACTAACTAATTTTGTTGATCTTGAGACAGATTTGCATTAATAAACAAAGACCTTCCTGGACTAATCTCCATCGGTATGGTTGAGGCTCCAACCTTCTCATCGATAAATAAAACCACTGATGATGAGATGGTTGAAGGGTAGTACTGTTCTTGAAAATATTCTGTGAAAACATGGTCTAAGTCAGAGAAGGACTGGGGGAACTCAATACTAGTAGTGGTTGAGATAAATTGATCTAGGATATCATCTTCAGTTTGGTCTTCCAGCCCCCTAGTTTGACTGATGGACAGTAAGGGTTGTTCCACTTCCTCATCTCCGTAAGGACTCTCTAACCAAAGCATGTTTTCTGTTACAGGATGTGCTGGGGGATAAATAATAAGGTTCTGCAGAGAAGTGCCATTTGATATAGTTAAAATGCCTTCTCTACAACCTATAAAGGCATTGGCAGTGGCTAACCAGGTCCTACCTAGTATAACAAAATGTTCCCCCATTGGGTGTTTGGTTTGGAGTACCAGAAAATCCACTGGATACTCCCAAGAAGCTACAGTGACAGTAATTTCTTCTAATGCCCCTACAGGTTTAACTGTGCTCCTATCATCCAACTCCAAAATGGTAGGAGTAGGTCTGAGGAGATTATACAACTGAAGTCTCTGCATGGTGGTCATAGACATGACATTAATTGCAGCCCCCAAGTCAACTAGAGTGTTTCCTATTGGAATCTCATTAATGCAAATGGTCACCACTAGGTTCCCAGGATTTGCAAATTTTGGAGGTAAGGGGTAGTCTGAAATATAATTGGACAGCTAGCCTATAACATGTATTGTGGGTAGATCTTTTTGTTTTCGACCAGGTTTCTTCAAGAATAATTCTCTTACCATTTTTGAATAGATAGGAACGTCTCTAATGGCCTGAAGTAATGGAATCTTGGTACAAACATTTTTCAACTCATTTTCCAAATCAAATTGCGGACAAACCACAAGCTTCTCTATTAATAACCTCTCTGGATAAGGAGGGTTTTTATTCAGTTGTGGCTGAGTAGATGATTGGGAATCTTGAGTTCCAAGCACTTGAGTGTTTTTTGAGGCAATCTGCACTTCTTCTTCCTCTGGAATTTCTTTTTTCAGTGCTTTCTTCTCCATAATCTTCTTGAATAATCACTGCTGGAGGAGTTTTATTTAATGCTTTCCCAGACCTTAATTGTATTTCCTGGATAGGAGCTGAATGGATCACATAAGTTGGGGCCATTTGTATTTTAGCATTATGAAGAGGCTGGGATGGTTTTTTGTTAGGGTTTGGGATAGGTTGAGCTAGCAACAACGTGGGTCGAGGTGGGTTTGGATTTTGATACTGTTGTGGAACTGGGGGTATAGGAGGAAGTGCAGGTGGTGTAAAGCCAGGTAATAGCTGTTGCATATTTGGGGGCATTGGACAGTAACTAGGAGGGGTGTGTAATGGGGTTGTTGGTTGTGTTCCTCCATAGGACTGTCCCTGAAGTCCCCCATAGGACTGTCCTCACCAGCCTTGCTGCCATGGTTGGGTCCGAGTAGGCTGAGAAGGCCAATTCTGCCACATTTGTGGATTCCATGGCTGCTGAGATTGCTGCATGGGATAGTAATATGTAGGGTTGGAAAAATAGGATCTGGGTACATGTTTTGGGGTCTAGGCTGTCAGGGCCTTTTTGATGCATACAATGGATCCATAGGTTCAGCATTAAGCTTGTAAAAAGCTTGCAATTCTGGTAATGATGGGCAATTGTCCGTAGGATGTTTATCTGAACAAAGAGAACAGACTGAAATAATATTAAGAGGGCACTCTTTCAAAGGGTGTCTTTTTCTGCATTTAGGGCAGAATATGTGTAATGCTGCTATGTCCTCTTCCTCTTGCCGTTTCTTTGTTTTCAATGCATAAATTGGGAACTCAAGGTGCCTAAAATGTCAGTTTTGAAATTTTCTAACAAGTTCTCCAATTCATCTCTTGTGATACCACCAGTCCCTGTTGTCCTAGAAATGCAGGAAGGACCTTCCCTTGTGCTTTTTCCAGCCTTGGCTCTACTTCTGGAATATTTTCTACATAGTTCAGTAATATCCTCAAAGGATTTATGAGATACATCACCTGATGCCATGAGGTTGAGGATTTCCACATATTCCTCCAGAATCCCTTTTAGAAAAAGAGTTATGACTGCATCCTCTTGTAAGGTATTATACTTAGACTTCTGTAATACAAAGTAGAAGCGTTCTAAAAAGTCCTCAAGACTCTCCTCTTCATGCTGTTGCATTTTAAAGATATCGTTTTGAGAGTCTCTAGGTCCATAGTAGTCTCGGTATTTTCTAAGGAAATCACTCTTCATCTCTTCCCAAGTTCGAATGGTGGATTCCCCCAGACTCATAAACCACCTAAGTGCAGAATCTTTAAGGGTGGCTGGAAATAGTTTTAACTTTTGGGCATCATGGAGATAATTATAACTCCTGCACATGATGTCAAACTCAAATAGAAAGGTATCTGGATCTTCAGTACTTTTCCCGTAGAAGGTAGGTAATGAAGATGCTGGGATATTTTTCATATTGACATCCCGTGCAAGATCCAAAATGGGGAAGCCAAAAGTTGTTTCAGTTCGTCCTTCATGTTCTCCCTCCCCTTCCATATGGTGTCCAATTTATTGATCACTCATAACAAGAGGATTCCTAAACCAATTGACACCTAACCTGTCTCTTCTTGGGGATGGAATGAAATCCCAATGGTCTGGCCTAGGTCAAGATTGAAGATTGAAAGGTAAATCTGTGGTATATTCTACTTGAGAAACCACCAAATTCTGAGTATGTCCGAGAAGGGAATTCACTCTTTCTATGTTCATTGTGTCAACCAAATTGGAATCTTCCTTTGGAAGTGAAGCTTGTTGGGTCTGTGGAATCTCTACTAAGTGTAACTGTTCACTGAGTGTAACCTCAGTTCCTGCTGGTCTGGTCCCTAATTCCATTGAATTTTGAGTGTTGTTGTTTTCTATCTCGTTTCCGGTATTCCTATCCCTAGGGTTAGTGAGGGGGACGGGGGGGTTTGTTTCCAAAAAGATCAGAATGAATTTTAATATATCTACCCTTACTATCTCTGGGTCTCATAAAAAATTACTGCAAAAGACAAAACTTCTAATCAAGGGAATCAAAATACCTATGCTAAAGATAGGTTTTGAAGGAACCTGTTATAACAGATGCCCAGGTTCTTACCTCTCGTCTTACCGTCCCTTCTCCTCCAATCTGCAAATACCAAAAAAAGGAAACAGTTAAGAAATCAATAGAAAACAAAATTGATCAAAAAAAATGTCTAAGTGTATCTACTGCTACTATCTCTAGATTTTGTCTAAGCAACAAAATGAAACAATCACACATCTATGCTACAAGTGGGTTTGAAGGAACCTGTTATAACAGATGCGTAGGTTCTTACCTCTCGTCTTACTGCCCCTTCTCCTCCAATCTGCAACAACTAGTCACACCTAAAAATGCTATGAAAAATGAGCAAGATACTAGCTTACCTTGGAGCAACTCCCCGGTAACGGCGCCAAAATGTTGGGTAATTTTATTGTTATTTAATTTACCTTAATTTAATTATTGACCAGAGTACGTATAATTCGAGCTACTACACCATATGTACGGGTAAAGTAGTTTCAATGCTCATGCTTAAAGTAATTTTAGTCTACTCATAGACAAGAAACAAAATGTAGTTGGTGGAACTACTACTTTATCCAATAATCAATGTCAAGAATTATTAGGTCTAACCTAAGAAAAGAGAATCGGCTTGCTAATCCCTATCTTACAGTCTACAATACTGTCAAATCTAATGTAATCTACAGCAACCTTAAGCTACGCTAGTTATCGATCTATTCTTCAAGGCAAGCAACCAAGCAAGTAAGTAATTTATTAAAGGAAAAAAAAAACCTTAGTTCCAAACTTACCTACAAAATGAATATGCTGGGTCAATCCTAATGGTCTTATATCGTATCTAAGACTGCACCCATCAAACCTAAAGAATCTGATGCCAAATTTATACAAACACTTATCACTCTCAAACAAATACTGGAATGAAATATGTCTTGCTGCTAACACCAAGTACACTCTACAAAAACATATTGGAACTATTCAGAAAATACACATTTCACTCTTATTTGCATGTCCCATGAGACTGATATTCAAACCCTAAGAAACAATGTTGTTACCTATTAATGAACCATGATTCTTTTCCTTGATTTTATTCAATACCAAGAAGTAAACAAAAGCATGACTCCAAGCCCTATATAGCCAATCCAAAATGTTGTTTGGAAAACCCTAGAAAATCTCTAAACTAAGACCTCTAAGCCCTCAGTGGATTCAATAAGTAATGCAAGTTCTTCACTCTTTTAAAAATAATACAATCCAATCCTTCAAAGTACTCCACAGCTTCATAAACTCTATAACCCTGAAAGGATTCTTAAACAAGGGTTGTAATCATCAAATAATCAATATCACGCTGGAAGTAAAAGAAGTATGAAATCCAAATCCACTTTCAGTTCTCTGTTAAATTGATCCTACAACAAACTGAATACAATCAAATTCATCATAAACATTCTAATGACATCGACTAGTTCTATGTAAACACGAATCTCATTTCAAAATCACAAGTGAATAAAGCTATTGGCATTCATCTACAAAAACAGTCTTAAAAGAGGTAATTTGACTTTACTTACATCAATGAAAACAACACTTATACACAGATGATCGGGGTTGAAGGTGGGCCCGGCCCTCAACGCCTACAAGTCTGAAATTAAAGCCTTGAGAGGATAAACGCTTGATCAATTAATAAAAACAGAGTTTACAGTGTCTTCTCTATGTGTCTCTCTACTTAGGGTTTCAAAGTTACATTTTATACTTGAAATACAAAATAAAATCGATCTTGGAGCAATGATCGACCCTATCCTAACAACTCTACACCTATCTCGGCATACATGAACCAAAAGACTGGATTCAAATCCCTTGAGATCCATACACTGCTAAAGATGGAGGGCAACAACGCCTTGAGCAAAGGACAGCCACAAAACAACACCTGAATAATCTTCACATGCATCTGAAAAGCGATTTGAACCCAAGCGAGACATCTCCTCTATGGACAAAATCCCCCAAATCTCTGGTTCAGTCAACATATATCTTCCAAGCGCCGGTACAAGCGTTGGGTCGAATAACCAAAAGACCACTACATGAAAAAATAAAAACTTATTAATTGACCCATTATTAAATGAAAACTAAAGGTTCCATTATATACATAAAAACAAAGCAAAATAATAAATAAACAATTAAAAAGTCACTTACCAAAGCACCTTGCAATGTTGATCTTCAAAAGGCATACCCAAGCACAAAACATTACTAAATAAATCTGATTATTACTTGGTTTCATGGAACTTGGAACTAGAAAATATAGTGCTGAACAAGTCAAACTAGGAGGCCAACAACACCATAGTCCGTACTTATGTCAATAATTGAATTTGATACCATGGGGGTGAACCTAGATATATTTGTGACAAAAACCTCTTTCAAATTCACAATATGTTGTTTCATTTTCCCACAGTTAATCTCACAAAGTTCCAACTTTTTCTATTGTGAGCCCAATTTAACCTAGTTCATAAAATTTTTCGCCCAACCCTCATTGTTGGGTCTTTCTTAGTGATTTCAGTTGAAAATGGTGTATTTTACTATTTTCCACCTTCTTGTACATTTGGTTCTTCCATTTGGGTTCAAAAAATCACTGGTCTGCAAAAATACTTCATGGTTGTCTTGTATTTTCATTTTCATTGATAGTTAAACCATATTACATAATGGTTACTAATTGATAGAAAAAAATAATCCAAGGCACGTGTGTTAGATATGAAAATGTTCATCGTTGTAATCTCCTTCATCATCATTAGTATAGTCAATATTGTCACATCTTCATCATCATTAGTATAGTCAATATTATCACATCTTCATAATCATTAATACCAATTAGAGTTAGATATGGCACATTTAACTAGCATAATTTTACAATATTTTTCTTATCATATGCCTGTATCATATATACCATTTTCATGAAATCTAATGTTTATGTCATCATCAAAAGGGTTATGAATCACAATGTATATGGTTCAATATGTGTAATGGGTTAATGTGCTTAGGATAATAGTGGTTGGAGGTAAAATTGTCTTGTGGGACAATTGTGTAAGGGGTCATACTATGTTTAGGATCATAATTATGACACCATAGTGGTTAATAGTTAAGGTGTGTGAAGGGTTCTAAGGTAGGCCGAGCTCAAAAAAATCAAATGTAAATGTATGCTCATTAGGATATTATGGTGTGTCAAGGTCAAAATAGTTCATTAAAGTGTGTTAATGGGTTATTGTGTTAGCCATCATAGTGGGTTTGAGCTCATATTGGTTATGGATTACAATGTACTAGTGTTTTATAAGTTTGTTTAGGGATAAAGAGTGTGAACCAGGGGTGATTATGTCAAGGATCATAGTTGATGGAGGTAAAAGTGTGTCTAGGGTCATAAGGTTAAGGATCATGGTTTTTTCTTGTTAATATTGCAATCATGAACATATTATATTGGTCCTTGTATACATATGTATAGTTCCCTATACATATTATTTTTTTATTTGTCTAAGTTAAATTATTAGTGTAGTAAGTACTATATCAGGGAAAACAACCTAGTAATATTCCTTGTGACAATGTGTGTTCAAGGGAATTGTGGACGTTGGTTACAATATATTAATGTTTTAGTTATTTTGTGGTCAAAATGTGTTAAGGGAGTATTTTTATGGGTCCTACGGACTAGGTGTCATAGTGGTTAGGGTGTTATCATTCTTGGGGTCAAATTTTATGGTGAATAATTTTGTTAGGGGTGCTAAGGGTTAGGTACCATAGTGGTTAGGGTTTACAATGTGCCAATGGGTTAGGGTGTAAGGAATCATAGTGTTCTCACAATAAAAATGGATAGGTATTATAGTGTATTAGGGTGTTATTGTGGTTGGGTTTAACATGTGTTAGGAGACAATTTTATGAAGTCGAGTCATCCAAAATATATGTTCATAATGGTTAACATTGAAGGTGTGTTAATAGTTAACATCTATATATATATATATATATATATATAATAAACAATACATAAAAATCAAACAAATAGAATTTAACTCACATTTCAAATTTACGCACACACCCACGCATCTTGCTCTGCAGCATCTCGTCGATTGGTGGAGTGGTGGAGTTCGTGTGGAGTATTAGTGACCTATGGTATGCCATATCAGTGAGCTGTGATACTTACCTTACCTTGGAAACTCTCGTTCCCATGCTTCTTCCTCTACAACATCCAACCATCTATTCGTATCAGTGACCAGTGCTCTGAGCAAGCTGCTTAAAGGTAGATATTATTCACTACATATCCCCATCCATCATCCATTTCCCATTGACTCAAAATTCATGTGATTTATATTTACCCCATCTTTGGGTGTGATATAGGATCAACAAACAAGCAACTTGGCCATTGAGGATTTGAGACAGGTATCTAACCGACGAGCAAGAAGTGGGAGAGGTGATTTGGACAAATGGATACTAAGGAGAGCAGAGTTTGATTGCAGTATGGGGGATAGAGGCCAACCAGAGCAATTTTAAGAGGAGCCAATGCCTCCCAAATTTAAGAGTACCAATCCCTAAATCATTTTGATTTGAAAAATTCATTGCTAAGCCTTGGAGTTTCGATTTGCCTTGGGGTTTCACCTAATATCACATGTTTGGAGATTGGAAAATATCAAGTATCACTTTATTTTTTAGGATAGATGAAACCTTGGTATTTTCTTAATATGATATAATTTCTCCTTAAAAAAATGTCTTGAATCCCTAAAAAGTTATTTGGGTAACTCGATAACACTTCTTAGATCCATACATGAAAGAATTTTAGTTTTTTCTTCTCCCAACTTTGTTCAATTCACTCAAATACATTATGATAAATTGTATCACTCCCCAACCATGATTTGTCCACAAGATTCCCACATCTAAACAATGTTCAAAATGACTTGGACACCTTAATTCATGAAACTTTTGGGAAAATCAAGATAACAAGTACACTATATTTTGCACTGGCTCCTTGAGGCAATTGTTGACCTCTTGACAACATTCTATTGATCCATTTAGGGAATTCAATATCAACCCAAAACTAGTGGAGATTAATCTCCATCAATTTTGGGTGGAAGAACAACAACAAATTAAGTATGCAATTTACATTATTGGTTTTTAGAAAATGAAAGCACTTGAATTCCTAGCCAATATGATTTGTATAGGAGCTTTGTCACTACCCAATGTGGAAAGAACTACATGTAAGGTTAATAAATTAACTTAGAACATATATCCTTGATGGGGAAAAATAATATTAACTAACTTTATTGTTATACATGAATACACACAACTAATGGAAACCTTTCAAATTTGGACAACAAATTCATTATGGAGTAAGATATGCAACTTGGATTATTGGACCAAGAATTATATTGGGATGGAAACAAAACATCACATGAAATAATGTTTATAAATGGTTTTTTGGACTATCTCATTGCTCCATGTGTCTAGGTGGCTCTAAAATGATTGACTATCTTTTCACTACTTCCAAACCCAAAACATTGAAACTTTTCTTAGCATAATCCAAACCCAAACATTGAAACTTTATCCCATGGTGCAGGTAGAAACAAACATGTATTTTTCATATATGTATTCCTCGAGTAAGGGAAGTTTAGGAAGACTAGAGGAAAGTGATTAATCTAGTAGGTCTATACGAGAGAGATCAACTAGATGTCAAAAGATCAGAAGAAAATTCCATAAACGCATGAAACGTTTTCTTGTTGAAGGGGGATCATATTCCTATGAGGATGAGACCATATGCGACATCGAGGTGACCTTGATGTACAAACATCTAATGAAACTATGGGTACCCAAGGATCTTCCTCAAATAAACACATATTTTTGTGTGACTGAGAGGATATATCAGATTTCACCATTGTCATTACAAGGTTTGGGGTTGTTTTGCATGGATGGCATAAAGGTCTGTTATGTCATATGTATTGAATTGAAGAGTATGTCGGGCCTCATTACAATTACAAATATTGTATGTTTCTGGTCCAATATACACAAAGTATGAGCATATACAGGCTTCCTACAAATTATTTACGACTAAAAGACAAGGATCAAAATAAAAGAGTGACTATGTACAATGACAGAAGGCTAAACGAAACAAGGAATATTGCAGCGTTTATAAACAGTAAACAACTTGGGTCTACAAATAAGAAACCCAATTGCATATTTGAGTTGCGTGAAGGAAATCATGTTTTCATATGTGAAATAAAATCAATAGCTACAGGGGAAGAGCTGTTGATCGGTTACAATTTGAATCGAAAGGTTCAAATGATGTTACTATGGGAGTATACAAATAACATTTAACCCAAACTTTAATTAATGAATCTAATATCTTATGTTTTTTTCATGAGTCTATTGTTCTTAATTTCGATAATGTTTTCTATATTTTTGTCATAGGGTAGTGATCAGGGCAAGTCCCCAATATTTGATCAGAGGAGTACACCATCCTCGAGGCAACAAATGTATCTCATTGTAATTGTATAAATATAATATGAACAATATGTTTTTTTAATTATGTTTTTTCTCTCAGTATATTGATTTCATTTCGATATAAATGTTTTCTATATTTTTGTAGCAGGTTGCTAAAAGGCAAGTCCCATACTATTGATCGGATGACACCATCCTTGAGGTAGAAGGTATAATTGGTCATTGTAATTGTAGAAATTAAACATGAGTAACATGCTTTTTTATTATGTTTCTTTCATGAGTATATTGGTTTCATTTTGGTAATGTTTTCTATATTTTTTTGTGGGTGATAGTCGAGGAAACTCCATGGTAGTAGATGAGAGGACACCAACCTCAAGGAAACAAGTATACCTCATTGTAATTGTACCAATATAATACGAGCAATATGTTTGTTTATTATGTTATTTTGTCAGTCTATTGGTTTTAGTTCGGTAATTAGTTAGAGAGGAACATACGAACATGTAACTGATTGAATGCAACTTTTTAAATGAAAATTTTCTAAATGAAGCATGCAAGAAGCATGAAAGAAATAAATATAAACATGCAAGTAGTAAAACTTTGGAAAAACTATGAAAAATATCCCCCCAAAAAACAGGACAAAAACATAATAAAAAAGGATCTCAAATTGTTTTATATATTTTTGTTGCAGGGCAGTGATCAGGGCAAGTCCTCGATAGTTGATGAGAGGACAACATTCTTGAGGTTGCAGGTATACCTCATTGGAATTGTACAAATATAATTTAGGCATTATGGTTCTTATTAGGTTTTTTTGTGAGTGTATCGTTTCTTTTCAGTAATGTTTTCTATATTTTTGTTGCGGGATATTGTTCAAGGAAAGTCCCTGACTGTCGATCAGATGCCACTAGCCTTGAGGTAGCAGGTATACCTCATTGTAATTGTACAATGATCCAATTCTTATGTGAATAGTCATCAATGAAGGTTACATAGTAGTTATAACCTCCAAGCGAAGAAACAATCATAGGTCTACACAATTCGGAGTGCACTGGATCCAATATTTCCTTGGCTCTGCTTTCACTATTCGGAAAAGATCCTTTGGTATTCTTTCCAAGCGCGTATCCCTTGCAGACTCCGTCTTGGTCCATGTGAAGTATTGGTAGACCCGTCACAATATTTCTTAATGCTGGAAGAGCTCTATAATTGATGTGAGCTGACCTTTTGTGCCATAGCTCACCAATTTTGGTAGAGTCATGAGATAGGCTCTTGAGTTCGTGGAGTGTTCAATTGATACATGACCTCCTCTCTTACTCCAATTTATTTTGTTTTGTCCATGTTTAATTTCTTGTTCCAAGAAATCCCTTTCCCATTTGAAAATGCAACTTTATATACCTTGTCCTCCAAGGCAGATATGGAGACAATATTTCTTTTCAGACTGGGCACATACAACACATTACTCAAATGTAACATATCTTTAGATTCTAGTTGAAGGGAGGTAGCCCCAACTACCTTCACAATATAGTTGGAATCATCTCTAAGTACAACACAGAGATGATATTCTTTCGCAACTATTTCTGAAAGATTTTATTTATATATTGCCATATGTCTGGAAGCACCACTATCTATGAGCCAAGTGTCACTAGTGGTGGGAACAGTACCCGATAATGCTGATATGAAGAAGAATTATGTACGATCTTCACTAATTTCTTCTTGTGATGATGACTTTCTTCTACATCAGTTGTTGAGGCTTCATGTTTCATTTTTCTTGAACTTGAACATTTGTTTGCATAGTGACCATATTTCTTGTTGTAGTCTGTGCAACTTCAGAATCTATTCTTATTGTGCTTGTATTTTCTTCCTTCGGGAGTTGAACTTGTTGTAATTATTCATACAAACCTTATAAAGAAAAATATGAACCTTGGAGTGAAAAGCCAACAATAAAATAAATAAAATAAAATTATAAAATATATAATTATATTGCTCCCCCAAGTGAAGTCGGACCAAGTTAAATTCTTAATGGGAATATAGTATAAATAGGAAGCGCCCCTCCTCATTATCACCACATCAGCAACACAACAGCTCAGAGAAGTTTGTAGTTTTCTAGGAGAGAGAGAAGTTTGCATACACTGTAGAAGAAGAGTGTTTTTAGGGTTTCTATATTTGGAAAGCATTTCCGTATTTTTCTTTTTCTTTCTTCATTGTACTCTGATCTTATAATTATTATCTCTAGACCGAGGTTGCTGGGTTATCTCCCATTTGGGTTTCCCAGGTGAAAAATTGTTGTGTTATTGTTATGTTCTTTGTCTATCTTCTAGTGATCCTATTGATGAATGTAATTAAAATATACTGATATAATCTTAAGAAAAACTAACATGGAATCAAAGCAGTTCTAGAAGAATCCATTGTCGGAACCTTATCGAAAACCTATCGAAACTAGGGTTTCATCTTTCAAGGCCTTCACTCAAATTTTTGGTAGAAAAGGAGCCTTGAGAATTTTGGTGAAGGCATAATTCAATTATGAGAATTTTCAATTTTGACCTAATTCTATAGCTGAAACAAAAATTAAGGTTTCTAGTTTTGACCTAATTTCTCCATAGTTTTGGATCAATTCTACTTCTACTCAAATCGCCTCTCTAGGGCACATTTATTTGTGTAGTCAGTTTTCCAAAACTCCAACTTTCATTTTTGACCTAGCCTCTACTAGGGTCTCATATCCATATCTACAGTCAAGATGATCAACATGAAGGTTGAAGATCGTTTGGAAAGGGATTCCAAATTCATACCTTAAAATCCTAGGGTTCTTATTCTACTAGAAGAAAATGACCTATTACAGTTTGTAAAGGCAAAGGTCCCAGAACCATAAGCCGAAGAAGACAAACCTCGCTGGAAAAAGAATGATGCCAAAGCAAGGAGGATTTTAGTGGACTCAATTAGAGATCACTTGGTTCCTCAGATCTCAGAAAAGTCGATGGCGAGAAGGATTTTCAAAACCCTAAATAAGCTATTTGAACACAGTAGCATCAATGTGACTCTCATATTGAGGAATCAACTGTCGAATATGAAGATGACAAAGTCCGAGAATATTGCCTCATATTTCATGAGGATCATCGAGCTCCGGGAAAAGCTAAAGTATAGTGGAGACAATATTGAGGAAAAGGATCTCGTTATGACCACCTTAAATGGTCTCCCACCATATTGGGAGTCTTTTATCAAAACTATAAGTGGTCGAACTAAGTTTCCCAAATTTGATAAGCTATGGGAAGAATGCACTCAACAAGAAATGAGAATCGCAGCACGCTAAAGACTTCATGGCACTCAAATTGAGGAAAATCAAGCAATTTGTCATGTCCCAAATTTTGTAATGGTCACAATGGCCTAATCACATTTTCCATATTCATGACATTTTTTTCAGATTGATGCTAAGGGTCAAATAATTGCCAAGGAGGAAAATTACTAGTTTCCTAGGTTGGGGGTGGAAGATTTGGGATTTGGAATAAGGGGGACAATAAATGATGTTCAGAAATTAGAATAGAGTAAATATTCAATAATGGACCTTATTATATAAATACAAGAGAAAATTGAAGTGGCAATGGAGCATGGAGACACATGGAGACTATGGGGTCCACACAAGCTAGAATTTCTGCGCCACATGGCATCCTCCTCTTGCAATTTCGAATCCATGGGAAGCATAAATATTCTTGGATGAGATAGAAGGATAATACACTTGGCCATATGCATCATAGGTCGAATTTGGAAGGAAATTTAACTTACATGGGAGAGGAAGAGTCATTTTGGATCTAGTGAGACACATGGACTAGATTCCCTAGCTTTATGACAACAATGATGAAGATACTATGACACTTATGACACAAATCAGATCTGAAGGATGAAATCTGACATATTTGACATGTCAGGTCAAAATAGAGCATCCAAGAGGGTGCTCATGTGATTTGGGGAAGCTCAATGGGTTCCTACTCAAATTGGGGGAAGATGGAAGGCTAGGAAAATGAGGACACATGGCAAATATTGAGCCCACACCCAAATTCGATTTGGCTTGAGTTTGTTGATGGAATGGTAACCTTAGAAGGCTAAGGATGTTTATAAAATACATGAATCAACTAAGAGAATATCTTTTGATTATTTGAGAAATTTGCAATTGTGAATTGAGAGAGCTAGTTGATGACTAGTTTCTTTCCTTAGCCAATTTCGCGGGTGGAAGATTCCCATCCAAGTTGGTGTTTGGAGAGGCCACTCAGGTATTTCATGGAGATTTAATAGATTTGTATTTGCAAGTGTAATATACAGGGAAATTCATGGTTCCTTCTATTGCAACATTTCCTTTCAACCATTTCTAGTTTTTATTGCATATTCTTGCTCATGGAGAGATTGCGCTTTGGGTGAGCTATTGATCTCTTTGGGGAAGCTTATAATGACCCATTATTTTATGTTATGATGTAAATTATATGTATTTCAATTTCAGAAGACTCTCGGGTCGAAATACTGAAATATTTCATGTAAACATGTTAATCAATGAAGAAATAGTGCCATTTCCCCATTATCTTGTTGTGAACCAATGTAATGTTGATGGATTCGAATGGATAAGTAAACGAATGATGGTTTATGGATAAATGTACTGTTATTTCTGTATTTAAATTTCAGAATACTCTTAGGTTGAAATACCCAAAATATTTCATGTATAAATGTTAAACAATGAAGAAACAATGCCATTTCCCCACTACCCTGTTGTGAACCAATATAATGTTGATAGATTCGAATGGATAAGTAAAATACTGATCATTTATGGATGGATGGAATATTATAGATGTATTATATGAGTTTAATGTTCAATAAATAAGCATTTGGAGTTATTTTGTTGAGTTTCATAGCATTTGGAGAAGTTTGCCTATCATTCCCCCAAGGTTGAAACTAGTCTTTTTGCAGATGATTTAAGGGAGTTATAGAAGACATTAAAAGTTGAATGGTGATGCACATGAGTCCATATTGATGTACTTTACATGTACCATGATTCCATTCATAAATTTGAGTTAGGTTGAGTGCATTTGGAAATCCATTTTTCAGTATTCATTGTGGGGGAATTAGAACCTTAAACAAGTCAAAAAATCCTACCTTGACCAGAATCTTAAACAAGTTTGAAGAAGCCTTTAGAGGGTCATAAATATTCCCTGAACATAATATTCAAACCTTAATATCACTCGTATACCTTCTTTGAAAATTTGGGAGCATTTGCACCAGTTTGGAGACCTAGACATCAAAACTAGTCAAAGGTTGAAATAGGGGAAAAAAAGTATCTCATGCCAAGAGAGGCAAGGGAATGGGAAGGAATCCTGCATTCATAAGCATCAAGAAAAGATATCAATTCCTCCCCTGGATTAGAAGAAACAAAATAAGGATCTATCTCAGATCCAATGCTATAGGTGCAAGAAATACGGTCATTATGCTAGTAGCTGTCGAAGTTCCCACAAAAGGAAGGATGAAGCTTCAACTACTGATGTAGACGAAGATCATCATCACAAGAAATAAAATAATGAATATCGTATAGAATTCTTCCTCATATCATCTCTATCAGGTGCGGTTCCCACCACTAGTGATACTTGGCTCATAGATAGTGGTGCATCTAGACACATGATGAAATATAAATAAAATCTCTCAAAAGTAGTTGAGAAAGATTCTCACCTCTGTGTTGTGCTTGGAGATGATGCCAACTACACTGTGAAGGGATATGGGGCTACCTCCCTTCAGCTAGAGTCTAATGATACTCTACACTTAAGTGATGTGCTCTACGTACTTGGTATGAAAACAAATCTTGTTTCCATCTGAGCCTTAGAAGACAAAGGATAAAAGTAGCATTTTCAGATGGGAAAGTACTTGCTTGACAGAATAACTCAAGCATGGATACAACCAAAGTAATTGGTATGAGAGAGGAGAGCTTGTATTGAGTGAACACACTACCAGTCCAAGCCCTATTCTATGACTCTACCAGTATGGGTGAGCTATGGCACATAATACTAACTCATTTAAATTACAGAGCTCCCCCAACAGTGAAGAATATAGTTACAGGTATACCAGTGCTACAGGTAGACCATGATGGAACATGTAGAGGATGTGCACTTGGCAAAGAATGCCAAGAAATCCTTCCCATATAGTGAGAGAAGATCTAAAGAATTCTTGGATCTAGTTCACTCTCACTTGTGTGGCCCAATGACAGTTGCCTCATTGGTAGGATATCATTACTATGTGACCTTCATCGATGACTACTCACAAAAGACTTGGATCTACTTTCTGAATAACAAGGAATCGGAGGAAGTACTCAGTAGATTCAAGGATTTCAAAGCACAAGTCGAGAATTTGTTAGGGAAGAGAATCAAGATCCTAAGATCAGATAATGGTGGAGAATATAACTCTACGGAATTCAATGATTTATGCAAAGAAGCAGGAATTAAAAGGGATCTTACAATTCCCTACAATCCCCAACAAAACGGGGTTGTTGAAAGAAAGAACATAACAATTGTGGAGGCATCCAAAGCCATGATTCATGACCGAAGTATACTTATGTTCTTATAGGCAGAAGCATCCAAAATAGTTGTATATGTGTAGAACACATGCCCACATAAGATAGTGAAGAACATGACTCCTGAAGAATCCTTTACAAGAGTAAGACCAGAAGTGGGTCACCTCTGAATCTTTGGTTGTCCAGTCTACATAGATGTGCCAAAGGATAAAAGGATGAAGTTATAACCTTCAAGCAAGAAGGAAAATTTCGTGGGATGCAATGAATCTTCAAAGGCCTATAGAATATATCCGAGGATCCAGATAGATTGAAGTTAGTAGGGATGTTACCTTTGAAGAAGAAATGGTTGTCAGGAAAGGCAGAGGATCAGACATGGAGATTGATGATGAATAATTGGAGAGAAGATCATCTTCCCCTCCCATTCAGAATGAATTAGCAAATAAAGATGAACCCATCGACCCCATTGATCTAGTCATGACAGTTGATATTCCCGAAGATATGGAAAAAAGGCGAAAAGACCTAGATGCGCACAACAGACCTTACAGGATGCAGAGGGGCATGAAGCCCCACACAGTTATTTCTGAGAAAGAAAAATACCTCAGAGGTTCTCCAGTTATGTAGCATTGATTAGTCGCATGATTGACTCAAAACCCACCACTTATGAAGAAGCATCCAGACACCAAGTTTGGAAGGATGCCATGATGGAAGAATATCAATCCATCATGAAAAATGATGTGTGGGAGATTGTACCAAGACCTGAGGGAAAGTCAGTTGTAGCTTCCAGATGGTTATACAAAATAAAACATGGAGCATATGGGAGTATTGAAAAATACAAGGCCAGATTTGTATCCAGAGGGTTCTCTCATAAGGAGGGAGTCGATTATGATGAGGCATTTTCTCTTGTTGCTCGATATACTTCTATTAGATAAATCATTACTATTTCTTCAGCTATGGGATGGAAGTTGCATCAGATGGATGTTAATACATACTTTCTCAATGGTACTATTGAGGAAGAAGTATATATTGAACAACTAGAAGAAGGGTTTGTTGTCCATGGAAAGGAGTCTCACGTATGCAAGATAAAAAAAAAGGAATTATATGAACTCAAGAAATCACCTCGTGCTTGGTATGGACAGATAGACGGATTCCTGGTGAGTATGGGATTCACCAAGAGTGATGCAGACCCCAACCTTTACTAAAAGGTTGTGAATGATGAGCAACTGATTTTGGTACTATATGTTGATGACTTGTTTCTTACCAGAAATGAGAAACTTATCTTATGTTGTAAGAAGAAACTCGCCTCTGAGTTTGAAATGAGGATCTTGGATTGATCCACTACTTCTTGGGATTATAAGTATGGCAGAGGAAAAAAGAGATTTTCCTAGGACAAGGAAAATACAACATAGATATACTAAAGAGATTCAGAATGTTGGACTGCAAGTCCATAGCTATTCCAATGGATGCAAACTTGAAGAAGCCGAGGGATTATGCTTCATATTCAAATTTTATTGAACCCACTATGTATCGCCAGTTGATTGGGTCCTTGATGTATTTGACGAACACTAGACTAGATTCACTAGATTGATGCAAAACATGTGCTCAGATACTTACGTGGCACTGTGGCGTATGGTCTATGATATGATTCAGAATGTGACTTGAAATTGCAAGAGTTTACATACTCATACTGGGCTGCGTGCACTACAGATAGGAAGACAACTTCAAGATGTTGTTTCAGTATGGATTCTACAGTAATTTCCTAGTGCAATAGGAAGCAAAAATTAGTAGTTCTTAGTACTGCAGAAGCCGAGTATATGGTTTCTATTTCAGCAACTTGAGAAGCAGTTTGGCTTCGTAAACTTCTTGCAGGATTGTTTGGCCAAATTCTAGATCCAACTGTGATTCAATGTGATAACTAGAGTTGTGTGCAAATGTTAGTGAATCTTGTATGTCATGACAAGTCAAAGCACATAGAGATTCGGTATCACTTCATACATGATATGGTGCATGTTACGAAGAGAAACTTCCTATGGCTTAGGGGTACTACAATAGATTTTATGACACCAGAAATCAATCCTTTCCAATATGCAAAATCAATAAGCACATCTAACACTATGGGATATAAAATCGTACCTTCTTCCAGACGGTTGAAGTAGATCCCCATTGAGATTTTCCAATGCACTTGCACTTACAATTCGCTCTCAACAACAGCAAACAAAGCAAGCATGATATAGATAAATGTGTTAGAGCTAATCTAACATATATAATCAATCATGTATAAGCAAGTCAATTCATCCATGGATTCAATATTCATATTTAAAATGCACATGTATTGGACAGGAAAATAGATTTTCATTAATAAATCAGAGATACAATAGTGACAAACTCTATCGGCACTTCAGCGAACCAGAGAAACCAAGTCCTCCACCTAGGCCTCCACCACTTCAATCCTCCATCTCTCAATAGAAATATCACAAAGAAAAGGAAAGCTTGGGAAGAACACTATGTACTCCAAAGGGACAAAGGGATGCAGACTCAAGTATAAGCAAAGTGAGGCAACAATGGACTATAGTTTCTTTACTCTTCAATTTCTCCTCCTTCAATGTATCCAAGAGGCTCAATATATAATACTCCAAAGAGGTAATGGAGGGCCGAGTCTGAGCGTTCTCAAGACATATGGAAGGCCATGAGTCAAGATATTCGGACTCATATGAGGAAAACTCCAAAAATATTTGTCTTTATGTACACATCCCGATGTACGCGGGTTTGAGGTCAAAAGCTGTGTATACACGCGAGTATGGCTTTAAAAGTCGTGTATAGGTATAAACAGGTAATTTTTGGGGATGATCTTGGAAAATCAAAGTATAATATAAGTCCATGGGGTCCAAAGAGTCTGCAGAGGGACAGGGAAGGCCATAAATATATGATCAACCAGGTGTGGTAAAATCAGCTATAATAGATGCCCCCTAATGTGTGAGCTTGGAGGGGTAATCCATCCCAGAAGTGGAGTAATGAAGACCTAGGTGGAAGAACCAACCACTCATCAGTACAATACAATTGGCGACTCCACTGGGGACAGTATGACACCAGAAATCAATCCTTTCCAATATGCAAAACAATAAGCACATCTAACATTAAGGAATATAAAATTGTAACTTCTTCTGAACGGTTGAAGTAGATCCTCGTTGAGCTTTTCCAATGCACTTGCACTTACAATTTTCTCTCAACAACAACAAACAAAGCAAGCATGATATAGATAAATGTGTTAGAGATACTCTAGCATATATAATCAATCATGTATAAGAAAGTAAATACATCCATGGATTCAATATTCATATTTAAAATGCATATGCATTGGACATGAAAATATATTTCTATTAATAAATTAGAGGTACAATAGTGACGATCTCTGGCGGCACTTTTGCAAACTGGAGAAACTGAGTCCTCCACCTGGGCCTCCACCACTTCAATCCTCCATCTCTCGATAGCAAGCTCACAAAGCAAAGGCAAGCTTGGGAAGAACACTATGTGCTCCAAAGGGGCAAAGGGATGCAAACTCAAGTATAAGAAAAGTGAGGCAACAATGGACTGTAGTTTCTTTACTCTTCAATTTATCCTCCTTCAATGTATCCAAGAGGCTCAATATATAGTACTCCAAAGAGGTAATGGAGGGTGGAGTCTGAGCGTTCTCAAGGCATATGGAAGGCCAAGAGTTAAGATATTCAGACTCATGTGAGAAAAACTCCAAAAAGATTTGTCTTTATGCACACATCCCAATGTACATGGGTTTGAGGTCAAAACTTGCATATACACGCGAGTATGGCTTTAAAAGTCACTTGTAGGTATAAACAGGTGATTTTTGGGGATGATCTTGGAACATAAAACTATAATATAAGTACATGGGTTCCAAAGAGTTCACAGAGGGACAAGGAAGGCCATAAATATGTGATCAACTAGGTGTGGTAAAATCAGCTATAACAGTGCATAAAGGTGCAATTGAGCTACAATATATTCCGACAAATGACTAGACTGCAGATGTTCTCACCAAGCCTCTTCCTAGGGTGAAATTTGAATACTTTCATGGAATACTTGGAGTAGAAGAGAATGTATCCCTCCTTGAGAGGGAAAGATGACTGAGGGACACTTACCATACCTTTTCCCAGGTACCTCTGCTCATCCAAGTTCTCAGCTAGGTATGGGAGAAATCCCATCGATAGATGAGATGGATAGGTAGTAGATGGTCGGGTTCACACATGTGCCTCTGCTCGTCCAAGTGCTTAGCTTGGTATGGTAGAAATGCCATCGGCAGATGAGTCAAACAAGTAGCAAACGACCGTGTGATTGCATAGGTACCTCTACTTGTTCAGGTTCTCAGCTAGGTATGGGAGTACCCCATTGACAGATGAGACGAACATGTAGTAGATGGTCATGTACATGTGCTCATCCAGGATCTCTAGCCAGATATGGAATTATTCCATTGGAAATAGAGATAGATAGGCAACAAAATATTTTCTCTTAGACATCTGGATGGAAATTTTTTATAAAGAAAACCTTCAGTACGTTTAGAGATGATAGAGACAATGTAGATGTACAGATGAAACCCAGATGATCCTGATACTGATGAAGATTGAAGAATGCCTTCCTTGTTGAGAGGGAGTGTTGGAGTTTGTGCAACATCAGAAGTTATTCTTATTGTACTTGTATTGTCCTCCTTCGGGAGTTGAACTTGTTGTAATTATTCATACAAACCCTAGAAAGAACAATATGAACCTCGGGGTAAAAATACAACAATAAAAGAAATAAAATAAAATTACGAAATATAAAATTATAATGCTCCCCCAAGTGAAGTTGGCCCCAGTTAAATTCTTAATGGGAAAAAAGTATAAATATGAGGCGCCCCTCCTCATTATCACCACAGAAGCAACACAACAGCTCAGAAAAGTTCATAGTTTTATGGGAGAGAGAGAAGTTTGCATACATTACACAAGAAGACACGATTTTCAGGGTATCTATATTTGGAAAGCATTTCCATATTTTTTCTTTCTTTCATCATTGTACTTTGATATCATAATTATTATCTCTAGACGAAGGTTGTAGGGTTTTCTCCCATCTAGGTTTCCCATGTGAAAAGTCCTTATTTTATTGTTTTGTGCTTTTTTTGTCTTCTAGTGATCCTATTGATGAATGCAATTAAGATATATTGTTAGAATCTTAAGAAAAACTAACATTTCTTACACCTAAAGCATTGTATTTGTGATAGATCTTTCTTATTTTCTTGTTGATATGGAGAAGGGCTTGGTATTCTTCCTTGATGCTTATGGAGATGAGATTTTCTTCCCTTTCCCTTTCCTTTCTTAGCATGGGCCATGAATACTTGATTCTCCTCAGGTTGGGTGCCATGAAGTGATTTCCTTGTTGCAATCCTTGTGTCGAATTTGGGCAACTTGGTGAGTCCACTGATGGTTTGGATGAAAGATTCCCAAAATGGTGGAATCCCATTTAGCGTAGTCATCACAAGATCCTTATCTTCAATAGGTTCCCCACTGGATCTTAGCTTGTCCTTGATTTCTATGTTCCTCATGAAGTATGAGGAAATTGATTCAGACTTGGACATATTCATGTTCGATAGCTGGTTCCTCAATGTGAGAGTCACATTGATGCTACTATGATCAAATGGCTCCTTTAAGTTTTTAAACATCTTCCTAGGTGTCTATTTTGTGAAATTTGAGGAACCAGGTGGTCTTTAACTGAGTCCACTAGTATTCTCCAAGCTCGGGCATCATTCTTCCTCCACTGGGACTTGTCTTCTTCGACTTCTGGTTCTGGGACCTTCTCATTAATGAACTTCAAGAGATCATTTTCTTCCAGGATGAAAAGAACTCTAGACTTCCAAGAGATGAACTTGGTGGCTCCATCAAGACGATCTTCAACCTTCATTCCAATCATCTTGCCTGCAGATCTGAACCAGAAACCCTAGCAGGAGCTAGGTCAAAAATGAAAGTTGTAATTTTGTGAAACCGTAACCTCACAGATAGATGCGCCCTAGCAGGGTAAGTTGATGGATGGTGAGGTTGAGCCAAAATTGTGGAATGATCAGCTCAAAACTTGAAACCCTAATTTCCACAGTAGTTGCAATAACATAATTAGGTAAAATATGAATCTCAAAATTTGATTCTTCCTTCACCAAAAGATGTGCCTCCCCTAGAGCAATCTTTCCAAGTCTCTTTTTCTTCAGCAATGATGAGGGAAAGCCTTCAAATAGAAATCCCGAGTTCCCAACAATGGCTTATTCTATAACTTCTCTGATACCATGTTAGGTTTTTACAAGATTTTAGCAGTATAACTTTATTTTAAATAAAAAATAAGATCTATAGAAGAAGGAAAAAGCACATAAACAAAGAACACAAGAGTTTATCCTAGGAAACCCAATCGAGAGAAAACCCAACAACCTTCATATATAGATTATCGATTCCGAGAATAAAGAACAAGAAGAGAGAGAGAGAAAGAAGAAAGTATGTCTAATAGAAAACCCCAGAGAAGACTGCTTCTGCGTCATTAGGCAAACTTGTTTGTTGAGGTGTGTGTGTAAATGAGGCGCCCAAACTCTCTATTTATACACTTTACAAAAATTCCTTTTGACCCTAACTGGGTCGACTTGTCTAATTAATTGTGGCTGACTCTACCTTGGGGGAAAATAAAAATAACTTTATTTTAATTCTAAAATTCCCCAAGGTTTACATTGATTCTTTCAAGGGTTTACATGAATGATTACATTAGTATGATCTCTCGTAGGAGGTACAAAACAATATAATAAAAATACAATAAGAATAACTTCTGAAGTTGCACAAAATCCAACACAAATGACATAGAACTTGTTTTATTTGTTAATCCCCTTTCACATTATGACTTTGGACTTATAATTAATTTTAAGTATAATGATTTTTTAATAAAATGTTTTATGTTTCTATTGATATGCATAGGATATCACGTGCATTTATGACAAAACAACCACAAGGTATAGTTGAAAGGTAAAACATCTACATCATCAAAACAAGGCACACAAGGCCACCAAAATGAAAGTGTCACAAGTACCAGAAATATCAAGGAAAAAGGAAATAAATGCTTAATTCATAATCCAGTTGTCAAAGCCTGGGAGTAAATCAAGATATACGAATCAAACATGCATTAAGAGGATGATCTTTGTCCTCATGGAAAGCACTCCATCCTTCAATGTCCAACTCATTATCAATGACTATTGGCTCCCATCCAATGTTTCCTTGTTGGGGTTCTTCACAACACTTTGGTTCTAACATGGCCAAAGGAACAATAGGGAATTTGTCAAATCAAGGAACCTCCAAAGTTATCACCTAGGAATAGCTCATTTGTCTCTCTCAATGCTTTCTTAAGGAATGACTTGCTACGCATTGAGGTTGACAGTCATTTCAAACTCAGTGTGTACAACACAGGAGAGTTCCCTTCAAAGGACACTCTATTCACGGTATATGGTACATTGGCCCAACTATACATCAACTCATGAAACAGGGATACTTACATCTCCACCTTCTATGTTTGTCCATATGTTTGTAAAATTAAATGGGCACATTAGAGACCCATCTTGCCATGTAAATTTGTGTGGTGTTTAGCTTAGTGAACAAATAATCATTTATGTTTTCAAAAAGATTATGTAAAATTTTAACTCAAATATAATGACACACTATGAAATCCAAGGATCGAGGGAGAATATCTCATAATAGAGTGGCATTCCAAGTAATTTTGGATGGTAAAAAGGAATGACAATAGTTGCTTTCCCATACCCAAACATAGCATTCTACAAAACAATAAAAAGTGTTTTGGATTTAATCCTTGCTACACAATGGGAATTTGGGTTGTAGAAATCCCAAGTATTTCAAGTGTTTCTCTATGGGAAATCCTGCATGAACTGAGAACTTAGTAACGCATTATTTTTGGGCTCTATATTCCACATTCAAAGGAATTTCAATGACACTTTTTATTTTTTTCGATCTCTACTCTTTCACCTAATCTTGTGACTTTCGTAGGTCAATATTTAGGAATAGGTTGCTTGGGAAAACATCTAAGTTTCCTATAGAATAATCTTAACTATAATTGTGTAAACTCTGAATTTTACTTTTAAATATCTCATTTTTCCCAATGTCTAGATCGATTGTCATAGAGGTTGTTCATGCCTTAAATTCCTTTGTATTGTATATTCTCTTGTTCGAACAAATAAATTCTGGTGGATGACTTTCCCTCCTAAAGAACCATTGTAGACCACCATAAACAATGATCTTTGAAGGAAAGAACAACATTGAAGGAGTCACTTTTCCAAACCATCGTGTTTTTTTATGGCATGCTAGGTTTTCCAAAAACTTTTGGCTACAGAATCTCCATCGTACGGAAGGGAGCTAAAGTGGTCAATGGGATGTATAGGTTTAAGTTACTCCATATCTTACGACCATAAGGGGCCATTATGGTGATGTAATTCATGCAAAAGGTCTTCCAAGCCTCATTTTATTCCATTAGTGTGATGATCCATTTGGCACAAACTAGAGTTAGCGCAAAAAAAAATACCAAGAATACTTTATAACTTGTAATATGAATGGTTGGAGGGTACCTAGAGCAACGAATAATACAGATGGGTAGCAATGAGCACATTAGTACACAATTTAATTTTACCTATGATAGATAAAGGTTTTAAAATCCATTTATTAATGTTTTTAAACACACTTATCAACATTGCTTCCCATGACACGTTGGGGCAGTTTCAAAGTAAAGGGAATTCAAAAAACTCTAAACCCTTGGACAAGCTATAACAAACCCATACTTGGCCTAAAAACCAACAAAGTAACTCCTTATGAGTTCTCTGTAACATTTAGTTTTGGGAATTTGTAGTTTCGACCCTTTGGCTTCATAGAAAATTTGTGTGAAGTGCATAGTGTTGTCCAAACTTTGCTTCTCTTCGATGATGGTTAGGTGCAAATCATCTATAATGTGTTCATTCACTCCATGGACACCATGATGTGGCATGTATAGGAACACCTTTGATAAGCCCCAATATGATTTACTTGTTGATGACATAGCCAAGGGATTCAACAATCATTACATAAAGGGTTACAATGAGTGAGTAACCTTCTCAAATGAATTTAAAGATTCATGTCTCCTTGATTGATAGAAAGGTATGCTATGGCCTTTGAAAATAAAGTTTCCACAACATTAATAAAAGGGGACCAAATTCAATCCCCTTTATCATAGCAAGGATAAATGTCCATTCTAGTCTATCATAGGTTTTGAAAGTCAATCTTGATGAAGAGGGCCTCCACCAATTCCATGCCTTCCCAAACAATGATCACATTATCCATAATGTATCTCCCTTTGATAAGCCTCCTTTGCTTTGGTCTTATACACTTTCACTAAAATTTTATAGGATATATTGAGCACTAACTTGTAATTAATTTTGGGTCTCTCGACATCGAAATGAACTTGATCAACCCCTTGTTGACGCAGTTGCCAACAATATATCTTTGTGTGGATTCTTAATACACTTTGAGAAAATCTAACCCATAAAATCATAAGTGGCTTTCTAAATTTTGCACAAATAATCCTGCTAGCTAGGAAACGTACATTCAATCATCCCGTTAAGGGTTGTTATGAACTCATCCAATGCCAATGCTTGATCACATGTCTCATATTGTTCTTGCACCAACGTTTGAGGAACCGTGTCAATAAGAATTAAATTGTTGTTGTATGTGACATCTTGAAGTTGAGAAACCATTTTGTAATTGGAAAACTAATTATAGGTTGCGCTTAATTAATTATCAATGATTATGCATTCCACTGTTTCAAGGGCATTTATGCATTCCACTACTCTTTTAAGGTTAGCGTTTTAAAGAAGGCATTGGTTGGATTTTCCCCTAAGTTGAGCCAATGCAACTAACCTCGATTTGGTTACCCTTGCTTTAAATATCTCTTTGACATTTAGCAATTGTCTTAGTTTGGTCACATTATCCTAGTTCAACACACTAAAGGGTTATGAGGTAGCATCCTTAATACATGTTCTAGCGCTTCCAAGACCACCTTATGATTTCTTCTTATAATTGTCGCTAGTAATTTGTTGTATCCTTTCAACAAGGCAATGACCCTTCTTATGGCATCCTCCCACCATAGAATCCAATGTTTGTCCCTTTAGGTACTAGATGTCAAATTACAAATTCTTTTGATAGTTTCAATCCATGGTTTGTAACACCCATCCTACTAAGGGGTGTTAAGATAATAACAATGGTAAAAAAAAGTAAAAATTAACTAACCACGACTAATTTTGTGAATCTTTTGAGCTTGTGTTCTATGCAAGTTTTCTTACCAACAAATTAATAGTAAATGTACAATTTCAAATCATATGTAACATTAACAAATTAATAGTAAATATACAATTTCAAAGTGTACGTAACATTAAAATGCTATAATGATCAAAATACAATTTACTAAGTAAGATCAAGTGAAATACCTTAATGTATATTGTTGATTTTTGTACCTAGGAAAGTGTTCCTCTAGTGATTTGTTGCCTAAGTCACTTAAAAGGGCAAAATGACATGAACCTTGCAATTAATGACTTGAGATCAGTTTTAATTTTCACTTTATAGATTAACGGGACTTTTTGATATATTTAAGTGAGGTGAGTGAAATTAATTTTGGAGAGAATTAATTATGCATTTAATCTCATCCATCCATCTAATTCATTGTGGGCCCTTGGATTAGATGACCATTCAGCTTCATCATTTAGACACCAAAAACACAAGGGAAGGCATGAGAGACTATTTTTTTTATTTTCCATCCGTGAGTATTGGAGAGCATAGAAAGAGGAGAAATTGCAGACTGATAGAGAGCATCAGTGGGCACGATTCTCAAGACCGTATAACAACCATAAATTCATTTATGTACAACACACATCCCGAGGCATATTTATGGGCACGATTTTCAAGGTCCATACGACAACATTAATTGTTGTTCTATATAGTAGTGACACAAATTTTGAGAGAAGGCTGGGCATGAATTTCGAGGCAACCCATACAAATTTTGGGTGCAAAATTCGAGGTAGTTCGTACAACATGTTGGCACGAAAATTGAGGTTTGTACAGTACGATATGTGGTCACAAAAACCAAGGTCCGTACAGTTTGTACGATATGGTCGTGGGCACGAAAATCAAGAGAGCCCGTACAATCATTTTGGCACATTTTTCAAGGTCGCTTGTTGGCAGAAAATTTGACTGTGAAATTTCTAAATTTATTCAAATTGCTAAGCATTGTGGTGGAGATAAGTTTATCTCTGTTTTTCTTGTTTTACTTTAATTTTATAAAGAAATAAAATTCTCTCTTAAGAATAGGTTTTATCTAGAGGTTGGGGTTTTTCCTCGGTCATTTGACCAAAAATTATGAGTCTGATTTTTATGTGTGACTGTGTTTTTATTACTACTCATTAGAAATTGTAAAAATTCATCATGTGTTTCAGACATATTTGTTTATGTGTAAATGACTTAATTTGCCGCTGAAAGTAAATTGGGTTGGGCATTAAAGAATGTTGAAAATGGTGGTTTGAAACCAGGTTAGGGAATGAGAAAAATTTACATGGTATCAGAGCTGAGTTAGTGAAAGAGCAGAATTAATACAGTGAAAAATTTCAAACTGTCAGTGAATTCTTTTGTCAGTGGGAAACACCTTGTTAAGACTTGATTTTTGCAGTAAGATGGCAACAGGACTTAGGTTGGAAGATAGGCTAGATGGGGCTAGGAATTTTGTTCCATAGAAAGCCAGATTTGTGCTTATATTGGAGGAAAATGAACTTTGGCATGAAGTGGTTCATAGTACACAAGCTAACCCTGTCACAACCCCTACTTCCACCAATCCTCAAGCACTTTCATCTTTCAACAAGGACATAAAAGATAGAAGGATCATTCTAGATAGAGTTTTATCTCTGTGTTGGTCCTGTTGAGAGACAAAGAGAGAGAGCATCTATCACCACCAGTAGTGACATTGAGATTGATAGGGAGCATTCTTTGTTGACTGACCATTCTTTCAATGCATCCACCACCAGCACGGGGTATATTGATAGTGGAGCTTTGATCCACATGACAGGTGCTCAAGAGATGTTCTCTAAGCTTTCATAGGAAGGTATAGATGTTGAGATAGTGTTGGGGTATGAAATAGTTGTCAGAGTTTTTAGGCGTGGGACCATTACATTTCAGAGAGAGTCCACGAGTCCCATGAATTTGAGGGACATGTTGTATGTACCTCAGCTGAAAAAGAATTTGATATCAGTTTCCATGATTGAGGACAGGGGACTTGGGGTGTCTTTCCTAAATGGACATGTGCATGTATTTCCCAAGACTGTAGGACCATCTGCCTCTTACACCATTGGAGTCAGATGTGGGAAACTGTACAGGCTCTTATTTCATTCCCATCACGCTTTGACACATAGCAGCAACAGTGAGCTTTGTGAGCTATGGCATAGGAGGATGGATCATCTGCATCATCTAGCTTTGATGATGTTGATCAACATGGTTACAGGATTTCCTCAGTTCAACACTAAGCACAATGATGTATGCAAAGGGTGTGCTTTGGGAAAGTACACCAAGACTTCTTTTCCGAGCAGTGATAACAGGTGAACGAGAGTGCTTGATTTGATACATTCTGATTTGTGTGGCAATATGTCATCTATTTCTCTGAGATGTTTTGAGTATTATGTGACATTTATCGATGATCATTCCAGGAAGACATGGATCTACTTCCCGAGGAGCAAGAAATCTGAGGAGGTCTTGTAGAGGTTCCAAGAATTCAAAGCTCTTGTGGAGAACCAGGCTGGGAGGAGGATTTAGGCACTCAGATTAGATAATGGGGATGAGTATACCTCCAAGGAGTTCGACGAGTATTACAGACATGAGGGTATACAGAGACAGTTGATAGTACCATACACTCATGAGCATAATGGAGTGGCTGAAAGGAAGAATAGATATATTGTTGGAGCACCAAGACCCATGTTACATGATCAATTTCTTTCTTTGGGTCGAGGCATGTAGTACAGTTTTTAACCTTTAGAACAAGACTCCCCATCATGTCGTGGGGAGCAAGACTCCTGAGGAGATGTTCACAGGAAACAAGCCTAAGGTGAGTCGTTTTTGCATATTTGGTTGCCTGACTTTTTCACATGTCCATTCTGAGAAGAGGACAAAGCTTGAGCCCACAACAGTGAGAGGAATCTTTGTGGGGTATGATGAGACTTCGAAGGCCTTCCACATTTATCTTCTAGCCCTGAGGAAGGTTGTTGTGAGGCGAGAAGTGAGATTTGAGGAGCGAGCCTTTAGGAAGTACAGAGAGTCAGTGCAGGAGGTTCCACCACCTCAGGCAGCTTCATAGGTACCTTTAGTACAGAGTACAGGTTCACGAGTTTATGGGGTTACTAGGCCATAGGTTACAGGCACAAGATCTTCAGGTTCAGTGATTCAACTAGCAGGTACTTTAGGGATAGGTTTTGGTTCTTAGGTCACAGGTTCACCATACATAGCTATCAGATAACAAATTTCACCAGTGGTTGGTTCACTAGCTTCTGGTACACAAGTTTTTGGGCCTTATACTTCTGGGATTTCTTCAGATGATGACTGAGCAGTTTGGGAGCAACCTTTAGGGAAGAGGAAGCCTAAATGGCCTCGTGAGACCTTGAAGGAAGATAAGGATTTTGGAGCACCCAAGGAACCAGTGAGGACTATAGTGATGCCAAATAGGTTGGGTATGGCTTAATTGCTAGTCTTCGTGATTCATAGCCATCTAATTTTGAGGAGGATTCCCAACATCATGTTTGGAGAGATGCCATGATGGAAGAGTACCATTCCATCATGAAGAACGATGTTTGGGAGATTGTTCCAATACCTAAGGGGAATTCAGTGGTGACTTCTCGATGGATTTACAAGGCAAAGCATGTTGCAGATGCCAGTGTGGAGAAATACAAAGCTCGGTTTGTGGCGCGTGGGTTTTCACAGGTAGAGAGACTTCATTATGTTGAGAACTTTGCACCAGTTGTTCATTATACTTCTATCAGATCATTGATTTCCATTGTTGCAGAAATGGGTTGGAAGATCCATCAGATGGATGTGAAGACTGCATTTCTAAATGGAATCATATAAGAGGAGGCTTATGTGGAGCAGCCACAAGGCTTTTATATTCATGGGAGAGAGTCTCATATTTGCAAGCTGAAGAAACCCTTGTATGGGTTGAAGCAAGCTCCTCGAGCTTAGTATTCCAGGATAGACTCTTACTTACTCTCGATGGGCTTTCAAAAGAGTGAGGCTAATTTGAATCTCTACTTTATCATGGTTGGAGATTATCCGCTCATTCTTCTATTATGTGGATGATTTTTTATCACAGGTGAGGAAAGACCTATTGCAGTTTACAAGAGAGATCTTGCTTCAGAGTATGAGATGCTCCTAGCCTCATGAAAGGATAGAAAGAGGGATAGTTCAACATAACAAGTAATAGATTTGAATGCCTATTTTATACTGTAAATACTCTTAGCAATAGTTACTACTAAGCTTTGGAGTAATTCAATGGCAAGGAACTTATTAGTTTAGATCTTGACAAGGGACAAGGATATATGGGGTGGGGCAAAGCTAGGCAAAGCCTTAAGTAGTTCTGGCGTAGTTGGGTTGATGCATTATTTTTTGGGATTAGAGGTTTGGCAGGATCCTGGTCATATTTTCTTGGAGAGGGGAAAGTATGCAATAGATATTCTGAGGAGATTTCGGATGGAGGATTGCAGGCCAATGTCTACACCTATGGTCACCAACTGGAAGAAGCTACATGCTTCTGAGGGAGAGTTGGTGGATCCTACCTTATATCGCCAGCTCATAGGTTCATTGATGTATATGGTCAATTCTAGGATAGATTTGTTTTTTGCGGTGAACACTCTCAGTCAGTTCATGGTGGATCCTAGGAGAGTACATTGGGTTGTCGCGAAACATGTGTTGAGATACCTTGTGGGTACAATGGATTATGGTTTGGATTATAGGAGATCGTATGGAGTTAGTTTCATTGGCTTCACGGATTCAGATTAGGCAGGCAGTGTGGCAGATTGGAAGAGTACTTCCAAATGTTGTTTTAGTTTGGGCTCGGCAACAGTGTCGTGGTTCAGTCATAAGAAAAAGTTTGTTTCTTTGATTTTTGCAGAGGCTGAGTATGTGGCAATAAGTCAGGATAGTTGTGAGGCACTGTGGCTTCACAAGTTGTTGGTGGATTTATTTGATCAAGAGTTGAGGCCTATGGTGATTTATTGTGACAATCATAGTTGCACCGAGTTCTCTGAGAATCCTATATTTCACGACAAGTCAAAGCATATTGATATTAGGTACCATTTCATATGTGATCATGTTCAGAGAAAAGCTCTGGAGTTGCATTACATTTCCATTGATGAGCAGGTTGCAGATATCTTAACGAAGTCTCTTGGAAGAGGTAAGTTCATTCAGTTCAGAGACAAGTTGGGTGTAGTGCAAAACACCTTCCTTGGTAAGAGGGAGTGTTGATTTTTGTACCTAGGAAAGTGTTCCCCTGGTGATTTTTTGTCTAAGTCACTTAAAGGGGAAAATGACATGACCCTTGCAATTAATGACTTGAGATGAGTTTTAATTTTCACTTTAGAGATTCAAGTGACTCTTTGATACATTTAAGTAAGATGAGTGAAACTAATTTTGGAGAGAATTAATTATGCATTTAATCTCATACATCCATCTAATTCATTGTGGGCTCTTGGATTAGATGACCATTCGGCTTCCTCATTTAGACACCGAAAAGGCAAGGGAAGGCATGAGAGACCATTTTTTTCCATCCACGAGTTTTGGAGAGCAGAGCAAGAGGAGAAATTGCAGACTGAGAGAGAGAAGCAGTGGGCATGATTCCCAAGACTGTACAATAGCCATAAATTCATTTTCGTAAAGCATGCATCCTGACGCAGATTTCTTGGCACAATTTTCAAGGTCTGTACAACAATGACACGTAATTTGAGACAAGGTTGAGAAAGAATTTCGAGGCATCCTATATAGTTTTTTGGGCGCAAAATTTGAGGTATTCTGTACAACATGTGGGCACAGAAATTGAGGTCTATACAATACAATTATGGGCACAAAAATCGAGGCAATCTGTATAGTCATTTTGGCACATCTTTCGAGGCAACTGGTTGGCAGAAAATTTGACTATGAAATTTCTGAATCTATTCAAATTGCTGAGCACTATGGTGGGGATAAGTTTATCTCTATTTTTTGTTGTACTTTAATTTTATAAAGAAACAAAATTACCTCTCAAGAATAGGTTTTCCCCGGAGGTTGGGGTTTTTCTTGGGTCATTTGACCAAAAAATTATGAGTCTGATTTTTATGTGTGACTGTTTTTATTACTACTTATTAGAAGTTGTACAAATTCTTCATGTGTTTCGGTCATTTTTTTGTGTGTAAATGACTTAATTTGCAGCTAAAAGTAAATTGGGTTGGGCCTTAAATAATGTTGAAAATGGTGGTTTGAAATCGGGTTGGGGAATGAGAAAAATTTGCATATATTTGATTTACAAATCTCGTAAGTCCAAATCCAACTAGGCAACTATGTTTCCCAAATTGGGATTATTCCTCCTAGCCAACTAGTAGCTAAACTTCTAGTTCTAGGAAACTTGTGGGGTTTCCTAGCCCTCCATGCCCCCAACCCTAATAACCACAACAACAACTTTCTCTTTCCCAATCAATAGCTAATCCTATCTCTTAGTCCCAAGACCGTACAGTAACCATAAATTCATTTCCATACAGCATACATCCTGACGCTAATTTATTGGCACAATTGTCAAGGTCCGTACAACAACATTAATTGTTGTTTTGTACAGCGGTGACACAAATTTCAAGACAATGCTGAGCATGAATTTTGATGCAGCATGTATAGTTTTCTGGGCATGAAATTCAAGGTAGTCTGTACAGCATGTGGGCACATAAATTGAGGTTCGTACGATATAACCGTGGGCACAAAAATCGAGACAGAGCGTACAGTCGTTTTGGCACATTTTTCGAGGCAACTAGTTGGAAAAAAATTCACTCTAAAATTTCTGGAATTATTCAACTTGCTGAGCATTGTGGTGGGGATAAGTTTACCTCTATTTTTTTGTTGTACTTTAATTTTATAAAGAAATAAGATTCTCTCTCAAGTACATGTTTTCCCTGGAGGTTGGGGTTTTGCCTGGGTCATTTGACCAAAAATTTATGAGTCTTATTTTTATGTGCGACTGGCTCATTAGAAGTTGTAAAAAAAATTCATGTGTTTCAGTCATATTTGTTTGTGTAAATGACTTAATTTGCAGCTAAAAGTAAATTGGGTTGGACATTAAACAATGTTGAAAATGGTGGTTTGAAACCGGGTTGGGGAATGAGAAAAATTTACATATATTTCCGTTAACAATCTCGTAAGTCCAAATCCAACTAGCCAACTATGTTTCCCAAATTGGGATTATTCCTCCTAACCAACTAGTGGCTAAACTGCTAGTTCTAGGAAAACTGGGGGGTTTCCTCGCCCTCCATGCCCACAACCCTAATAACCACAACAACAACTTTCTCTTTCCCAATCAATAACCAATCCTATATCTTAGTCCCAAGATCGTACATCAGCCATAAATTCATTTCCGTACAACACGAATCCTGATGTAGATTTCTTGGTACAATTGTCAAGGTTCGTACAACAACATTAATTGTTGTTTCGTACAGTAGTGACAAGGTTGGGCATGAATTTCGAGGCAGTCTGTATAATTTTCTGGGCGCAAAATTCATGGTAGTTCATACAGCATGTGGGCACATAAATTGAGGTTAGTACGATACAACCGTGGGCACAAAAATCGAGACAGTCCGTACAATCGTTTTGGCATGCTTTTCGAGGCAACTGGTTGGCAGAAAATTTTACTGTGAAATTTTTGTATGTATTCAACTTGCTAACCATTATGGTGGGGATAAGTTTATCTCTATTTTTTTGTTGTACTTTAATTTTATAAAGAAATAAAATTCTCTCAAGAACAGGTTTTTCCCGAAGGTTGGGGTTTTGCCTAGGTCATTTGACCAAAAAATTATGAGTTTGATTTTTATGTGTGACTGTGTTTTTATTACTGTTCATTAGATGTTGTAAAAATTCCTCATTTGTTTCAGTGATATTTGTTTGTGTAAATGACTTAATTTGCAACTAAAAGTAAATTGTCTTGGGCATTAAACAATGTTGAAAATGGTGGTTTTAAACCGAGTTGGGGAATGAAAAAAAATTACATATATTTGAGTTAATAATCTCGTAAGTCCAAATCCAACTAGCCAACTATGTTTCCCAAATTGGGATTATTTCTCCTAGCAAACTAGTAGCTAAACTGCTAGTTCTAGGAAACCTGTGGGGTTTCCTAGCCCTCCATGCCCACAACCCTAATAACCACAACAACAACTTTCACTTTCCCAATCAATAACCAATCCTATCTCTTAGTCCCAAGACCATACAACATCCATAAATTCATTTCCGTACAGGACACATCCTAATGCAGATTTCTTGGCACAATTGTCAAGGTCAGTACAACAATATTAATTGTTGTTCTGTACAACAGTGACACGATTTTCGAGACAAGGTTGGGCACGAATTTCGAGGTAGCCTGTATAGGTTTATGCGCATGAAATTTGAGGTAGTCCATCCAACATGTGGGCACATAAATTGAGGTTCATACGATACAACCGTGGGCACAAAAATCGAGACAATCTGTGCAGTTGTTTTGGCATGTTTTTCGAGGCAACTGGTTGGCAGAAAATTTGACTATGAAATTTCTGAATTTATTCACCTTGCTGAGCACTGTGGTGGAGATAATTTTATCTCTATTTTTTGTTGTACTTTAATTTTATAAAGAAATAAAATTCTCTCTCAAGAACAGGTTTTCCCCGGAGGTTGGGGTTTTGCCTAGGTCATTTGACCAAAAAATTATGAGTCTAATTTTTATGTGTGATTGTGTTTTTATTACTGCTCATTAGAAGTTGTAAAAACTCTTCATATGTTTCAATCATATTTGCTTGTGTAAATGACTTATTTTGCAGCTAAAAGTAAATTGGGTTGGGCATTAAACAATGTTGAAAATGGTGGTTTGAAACCGGGTTGGGGAATGAGAAAATTTTACATATATTTGAGTTGACAATCTCATAAGTCCAAATCCAACTAGCCAACTATGTTTCCCATATTGAGATTATTCCTCCTATCCAACTAGTAGTTAAACTGCTAGTTCTAGGAAACCTGTGGGATTTCCTAGCCCTCCATGCCCACAACCCTAATAACCACAACAACAACTTTCTATTTCCCAATCAATAACCAATCCTATCTCTTAGTCCCATAACTAGTTCAAGTAAATCACCCAAAATCAAAACCAAAAACAAAAACCCCCTTCTCATTCTCCCAATATTTGTTTTTATCCCCCATTCCACTGCCTTAATCCTCCTCCTCGAGAAGGGTCCTAGGAAGGTCAACCAAAATAAAATAAAATAATACTTTTAAGGTCACCTCACTAATTAAATATATGGCAATCGTTCCACAAGAAGTCAAATCTAACACATTTATTCAAACTAGATCTTGTAAGGACAAATATTTGAGTATGCAGATTTTCACAATGGGCAATCATTGTGATGTTTGTTTCTGGATTACACTATGTTCAAATTTTGTAAACCAATGTTTCAGGTGGACACTCAACCCATCATCGGGGTAGGAGAAGAATCAATCCATATTACTCAAGGGCTAACTTAAGCATAAACCTAGTAACTTCAACTTCTTGCAAGCACATAATATTAAATTCATAAACAACTTTTCTTGCATTTTGAACCACTACTATGTGATAAGGGACAATGAGCCCCTATACGTTTCATGACACTACCCTCATTCTTGAGAAAATTCAAGATGAAAATCCATGTTTCTTCTCCTCTCCTTCATTGGCCAATATCAACCCCAAGACCCTTTTTTGAGGATACGAGTTAAAGGATCATGTTTGCTCATCGCAAATGGAGTTGTCGATTGAGGCTAAAACAGAAAAGCCTATAATTGTATAGGAAGCCCTTAGAATTCCAACCATATCAGAAATATAGCTTGGAGACTTCTCGGATGGGGAATTATTCATGTCAATAAAAAGAAACAATGGAAGTGTTATAAATCATCTAAGGGCCAAGGGAGATCACTTCTTCACATTGCTTTTCCTCTTCAAAAGAAAACTGAAGAATAAAAATAAAATATAAACAAAATGTATATTTTAAAAAATAAATGAAGAAAAATTAAGCCTATGTCAAGATACATATGGGTACCCATGCCTCCTTAAATTGAATTTTAATCACAACCTCCTGTGGGATACAACCCATGAAATACCTTATTAGTGTGTACTTTTTCATAATTTTTACATATCAAGTAATGTTCAAAATCTTGAATATCAATAAGAAACTCATAAGAAGAGATTTTATTACCTCGTGCATCACCTTCAAGATGAGCTTCAACAAGGCCTTGGGAAGTTTGCCAAATCCCTTCTCAATCACTCCTTGCATGATTGCCAAAATCACAGTTTCAAGGTGTTTGGTGACCATTTCAGCGACACCTTGCCCTCTTCTGACAAGCACAAATCGTTGTGGCCTCATAACCATGCAAATTCCACTAAACCCAAAAACAATGAATGTCGCAATAAGAGCAATAACTTCAAAACGACCATTAAATTACTTCTCAATATTTATATCTCCAATAACTTGTCTCTCCTTCGAGACACTACCATCAAAGAACCACTCACCAACAATTGAGAAATGATCCATAAATATTCCAACTGGTAGAAAACTAGAAATGCATGTAAAACACAATTTTGTCTAAATTATATGAAGAGAAAATAGCTACATGGAGATTTCTACAAATTTCCATATGAGCACTACCATCAAAGAACCATTCACCAACAATTGAGAAATGATCCATAAATATTCCAATTGGTAGAAAACAAGAAATGCTTGTAAAACATAGTTTTGCCTAAAATCTATGAAGAGAAAATAGCTACATGGAGATTTCTACCATTTTCAAGGTGGGAACCCTCTATTGTTTTCATCACTATAACAAAATGAGGCCATCCTGTCGGTCAGATTACTTGGTTGGTGAAAGCGAGTAGCTAATATAGCCTCCACCAATGTCCAAGTCATGTTGATCATTGAGAAGCAAATTTGTCATTGATGACACACCATTAATGACAAAGGTGTAAATGGCATGATGACAAGCAAACAAGGTGACTTGACAAGGATGAAGCAGCATGAAGCTGACATGGCATGGCTTGGCATGAAGTTGATACGACTATGTGTAAAGGACATTGCAACATAGGTTGATTAGGACACCTAATGAGTCAAATGACCCATACTGTGGTCATTTAAAGATGATTTGGACAAGATAAGGCTTATGTACAAGCAAGCATGGACAAAGACAAATAAGGATGATATGGAAAATGATGTGGATGGCATAAAGGACAAGTTTGACAAGTTTGAAGATGAATTCAAGTCCAATCTGATGTCCTGCACAAATTGAATAATTTAAGGGTGAAGGACCATGTGTTTTCAAATTTCGGATGAAAGAGGGACAGCTTTGAATTTCGGGTGGTTAGAAGCAGCAGTCAAGCAAACGAGCAGACGCGATTTTTTTGCAGCAGCAGATTTCTTCAAACAGTCTGATATTTTTTTTGATTTGTCTATGGCTTTTCTCAACACTTTAATCAGCCTTGAATTTTTTCCACGGAGACAAAAAAATTTGTATTCTTTTGTAGCCCTAATTCTGGAAACGAGGGTTACAGCAGAGGAATTTTTGTTGTTTGTTTTTATCAAAATTTGAGCAGAGATCCAAGGATAAACTCTTCCCTTCACACTCCAATAGACACCCAAGGAATGTGAAGGAATAAGCTTGCTAGGATGAGGTAAAAATTTGGGTGAAGGAGCAGTATGAATTTTGGAGCAGCACTGAGTTTTGGGTGGACTGTTGAGTGAGGCAGTCTTCATTACATACCCGAATTTTCTTCAAAGATCTTTTGCATAGAAGCATTCCTCAGGGTATTGACAGTCCGTTTTCCTTTGTTTTCAAATAGTCACTTAGGTGGTCGTTTGACACACAAACAATCCAAAATCTGACCTAGCAAGTTTGGAGTTGTTTCTGCTACAGAATGCACAATTTAAGGTTGATCAAGACATTGTCTTGATAAGTATGATAATGTACACAGTTCAAGGTCAAGTGCATACACTAGTGATGATGCACCCTTATGCAAGATGAATGATGATGAGTCTTGAGACCTTAAAAGATGCAGACCTTGATAGCAGAGCTTCATAAGTTCACTGAAGATAGGAAGAGAAAATTCAGGCTTGAACTGAGGTAAGTGAAAGATGAAGGTATATGCCCTGGCAAGATGAGGAAAATCAGACTTGGCATTTTTCAAGAGCATCCAAGGTATGTAACTCTAGAGTTGATTGATATTAAGTTAGGAATGAGATAAGTTTGGTATCATAACGTCTGGATTTATCCGCAGTTAAGTATGGTGGCAATGATTGAGACAGACTTGAGAAAATTTGTTGATAAGAGCAATATGTTTGTGGTGACTGAGGTTTGAAGCAGAGATGTAACAAAGAACTATTGAAGAACAGCGTAACAGAAGGTAAAGAAGGATGGGGATGTGCGATACTTCCATGAAGCCTTTCTTAGTCTGAGTTATGACTTTGGCTAGGGGTCTTCCATAGATGTACACAATTATGATATGATGTTGATGATAATGTCTTATACACTATGTTGTCTTGATTCACTATGATGATACATTGGTATGATAATGTACTTCTATATTTGATGTCTACTTATTTATGATGATCTCTTACAGTCTGTGTAAAGCCTGCTATAGCATCCACAGTTGAAGTCCGATCTATGATACTTGATGACATGATGTTATTGACTACGATGTTGATATGTTGAAGATGATGCATAAGATGTACACCCTGTCAGAGCTTGATGATGACATGTTCAGATCTTGATGTTTGATGAATGAAAAGTTCTCAGCCAAGTGTATTGCAGCAGTGTTGATAACATTGTCGATGAGCAGATGAATTGTGGTAGAGAGGAGCAACAGTGATGAGCAGAAATTTATGTGCAAAGCAGAGGTTGGTTGTGCAGCAAAGCCATATGATTCCCTGCAAAAATAATCTTGCACTTGAGGATTGGACTTGTCAAATCCCTGCAAAACCTTTCTTAGTTGGATCTAAGAAAACCAGGCTGGATCCTGTTTCATAAATAGTGCTCTATTTATCAGTTGATGGTGATTCTAATTGAAAATATTGTAGTATTCTAATGTAAATAAATAAAGATAAAATTAAAAATATTCGTGTCTTGTCTCTTGATGTGATGGCTTATGATTTATGGTTGATGCATATAATTATGTGATTAATGCTTGATGATTAAAAGAAGGTAAAAAGTTTA
Organism: Pseudotsuga menziesii; assembly: GCA_001517045.1. Taxonomy (NCBI): domain Eukaryota; kingdom Viridiplantae; phylum Streptophyta; class Pinopsida; order Pinales; family Pinaceae; genus Pseudotsuga; species Pseudotsuga menziesii. The sequence goes on along the minus strand of LPNX010385163.1, from coordinate 195,618 downwards.
TAATTGCTCTCACTGATTCACCCCCCCTCTCAGTGTGGCCATTGTGTCCAACAATCACGTGCAAGCGTTTGTGGTCGTGCACTAGCACATGCAAAAATGCTTGGGAGCAGGTGTTTGTCCTAGCCTCTAGTTGATAGTGAAATAAATATACCCACTCATATTGACCAAATTAAATTGCACTAATGGACACCCCCCCCTCCACATGATACTACATCTCGACACTTTAGCCTCAAAAAGAGGAAGCTTGATAATAAAAAAAGGATGTTATCCTAAAATAATATCTAAGCATAATAATGTTAAGTTTTTAATGGTTATATCAGATCTTATAACATTTAGCTTCATAAGAGAACCATAAGCCAAAAGATCATTGAAAGATAGACAAGCACAACCACACAAAAAGAACACAAAGATTTATCTCGGGAAACCCCCATGGAGAAGAAAACCCAGCAAAAACTTCCTCTGTATAAGATGTATAAAAGATAAAAGACAAGACCCAAAAATAGGTGCCCCTCCCTCCAACAGATCTCTCTCTCTCTCTCTCTGCTTGCGCTATGCACAAGTGAGTGTGTGTAGAAATGAGAGCCTCACTTCTATTTATATTCTTATGTTCACTTGATTTTCCACTTAACAAGTCGGCCCCACTATAACTGACTGGGCCAACTTCTCTAGGAGGACTCTAGCAACTTAATATTATATTAGCTAGGGTGCTAATGACCCGACTTACAATGGAGGGAATTTCCTCATGACTCTTAGTAATTCTCCCGCTAGGAACATAGGGGATAATAAGTAAATACACTTCGAAGTTACAATAATTCAACAAATACCCTGGCATAAGCCCATCCAAAAAGTAGTAGCGTGCATTGTCAAAGCATGGCAGTGTGATATTTTCAAACAAAGTCTAGGACTCCAATGCATCGGCAACAAAGTTCAGTCCCCAACAGTTCTTGAGCCCTGTAAAAATTGTAGCCTTGACAATGGCACAACATAATTATAGCTTAAAACTTCAGTGCATCCAGTGTCATGTTTTTGTTGTTGAAGGCATGTTGAATATTGGGCCAGGATTAATGTAACACTGACAAAAATGTACCAAGAAAGGTAATAACACAAAAAATTGAAACAAACCAAACAACAAAATTTGCACCAGAAACAGCTACTACAAACAATACAGCCGAAGAGGAAAAAGTGTAGAGAACACAAAGTTACAAATAAAGCAATAACAAACACAAATCTATTCAAAGCAAGGAAAGGATTGTAACAGTCATTACAAATCTCCGACCATATTTTTATAGTTCCAATGACTTGTCCAATCTCTGGTGGTGACACCAAGAATCAAGTAAGGGCCAAATATTTTTTATATCTGTATTTCGTTTACAGCACTTTACCTCAATAAGTGCCAAATATTTTTATATCTGTATTTTGTTTCCAGAGCCTTGATTTAAACAGATTTAAACAAAATGATATACATCGCTCCACCAAAGATAGTTGAAAATCAAATAAAAGCATGCTAAGTAAACAATTACTAGGCTAGTACCATATACCATCAAATTCAAATGCTGCTACAACAGGTTGATTATTCAGCGTTTATGAAAATCCAATCCTTGCATTGTGCATCAGACCATGGTCAACGCCTCTCTGGAACCCCTCAAACAATTAAATGAACGAGCGATCATCTCCCATCGCATGGAGTAAGAGGGGCAGAGCAGCACAAATCCTCAAAATTTTAACATTCTAAACACCATTTCTCTCAAAGCACAAGAGAATGCAGAGTCTGTCCATAAATCTTTACATGCAAATACACTGCTAATGGTCATGGTAATCTTATTTAACCAAAGTTCAATGTAATTAAAACAGAAGATACATGTTGCAATAGCCTGAAATGAAGAGCCAAACATATGGCTTCAAAGAGTGTATATCTTGCTTAGCAAGCAAAAATGCTCTTACAAACTTATATTTGGAGTTATATACACAAAAATAAATCAGGAACAACTTTGGCACACATGGACATTAAAATATATTAGAGTCCAATTTCAATACCTCTTAAATAGGTTTCTAACCCAGACAGCACTATAGGTGCTGTACAAAGTTCTAAATTTCCTCCATCCTGAGAAATACTTGCCTATAACTGCACGATAGCTTGGGCGCGTCTTAACAAGATTCCAATAATCTGAAAGATGTGTTCTTGATCTAATATACTCATCCCCCTTATCAAGCACCTCAATACGAGCTAAAATTGGAACAAACATTGCATCTGCCATAGAAAACTCTTCACCTGCTAAATAGGTGGACTCTGCAAGTTGATTGTCTGCATCATCAAGAAGACTGATAAGTTGTTCCTTGCTTTGATTCAAAGCATCCTGGTCCTTCAATTGCTCCTCTGTCGCATAAGCATCACGAAGCTTTAAATGATACTTGCTAGCAAGATCGGGACTCTCGGCCATTCTTGCAATTAAAACTCGTCTCTTGAATCTTGTAAAGAATAAAATATACTTCTTGGGAACATGCATGAGTGTGAACAGCTTGGGATTCCATCCATCTATTTTCTTCATCCACTCGAGCATTTTCTCACGGTCTACAACATCTCCCCCTAAAGGTGAGTTGATGCTATCAATATACCTGAGATGCAAAATAATTGAAATGATCAACAAATCGAAGACTTTAATTCAAAACATTGAGTAAGATTAGATAAGAATCATCACAAAATAATATAAACAAACACAAAAAATGGAAGCATCCAAACTACAGGGAAAAAAATCACAGGCAAAACATAACATAATCTGGGAGAAAATCAAAATGCCTGCAATTGGATTTGAATACAAGAAGATTTGTTTATAGTAGGTAATGCAAGTAAATTCTCCCACCTATTCCAGCAACCTTCTGCATTTCATACATAATCAATTAACATAACAGATAAGTGAATGGTTAAGAGAAACATACTGAATGATGTCAAGTGTGTCAAAAAGAGCAAGTTCAGCGTTCTTAATTACAGGAATTTTTCCAGTTGGATTCATGCGGAAAAAATCCAAATCTAGGTTCCTGGCCTTCAGAGGATTCAATCGGAGAGATGAATAATCCACGCCTTTCTCCTCCAAAGCAAGGCGCACCTTCTGACTGTCTAGGGAAAAGGGATGGTGATATAGCTGCATTTCTGTGTAATGCTTCACAGCATCTCCAGATAAGCTATGGAATGGTTCAGCAAGATTAGCTCCTAATTTAATGCCGACTGTGATACCTGAACTACAAACTCTTCGAAGATGAGTTAGAGATTGTACTGGTCATTCTCATTAATCAGTTTCCTGTCTCATTAATGGCCAACTATTTAACCAAGTCTGCATTCAAATCAAGCCTCTTCAACCAACCCCCTCAATTTAAAGTCAAGTTGCAATGTCCATGCACCTGAGCTTTGGATATCCTCCACTGTCCTTGCTGGTGCAATTTATAAGTCCTGCCGCAAGAAATAACAGCAGTTTTATGAAAATGGCCAAACCCTGAAGATAGGATAATTTAAAAAAAAAATTAGAACAGGAAGATTATGTAAGACAAAACTCAGTCGATACTACTGCAGAATAAAAAAACCCAAGTTAGATCACAAACTTTCCTGACAAGCAATTCACAAATAAATTAAAAGCATGAAACTCAAGTAAGTGAAAAGCTAATGGCAGACAAAAAAATGTTAGCCATTGCAAAGATATTACTTGCATCTTTGCTCTTCCAAATTGTGGGCATGTAGATCTCCAGTTTTATTGAAATATCAAGGCCTAATGAGATTTACAGGACGCTGTTGCAAATTCAGAGTCCCTCAAATTCAAGTTGTTCCATTGAGGCTCAATCTGACCTGAAGGCCATTCTCTTGGCCTTTAAGTAGATCGACTCAATTGTACTCTTTGCCATATTCCTGTTAATATAAGTTGCATTCTTCCAAAAATACAAAAACAGAAAAAGGCAAGCGTCCTCTTAGATAAAATATATTATATAATGGAGAATTACAACAGAAGCACATCTGACAAGAGTCAATGAAAGATTATAATCTCAACTTAAAGAAATTCACACAGATAATATGTTTAGAACAATGTTGAATATGTTTTATTCCAATATGTTCAATGTTCTTTTGTACATCATAAGTCATGCAGGGGAAGCACCAAGAGTCATGAGAGATGAACCGGAATGAGAAAATTTCACTTAAATGTACATTTGATAAATAAGATGTATTTAGGGGTGGCAGGTGTGCAGGGGTTGAGGGGGGGTCATTCTCAATCCCAAAGGAATTGCCATATGCTTGGGGGATTAGGCATGCCACCAACAATAAGGCTGAAGATCCACTGGCCTTCCAAGGACTCACTCCTAAAGGACAGAACTACCTCCAATGTCGTCATGGTTATCATATGCCTGGGGGATTAGGCATGCCACCAACAATGAAGCCAAAGATCCACTGGCCTTCCAAGGACTCAAACTCCTAAAGGACAGAACTATGGCCAAGGTAATCATAATTATCATATGCTTGGGGAATTAGGCATGCCACCAACAATGAAGCTGAAGATCCATTGGCCTTCCAAGGACTCAAACTCCTAAAGGACGGAACTATCTCCAATGTTATCATCTGAGCAATCCGTACTTGCTCTTTTTCCTTAACCATCATTGCCATAATTCTTTAATGAGTCTCCCCTTAGTTGCAATGCTTCTGAAGCATCACTCTATTTTATGTGAAATGTCATCTAAACTTGCAGGCAAACGTCATGTCAAATTTAGGCACAACAATGACAGAAGGAGAGCTTACTCTACTCTCCACATCTGGGAGGATCTTCAGAAAACCTCACATTCTATGTCATGACCAAAAGGAGTAGCAAGAAAGTCACTTAAAGGTAACCACACAACAGTTTCCTCACATCCTAACTTTGGGAGTAGTTATCTTTTGAGAGAGTGCCCAAAATTGTGGATCTCAATTCCATTAGATGCAAAATGGTCGCAGGATTTGCAAAAAGTGGTCATAATACAAAATCTGATAAATATTGAGGAAGTTAGCAATTCCAAAACCATCGTTTAAAGAGTCGCACACCTCTTTTGACCCTTCTTTGCTCAAACATGTGACTCATCTCCCTTTATTTGAGTTGTTCTATCACTCTTCTAACCAATTTGTCCCCTTTCCTAATGAAGGTTTACCTCTCTTTTTGACTTGTCAAAGTGTTGTTACAACCACCTTCGCTACTTCATTAGTTTTTTACCTTGTCAAGAGGAATATAAGTCATTTTTATTTGATTCTAAAATAGATCTAGGATTTTAGCAAAGAAAGAATTGTTTAATAAGAATGGAGTTGAGACTCAAGTCCTATAAAAAGAGATTTCCTCTCGCATTTCATTTGTTGGTTGTTGTTGGTCTATCGTGTAACATTTGGAGAGCTCTATTCAATGTTAATGCTAAAGGCTTTGGAGGAAACTTTCTTGGTATCTACTTGTGTATGTGTCACTCATTTTTTGCTCCTTGCTTCTTGTTGGAGGTAAATACCACAATAGCATAGTCATTTCTTTCATTTTTTCTTGACCATTTTAAGGGTACTTCTACCCTATTGAAAAAAAGTATAGTATGTTAAATTCTCTCATTAGTTTTTTGTTATTTTACTTGGAAGCGATTTCTGTTTTCCATCTTTGCAATCTTTCAGATTGTGCAATCTTTACATGTAGAGTGCACCCCTACAGGAAAGGAATGAGAGATCTATTCTCTCCCTATGTGATCTTGTGTAGGATCCTTCCAACACATCAATTAGATTGAAGCTAGCGTAAAACAATCTTCCTCTCTTGGTGATCTTTCTAAGCAAAGCCCTCTTCTTAAGTCTTGGGTGAAAATGCCCTTTAGTCTTTTGGCACTAATCTCTCCTTACAACCATATATATATTTTAAAACATCAAAAATATTTTCTCTTTCAGTCTTAAGGTGAAATTATGTTTTCAGTGGGAAAATCCTACTTCTATTTCACAATTATTCTAGATCTACTAGTTCTTTAGTGAATACTTTCTTGGAATAGATTTAGCAACAAATCTAAAAATTTAACCCTAAGATATATCATAGAATTTTCGGATTTCTTTCTCTGAAATCTTTGTGTTTTAAAGGAACAAATCTATATAGACTAGGCCAATAAAAACATGAATTTTACTTCATAGATATACTAATTGCATATTCAAGTTTCATTACTCACTTGTACTTTCAATTTATTTGACTTTATTTGTGAGTAATTCTTAATTTCTGCAATATATAAATTACATTATTTATGCATTAAAATAGAAATTTGTTATTCATTGCTTGGTTTAAGAGTTAGATATTTTTACCTTGGAATTGTTGATAAAATTTCCGCAATTTCTAGCAAGCAGAATCATGATTAAATCATACACATTGCAGAAATTTCATTAGCCTAAATATTCTTAAGCATTTCATATTTTTCTTGGGTTAACTCATTGAAATTTTAATTCTGAAAATTAATTTACGTTTTGCATTTTTACTCACAAATTCATAATTTCAATTTTTCTTTCAAACTTCTATTCATATTAATCTAAAAGAAATTCATAGTTGTTTTCACCACTAAATCTTGAGCATAATCACCTTGTTCTTTGTTACTTAAAATATTTCACTTACATCTTTCATTCTTGCAATTAGATTAATTTAATTGATTTTTTATTTAGCTTTTAGTATTTTCAAAGTTCTTATTTTTATTGGTTTAAGTTCTTTAAATATGAATCGTGCTTTTGTTATCTTAAATAATCTATTGATTCAGATTTTTCATGCTTTGATTAAATCAATATAAGAGAATTTTCATTAAATATCCAATCATCCTTGAGCTTATTACAAGCTCTAGGGTTTCATCATAGATCTTCTTAGGGTTGGACATTTTATTGATTCACATAGTTCATGGTAGATGTTCATATATTTTATTGTGGATTAGAAACTTGTCTCTCTTGTCATATATTGTTGGCGCATTTCCATTTGAATCTTAACATTTCGAAGTCTCTTTTCAAGTTGTAGATTCATTTGGCATCTTAAGTACATGTTTTTATTTGATATTTTTATCGCGCGTAAGTTATAACTAACTCATCATTCACTTATAGCAAACATCTTTTATTTATGGAAGCCTCTCTTGGCTTTTGAAAGTTGGCCTAAAAAGAAGGGGTTGAATTTGTGGTGAAAGTCACAATCATTCCAAGGTTTATTTCAAGCAACTAGATAATTACGAACTAGGTGATTATGGTCAAAAGAATTAGTGATAAAATACATTTTATACGAGTAGTGAGAACCACTATGGAATTTCCCTTGAAAAAGTGTAAATTCATGCTTACAAGAGAAACTTAAATTATGATTTGCTTTGAACAATGGGAGTTAACTATAACTTAATTGAATGATTTGCTTGAAAGGATGAAAATTAACTATAACTTACGCACAATAAACATATAAAATAAAAAGATGTACTCAACACGCCAAATGATTCCACAACTAAAAGGTATGCAACTAAACACTTGGATTCAATTGGAAATGCTTCAATAATATATGACAAGCCTACAAGGTGCAGTAAAAGCATAAAAGACAAAGAAATTCACAATAAAAATATGAAAATGAACCATGCATTATGTGAATTAATAAAATGACCAAAGCTAAAAACTGAGTTTCTCTCAGTTTCAGCCACTAGTTTAAATGTCAAAGATTTATCTCTGTTTAATGCCCAACCCAAAAATAAATAAGGCTGGAAATTGCACAAAATTTCAGACTGATAAAATCACTGCTGTAACTCAACTTTAATGACACAAAATAAAATATTAAATGCACTCCATGAAATTTCAGGCTCAAGAATTTTTGGCAAACTTGCCCAGAAAAAACCCACAAGGGGAAAACCTGTTAAGAGAGAGAGATGTTTATTTTCAGAAAAATATTACAGCAAAAAACTCAAATTTTCAGACCAACTTATCTCAACCAGATGAAAATTTTCTGCCACATTTTCTGTGCCAAACAGGAAAAATCAAACTTGGGAAAAAAAATTCTGCCTCGATTTCTGTGCTGCTGTATGGACAGACTGTACATGCTGACTGTGCGGACCTTGAAATCTGTGGCCAAAAAATTTGCTCGAAAATCGTGCCAAGAAATCTGCCTCGAAAATCATGCACGTTGTACTAAAAACTGTACTGTACGGACCAACAATAAATGTTGTTGTCCTCCTCGATTTTGGTGCCCTCTCTTGCTGCTGTCCTTTCCTCGGAATGTGTGCCAAGAGAAAAAAACTTGTTGCTGGTGTTTTCTCCTCTTTCTCAGAAAAAATGGCTCTGCTCTCTCTCAGCTCTCTCCTTCACTCACTTTCTCAAAAAGTGAGTTATTTTTGCCTTCACTTGCCTTTTTGGTGAAAACCCTAGGGTTCATCTAATCCAATGGTGGAGATTAAATGAGATGAGTGGATGAGATTTAATGCTCATTAAATCTCATTTGAAAATTAAATTCACTCACCTCACTTAAATTTTCCAAAAAGCGAGTTTATTTTCAAAGTCAAATTAAATGCTCATCTCAAGTCATTTAATGCAAGGGTCACTTTATTTCCCCCTTTTAAGTCCCTAAGGCTAAAGTCACCTAGATGAACACTTTCCTAGGTACAAAAATCAACACACCTTCTTACCGAAGAAGGTGTTCTGCACCACTCCCAACTTGTCTCCAAAGAAGACAAACTTGCCCCTCCCCAAAGATTTCTTCAGAATATCTACAACCTGCTCATCAGTGGAAATATACTGCAAAGTCACTGCTCCTCTCTGAACATAATCTCAAATGAAATGATACCTGATCTCAATATGCTTTAACCAGTCATGAAATATTGGATTCTCAGAGAGCTGGATGCGACTCTGATTGTCACAGTATATAACCGTAGGCCTCATCTCATGATCAAATAAATTCACCAACAACTTGCGAAGCCACGACACCTCGCAACTGGCTTGACTGGTTGCCATATACTCAGTCTCTGCAGAACTCAAAGCAACCGACTTTTGCTTTCGACTGAACCACGACACTGCTGCCGAGACCAAATTGAAACAACATTCGAAAGTGCTCTTCCGGTTTGCAACACTGCCTGCCCAATCTGAATTTATGAAGCCAATCAACCTGATCCCATCCAACCTCCTATAGTCCAAACCATACTCCACTGTCCCTGCAAGGTAACGCAACACATGTTTTGCAGCTACCCAATGCACTCTCCTAGCCTCAACCATGAACTGACTGAGTGTGTTCATTGCAAAACACAAATCTGGCCGAGAGTTGACCAGATACATAAAAAAACCAATGAGTTGACGGTATAGTGTAGGATCCACCAACTCTCCCTCAGAGGCATGAAGCCTCTTCCAATTGGTGACCATCGGTGTAGACATTGTCCTGCTATCCTCTATCCGAAATCTCCTCAGAATATCAACTGCATACTTTCCCTATCCCAGGAAAATATTTCCAGGCTCCTGCCAAACCTCCAATCCCAGAAAATAGTGCATCAACCCAATATCAGTCATCTCATACTCTAAAGCAAGATCTTTCTTGCAAGCTGCAATGGTTCTCTCTCCTCCTGTGATAAGTAAGTCATCCACATACAACAGAAGAATGAGAGGATCATCTCCAACCATGATGAAATAGAGATTCGGATCTGCCTCACTCTTCTGAAGCCCCATCCACTGCAAGTAAGAGTCAGTCCTAGAGTACCAAGCTCTAGGAGCTTGCTTCAGCCCATACAAGGCTTTCTTCAGCCTGCAAACATGTAACTCTCTCTCATGAATCTCAAATCCCTAAGGCTGCTCAACATAAACCTCCTCCTGTATGATTCCGTTGAGAAATACAGTCTTCACATCCATCTGATGGATCTTCCAACCCATTTCCACCGCAATGAAAATCAATGCGCTAATCAAAGTATAACAAGCAACCGGCATAAGGATCTCATCATAATCCACTCCCTCAACCTGTGAAAACCCCCGCGCTACAAACTGAGCCTTGTACTTCTCCACACTACCATTTGCAGCATGCTTTAGCTTGTAAAGCCACCAAGAAGCCACCACTGACTTCCTCTCAAGCCTCAGAACTATCTCCCAAACATCATTCTTCATGATGAAATGGTACTCATCCATCATGGCATCTCGCCAAACATGATGTTGGGAGGCCTCCTCAAAAGTAGAAGGCTCTAAATCACGAAGACTAGCCACTAATGCCATGCCCAATCTGTCTGGCATCTGAATAGTCCTCACTGACTCCATGGGTGTCCCAAACTCCTGAGCTTCCTTCAAGGTGTCCCAAAGCCACTTAGGCTTCTTCTTCCCTAAAGGTTGCTCCCACACTGGTCTGTCCTCATCTGATGGACTACCAGAGGTAGAAGCCCCAATAACCTGTGAACCAGAAGCTGGTGTACCAACAACTGGTGAACTTTGTGATCTTGATGCTCTGTACGGTGAACCTGTAATCTGAGACCCAAAACATGTCCCCGAAGATCCTATTGGTTGAACCACTGAAATTGGTGAACCTGTGCCCATGTTGTGTGGTCCAGTAACTCCAAAAACCTGTGAACCTGATTGTTGCACTAACGGTACCTGTGACACTACCTGAGGTGCAGGAACCTGCTGCTCTCCCTACTCCAACTCTCTAGACTTCCTGAAGGTCCACTCCTCCTCAAACTTCACCTCCCTCCTCACAACAACTTTCCTCTGAGAAGGAAGATAAATACGGAAGGCCTTCGAAGTCTCATCATAGCGCAAAAAGATGCCCTTCTCTACGGTGGGCTCCAACTTTGTCTTCTTCTTAGAAGGGACATGAGAGTAAGTCAAACAACCAAATATTCGAAAATGGCTAACCTCAGGCTTCTTTCCTGTGAAACTCTCCTCAAGTGTTATGTTCCCCACGGCACGATGGGGACTCCTGTTCTGAAGATAAACAGTTGTACTACATGCCTCTTCCCAAAGGAAGAAAGGAAGTGACCGGTCATGTAACATAGCTCTAGCTGCTCCAACAATAGTCTTGTTCTTCTTTTCTGCCACTCCATTCTCCTTTGGAGTGTATGAAACCGTCAACTGCCTCCAAATGCCCTCATGTCTGCAATATCTATCAAACTCCTTGGAGGTATACTCACCCCCGTTATCCGATCTGAGAGCCCGTATCTTCCTCCCTGTCTGTTTCTCCACAAGAGCTTTGAACTCTTGGAACCTCTGCAAGACCTCCTCATATTTCTTGCTCTTCAGGAAGTAGATCCAGGTCTTCCTGGAATGATCATCGATGAATGTCACATAGTACTCATCCTCTCAAAGAAAAAGATGACTTAGGTCCACACAAATCTGAATGTATCAAGTCAAGAATCCCTACTGACCTGCTATCACTGCTAGGAAAAGCAATCTTGGTGTACTTTCCCAAAGCACACCCCATGCAAACATCACTCTGCTCTGTGCTAAACTCTAGCAAACCTGTAACCATATGTCTCAACAACCTCAAAGCTGGATGATGCAAGTGAGCCATCCTCCTATGCCACAGCTCACAGAGCTCGCTATTGTTGCTATGTGCCAAGGCATGTTGAGGCTGAAATAAGAGCTTCTATAGTTTCCCACATCTAACTCCAATGGCAAATGAAGCAGATGGTCCTACAATCTTCGGAAACACCCGCACATGTCCATCTAGGAAGGACACCCCAAGACCCCGATCTTCAATCATGGAAACTGAAACCAAGTTCTTTTTCAGCCCAGGTACATATAATACATCTCTCAAAACCATGGGACTCATGGACTCGCTTTGAAAGGTGATGGTTCCACGCCTAACTGCTTTGACTGCAGAATCATCTCCCAACACAACCTCCACATCAGTCTCTGCTTGTGAAAGCTCGGAGAACATCTCTCGAGCACCTGTCTGTCAGCCTCCGCTGAAGCTGAAGCTGTCTGTTGTTGCTTCTTCTTCTTCTTATTTGGACATTGCCCAACATAGTGCCCCATCTTCTGACAAGCAAAGCATTTTATAGTGCTCAGATCCTTCTTTTTCCCATCCTGTTGCTTGGCCCCACCCTTCTTGGGACCCTTTTTGAACTTCTTCTTCCCCTTCGTTGTCAAAGCCTCATCCTCCCTACTAGTTGAAGCGCTGCCCTGCAAAAGACCCTTCCGAGTCTCCTCCTGAACAAAATCATCACATATCCTGTCCCATATAGGTAAGTTCTCCCTAGCTACCAAAGCCTCCACAAACACAGACCAAGGCTTTGAAACCCCATTCAAAGCTGTCCACACTAGCTTTGCATTAGGAACAACCTCCCCAACTGCTACAAGCTCATCTCTCAATATCACAACCTAGTAAGTTAAGATATCACAACCTCTCCTTTGGCCATTTTGATACTCTTCAGCTTCTCCCTCAAAACCATCTTCCGATTTTCGTTTGAGCTCTGAAACAATCCAGTCAAAGAATCCCACATCCAAAATGCACGGGTCTTACTCAAGATGTGAAGAATCACATGGACTTTAACTACATCTAGAATTATCCTTCTAGCTTTTATGTCCTTCTTGTTGAAGGCCATAAGGGCTGCTGCATCAATGGTAGGGGTAATAACAATAGGGATTGTTGTAGTGTTATGAACCACCTCATCCCACAACTCATTCTTCTCCAATATCAACATGATCCTAGCTTTCCATAGAATAAAATTCCCAACCCCATCAAGCCTATCCTCCATTCTAAGTCCAGTGGAAGTCATATTTCTCAAAATTCAAGTTTCAACTAAGGCTGCTCACTGTCAAAAGAAAATTTTATGAGTTCTGGAAATTACTTTTTGTCTGCAATAATTTAATTTTCTGCCCCACCAAGCTCTAATACCATGAAAGTTTTTCTCAGTTTCAGCCACTGGTTTAAATGTCAAAAATTTATCTATGTTTAATGCCCAACCCAGAAATAAATAAGGCTGGAAATTGCACAAAATTTCAGACTGATAAAAACAGTGTTGTAACTCAACTTTAATGACAGAAAATAAAATATTAAATGCACTCCATGAAATTTCAGACTCAAATTTTTTTGGCAAACTTGCCCAGGAAAAACCCACAAGGGGAAAACCTGCTAGGAGAGATTTTTATTTTCAAGAAAATATTACAGCAAAAAACTCAGAAATTTTCAGACCAACTTACCTCAAACGGATGAAAACTTTCTTCCTCGTTTTCCGTGCCAAACAAGAAAAATCGAACTCAGAAATTTTATGTTTTCTGCCCCGATTTTCGTGCCGGTATACGGATTGTATATACGCTGTACAAGTTGTATGGACTGACAGTATGAACTAACTGTATGGACCTCAAAATTCGTGCCGAAAAAAATCTCGAAAATCGTGTCCATAAATATGCCTCAGAAATCGTGCTTGTTGTAATGAAAACCATACTGTACAGATTGTACAGACCAGCAATAAATGTTGTTGTCCTCTCCTCGATTTTTCGTGCCCTATCTTGTTGCTGCCCTTTCCTCGAAATGCATGCCAAGAGAAAAAAACTTGTTCTTGCCGGTGTTTTCTCTTCTTTCTCATAAAAATGGCTCTGCTCTCTCTTAGCTCTCTCCTCCACTCTCTTTCTCAAAAAGTGAGTTATTTTTGCCTTAACTTGCCTTTTTGGTGACAACCCTAGGGTTCATCTAATCCAACGGTGGAAATTAGATGAGATGGGTGGGATGAGATTAAATGCTCATTAAATCTCATTTAAAAATTAAATTCACTCACCTCACTTAAATTTTCCAAAAAGTGACTTTATTCTCTAAAGTCAAATTAAATGCTCATCTCAAGTCATTTAATGCAAGGGTCACTTTATTTCCCCCTTTTAAGTGACTAAGGCTAAAGTCACCTAGGGGAACACTTTCCTGGGTACAAAAATCAACAAAACCAAACCCTAGGGTGATTAAACTCATGGATATTTTCCATTGTTCCTCCAAGTTTCCGGGACGGAGTCGCGTGGGAGTGGGGAAACACACATTGGAGACGTGTAGAGACACCCCAAAATTTTGGGGTATTTTGGGGGACTGGGGGGCGTCAAGGTCTCTAAAATTATAAAAAAAATAGAAAATAATAAAAATATGAACCACAACATATAAACTCTAATGTTCCCGAAGGGTTTAATGTAATGTAAATGTAATCCTTGTAGCCAAGCATATCATATCGATGTTTGTTTCTTTTTATTTGTTTCTATTTTGATTTATAATGACCATTTAGTGTAAAAGACTAAAATTTGAGATGAACCATTTTTGATTTTAAGTAAAAAAATTTAAAAATTCGAGGGGGGTAGGGGCTTGTGGGAGCCCCCCATTTTCAAGAGGGGGCATGTGGGATCCCCCCAATACGGGAAACTCGTAGACCTGCGTTTCCCCAAGTTTCGCAGAAAGGGGAGGCGTTGGGAAACGTTTCCCATGGAACCTCCCAGCCCTCGGGGCGTGGGAAGTGCAGGGGGCGTGCCTCCAACCCTGGGAGACGCGTCCCCGTGGAACATTGATATTTTCTTATATTACTTTAATCTTAAAATGAAATGGGAAATTAAGCCAATAAGAATGTAAAGAAATAATCCTAAAGAGCACTTGGTGGCTTAGAATGAAATTTAATCACCAATTAAATTAGACTAATTGCAAGAACATAAGATGTAAAAAAAAACTTCTAGAAACTAGATAATTAAAAACCAGGTGATTATGCTCAAAAGAATTAGTAGTAACCACCACTTTATATGAGTGGTAACAACCACTATGGAATTTCCCTTGAATAAATGTGATAAAGATTACAAGAAAAACTTAAATCTGAAATGTCATCTAAACTTGGAGGCAAGCATCACGCCAAATTGCAACAATGAAAAGAGCTTACTCTCCACATTTGGGAGGACCTCCAGAAAACCTCAATTTCTATGGCATGACCAAAAGGAATTTCCACTTTATATGAGTGGTAACAACCACTATGGAATTACCCTTGAATAAATGTGTGATAAAGATTACAAGAAAAACTTAAATCTAAAATGTCATCTAAACTTGGAGGCAGGCATCACGCCAAATTTAGGCGCAACAATGAAAGGAGAGCTTACTCTCCACATTTGGGAGGATCTCCAGAAAACCTCAATTTCTATGGCATGACCAAAAGGATAAGCAAGAAATCCACTTAAAGGTAGCCAACAAATGCGGTGGTTGAAGATTTTATTGGAGGGAGGGAGGGGGATGAAAACCCCCCACCTTGTCACCTTGCTAGCATTCTCTCCAACATTTAATGGACTCCACAACCCAAATGTCCTCACATATGTGAGGCTTGTCACATCTATCGGGATCTATTAATTCCATGTTGCACCCCTCAAATGGGTCATTCATATGCCACATTCTCTCCGCCCCCATGCCCCCAACAATATTCATATGCCTCACCTCTTGCCTTCGACTTTGCCAAGGAACATGGCCTCAATTAGGTGCTCATGTTTATGTTGTGCCTTGTCTAAGGAAGTAAGGGCCTTGAAAAGATGTCGAACAACTACAATAGGGATATTGTGGATACCCCCGGGAATTTGCTCGATGGAAAACCATGGCCCTCCAATTTGTTCGATGGAAAACCAATTGGACTCTCAACTAGCCCACATGAAACATAAATGGGAATTGTTACTACCCATGTTGACTTGAGTATCCATATGTGATTTTAGCACATTTTTAGCAAGCGTTACAAGTGGATGGAGCTTTGGGATGGCTAATGTTCCTTCATGATCGCATTTTGCTTCATTATTGTGTTGATGCAATAGTGTTGATGATGTATGAACATATAGGTGCTCCTTATGGGATATGGTTGATATTGCTATGGTGGCCTTCAATGCACTCTACCTCATGACACATGGATTGCACTTGAGGCCCCTTTGTTGGTGATTTTACATAAAGCACCTTTTCTTTGTGGCACTTGTATGATGGTGTGGACATCTTTCTCTTGTCTAGTTCTCTTTCCTTTAATCACATGAATGACTTCATAACACTGTTGGGTACCAACTTTGGCTGAGCACCCTCTTATTTTCTTCTTCTTTGGCATATGGGGACATATTCTTGGATTGTAGAGGGGGTCATTCCTTCCTTCATGGTGACATTTATTTATTGTGGAAACTTTCTCCTTGGTTTTGATGCTTCTATCATGGATTGATGGTCTCCTTGGTTCATGGCTTAATGAGTTGGCATGTAGGTTGGGTTAATTGATATGTAGACATTCATTCCTTACTTTAATGAAATGCTACACATGGAGGGTTTTACTTGATGGATGGATTGCTCTACAAACATTTGTTGGTCTTCCTTGATGAATGCCCACCCTTTGGAGGGTTGTTTACACACATCCAAGCCATTTTTGGGGGGAAATTTTGGAGGGGCATCTTCGCTTCTAGAGTAGTTAGTTTTTGACAAAGTGCGCAAAATTGTGCTAGATGCCATTAGATGCAGAGTAGCCACAAGATTTATGAAAAGTGGTTATAATAGAAAAATCTAATAAATATTGAAGGAAAAAATTCCAGAATTGTCATTTACAAAGTCACATCATATTTTTGTTACACGTTCCTTTTGGAGCCTTTTCATGGAGAGCGTTCACCTATTTGAGGAAGCACTCCACCTTTTGAGGCCTTTTGCTTGGAGTGATACCTTTGGAGAGCCATTGGAGGCTAGGTATGACTTCTTGTCATCATCCACCCTCATGTGATAGAAGCACCCCCTTCTTGGACCTTTCTTCTCTTCAATATCGTACTTTTAGATTTGACCACAATATTTCATGGATGTTGCTAGAGTTTGTTAGGATTTGTTGGAGTAATTTGATTTGTTTACTCCATTTTAGGCTAGATCTAGGGTTTTCTTATTATTTTATTGTAGAAGAAGAGCTTAAAGTTATTTAAGGCATTACTCTCTTCTTCATTTCTCATGGTTGGATTTTTGGAGCTCACACTCTCAAGCTTTAATTAATACATATTTTCTTGGAGAAAATCTTGTTGTAAGGGTTTCCTTATTGTTCATGTGTGGCGTGTTGATCTTGCTTGGAGGTTCATGGTTATAATTTGTATTGGGAGTTTACATTGTCATTTCTATACTTTTGCTTGGGCCATTGAAAGGGTATTACTGCCTCTTGGTGAAAGGGGTTTTTAGTTCATTTCTAGTTCATCTTTTCTTTGAATGTTTATTTATATGGAAGTTGTGGTATACACCTTAATTTGGATTGTGCAACCCCAAGATCTTTAAAGGAAGGGGATTCTTGGTGGCATATTAAACAAGGCCCTCTTAGTTGGTGACTATTTGACTCCATTTGCCCTTGATTGGATTGGCAATAGTACTTGGAGTGACCTCTTTTATCCTCCCATCACCTCTTTCATTTCTATACTACTGTAAAGAGGACAAAAGTTTTGCTAGAGATACTCTCACATCACCATGTACTTCACTGTTCATAACCCTAGTAATCCTATATTAGGGATGCCCCCCTTGAGTTGGAGAAGAGCCAACCAAAAGAGCAAAAAGGGTTAGTGTGGTGACATTGGCCTCCCCTCTTGAGTTCCCCTTTGGCTGGTATTGCTTCTTTTGGACTTCAATCACATATGCTTGTTGGAGAGGTAACAGGATTCGCGAAATGTAGCACAGGTGGGATGCCTTCAAGCCATGGATAGAAGGAATGGGACTAAAACCTCCATGGCAAGTCTCAAAATGAAAAATTTGGAATTGGAAGTGTCTGTGTCAATGCTTTGAAAATTATCGATCAATGTCACAAACTTTGTGGGATTCTTGTCCAAGATATGATCCCATTAGGACAATCATATTGGACAAGTAGAAAAACCGATAGAAGAACCTTATAGGCTAATATTGAAAACCAAGGGGAGCATGTCATAAGCACGGCATGAGGTTTAAAATTTCTTTGTAGCTAATTTATGTTTTGCTGATATATTTATCTACTAGTCCAATTTGTAAGACAGTGTTCATGCCATCTCTAGGGAAAAACAACTTTACTACGTTAGTTTAAATATCTTGCAGAATGGGAGACCACCTTTGCTGAGGTCAAAACCTTTATTTCGAACTATCTTTAGAATGTTGTCTAGATTAGGCCGCAACAAAGTTTTTATGTAATATAATTAACCATTGTGAAAAAACATAAAGGAGACTTATTTGGTATTATTAAATTGTTCTAAACTATATACAAGAATATTACCATTATTATTATTCTATTACCCTCCCTTAAAATGGCCATATGTGAAACACACCAAGCTTATCCCTAAATTTTACAAACTTATAGACCAAGGGGCTTGGTGAGAATCTCTACAATTTGTTCCTGTAGTTTGCTCCTAAATTGGAAAGTATTGTAGCTCGAGCTCTCCACTATGTACAAGCTACCTCTAAACTCCTGAACCTACACTTTGAATCAACCGATCATATTAACCATTTCCAAAGAATTTCCTGCCTCTCAAAAGATCATATCTACTTGAGCATCGTAGCTCAATTTCTCCATTATCTACAAGATACCTATTAACTCTTGAACTTACACTTTGAATCAGCCGCTAATATTAACAATTTCCAAAGAGTTCCATGCCTTCCAAAAGTTCATATCTGCTTGAGTATTGTAGCTTGATCTCAGTAGCAAATCCATACCAGACCTCTCCCTGAGAGACAGACTAGGTCCTCCAAACCTCAACATCATGCAAACTCTACCTGGCGGCAACTCAGTAGACAACCTGCATCCTCATCAGGCCAGCAGACTTTATTGAACTTCCCTTAGGTTTTCCTTATTCAGCCTCGAATGTTAGGAGTACTAGACCCTCTTGGTCCTATTCACTCTGGGATCTTCTTCGCCAGAGCACCTCCGTCCCATGGCGGGGCTCTGGATTTGTGGTTGCGGCCGAAACTCTCTCATACTTCAGCACAGCTTGCTTTGCTCACTGCTACCTTCTGCACTGTATTTCTTTTTTTCATTTTAAAGGAGACCGTTTGGTCCTCCCGCTCTATACGGACCAAGGCTGTAGAGAATCGCTCCTCCCCCCCACGAATCGCCCTTGATTCGCGCTCCGGTAGGAATCGATCCTAGAATCGTGATTCCTCATCGATTCCTCCCAGGAGCGATTTTAGGAATCGTGATTCCCTAAAAAAAACGCTCCTTGATTTTTTTTCAGTATCGCTAAGCGAGTAATTACGGAGCGACGCTCCCAAAGCGATTTCGCAGCGCTCCCATACCAATTCCGACCCTTAAAAAATGCTCCCGAAATCACTCCTTGAGTGATTCCGCGACTTGAAAAAATATTTTCTCATTTTTTTCATTTTTGCAAAAAAAAAAAAAAAAATGGTGATTGCTTAGGGTTTAATTAGTGTTTATAAACACTATTGGCCTCCATTTAGACATTATATTCCTCATTTGCTTGTTTTCATTTTTCTTGCTAGGGATTTATATGGCTTTGCTAGTTGTTTGAGAGCAAATTTGTAGAAGCTTGGAAGGGAGAATGGAGGAGAGATTGAAAGCTTCTATTTGTGAGAGCTTGGAAGGAAGTTATAAGGATTCCGAAGAGAAATTCAACCATCCTTGAAGAGCTAAAGAGGTAG
Source organism: Pseudotsuga menziesii (assembly GCA_001517045.1). Classification (NCBI taxonomy): domain Eukaryota; kingdom Viridiplantae; phylum Streptophyta; class Pinopsida; order Pinales; family Pinaceae; genus Pseudotsuga; species Pseudotsuga menziesii. The sequence goes on along the minus strand of LPNX010385163.1, from coordinate 176,104 downwards.
GCTCTAAAAACCCAATTTTTGTTTGTTTTTGAAAAAACTATTTCACTGTGTTAAAATTTTAAATCTTGTATGTGTTTTTTTCCTACTCTTTCCAATTTCTTCTTCTCCATCATTCTATTGTAGGCAAGAAGTGATTCTCATATTGAATCAACAAGCACGATGGGTATGTGGTTTTTGTTTTTGGTTCCAATTTTTCTCGTGATGGTGGTGGTGGGAAGTAGATTTGGTGGTGGCGATGATGAAGATGAAGAGATAGGGAGTCGCACATACCATGGAGAGGAGGAGGAAGAGGGAGAGGAGGAGGAGGAGGAGGAGATTGAGAGTGATGAGGGGCCAAAAAAAGACACAACACCTTTGTGGAAGTATGTGAGAAGGCTTAGGGGAGGGAGAGGGGGTGGAACCACTAAGTTTACATGCCTCCATTGTAATAAAACTTACACAGGTTCATAGACCCATGTGAAAAAGCATTTGTGTGGGATTATGCCATGTGATCAAGATAAGGCTACAAGAGTCAAAACATGTGACAAAGTGTCAACTAAAGAAAGAAACAAATATAGGATGGAAGAAGAGGCCACTCAAAACAATTCCAAGAGATCAAGGGTCGAATCTGAATCCCCACATAGAATGTTTAGTGGTGGGTTTGGATCATCATTCACCCATGCTAGTGGATTCACGCCTATGCAAAAAACATTATCAGATTTCCTTGACCTTGGTTCCAAAGATGATGTGGTTTCAAAAGTTTACAGGTTTCTCTATGCATGTGGTGTGCCATTGAATATTCTTCGCTCACCCTATTGGCATGAAACGGTACAAGCCATCAATGGTGCCCCTAAAGGATATAGGAGCCCTAGGTATGACAAAGCTAGAACCGTGGGACTTGACAGGGAAAGAGTCGAAATCAACAATGGTCTTGGAAAGTTTACAAATAATTGGTCGTTATATGGGGTATCCATTGTATCTGATGGGTGGACAAATGTTAAAGGCAAGCCATTGATAGATAATCTTGGTGTGTTTGCTAGTGGTGCAGCCTTCCTTTCAGCTCATGACTACTCAGATGGCTACAAGACTGGTATCAATATTGCACAACCTTTACTTGAAACCATTCAAACGATTGGGCCATACAATGTCATTCAAGTCATCACAGATAATGCTGCTAATTGCAAGGCAGCATGAGCAATCATTGAGGATAAGTATCCCAACATATTTTGGTCAAGGTGTTTGGTTCACACATTGAACCTTTTGATGCATGATATTGTTAAGATGAAGGACCCTAGTTACCGATGGATTGGTGCCTTGTACAAGAGAGGTAAGAAAATGATAAAATTTATCACCAATCATAGCATGGCTTACCACATTTTTTGCAATCATTCTAGGTTGGAGCTATTGAAGATTGCGAAGACTAGATTTGGTAGCTACTACCTCACCTTTGGGAGGCTTTTGAAGGTAAGAAAGGCATTGGCTAGTATGGTCTCAAGTGATTCATGGCAGGGATTGAAAGACAGAGCTGGAAGTGCATTTGATAGACATGACTTTCAAGAGGTGGACACCGTTCTTGATGGTCATTTCTGGACACAGGTTAAATATGTTCTACAATTCACCAAGCCCGTTTATAATATGATTCGTTTTGCAGATACAGATTAGCCAGTGATTGGGGAGGTGTATGAGCAAATGGATAGCATGCTTGGTCATATCAAAGACATTGTTGAGCAAAAATATGCAATCTTATATGACCATATTCATAAACATGTGGTCAAAAGGTGGGATAATTTGAATGTTCCACTCCATGCCCTTGCATATGTCCTTACCCGAAAATATTATTCTCCATCTTGGTTGGCCCAATATGCACCTAGCGGTGGAGTTAGGAAAAGACCACACACAGATCCAAAGGTGCAAAATGGGTATATGCTTGCATTAGACAAGTTGGTCCCTGATGAGGAGGAGTGTGCTCGAATACGAAGTGAATTGAGCCAATACATCAGTGAACATGGAGTCATTGGTACCTTGCATGCAACCAAAGATCGAGAGAGATTGGATCCTATCCGTTGGTAAAACATGTATGGCAGTGGTGCCACATATTTGCATAAATTGGCGGTGAGGGTGCTTTCACTGGTTGTCAATAGTTCTTCTACAGAGAGGTGTTGGAACACCTACAGCTTCATCCACAACGTCAAAAGAAATAGTTTGAATACAGAACGGGCCAAAAGTTTCATTTATGTGCACTACAACTTGAGGCTGTTGTCCTATTATTGTGAAGCGGTCAAGAATGATAGAACTTCTTTGAATTGGGACAACAATCCAGAGGAGGCTAATGTGGAGGATGGAGCCATTGCATTAGAGCTCTTGGAGGATGAACTATTTGGTGATCATGAGGGTGATCCGATTCATACATCAGAGATGCCATCCCCAACCACCAACAGGTTTCCAGATGTAGGAGTTTTGCCTTTATCTTCACAACGTCCGGCAATCCGTGGGGCCATTCATCTTTTTTTCGTGTTCCACGATCACTTCCAGCAGCTCCTATTCCACCTAGAACATGAAAAAAATTTGGAAGTTTCTCCTGGCAAGAGGAAAACTTAGTAGATTAGTATAGATAGTATCATAATACTTTGTATTTCATGTTTATTATGACCTATTTTGTAAACATTATGGCCTACTTTGAAGTTTGAAGAACTTTAAATTGTTGATTGCATCTTGATTCTTATCATCTTATGATCTTACAACTCTTTGGTATTGAATATGATATTATGATGCTTTGTTTCATTTTATGGTTGATGTTATCTGTTAGATTGTTAGAGTTTGTTGATGGCAAATATTATATGTTGAAATTTGAAGATTGATGTTGTTGATGATTGATCATTTGATGACAATGCTACAAGTCATAGCTCCTGGATGATTGATGTTATATGTGACATGTGTATTAATGGTTATATCTATGTTTTCTATAGCTAATTTGGTATAATACATGTTTTTTTAATATATATGCATCAAAATATATTAAAATATATATTATAAAAAAAACGCTCCCGAAACACTCCCAAATCGGAATCTTTTGAAAATTTTGCTTTCCGCTTCCGCTCCCACTCCCTACTCCCAACAGCATAGGTATGGACATCAGTGTAACCAACAGTCTCGTTGACCTACTTTGTGGTCATTAGTTGGACATTAATAAAATTATCTTATGTTATCTTATCTCCATTATGTACAAACTACCTATTAACTCTTGAACCTACACTTTGAATCAGCTGTTCGTATTAGAAATTTACAAAGAACTTCCCACCTTTCAAAAGATCATATCTGCTTGAGAATGGCACTTTTACAAGGGTATCATTGAACATCAATCCCTGCTATTCGTTGCTATCAGTACCTTGTTTGCTTGTTTTTCAACACTTCCTTTTGAATGAATCAATATTATTTCAAGGTCACTGGACTTTTAAGCAACAACAGATACTTACTGGACATTCTTAATCATAATTATTAGATTTTTATGATGATGTTTGGAAATGAAATTCAGAAAAGCAACGATGGACACTTACTGGACTTTGTTAAGCATAATCATTTGATTTTTATGATTATGTTTGAAAATGAAATTCAAAACTTAAAATATTATTTGTGATTTTTTGAAGGTAATTAGATTTTTTCCGTAAAAATGCCTATCGGTGCCTAGCATAAATTTTGTAAAAGGAATTAGCAAAAAAAGTTGAAAAAATCCTACCTTTGAAAAGCCAAAATGCCCTTGGTAAGTTTGAATGCTTCTCAGCTCAGCAGTTGACACCACAATTCAGCAGGCAATGGGCAATAGAGCACCACAATTCAGCAGGAGGTGGACCTTCACAAAGAATGGCAGCAATGAAGGACCGAATAGAATGGCAAAAATGAATAATCGATGACCCTCACACTAAATGGCAGCACCTCAATCATAACTCTCTTATGCTTTACTTTCTACATCTTGCTTTTTATAGGAGCCATCTTTTGTGCTCCTACTTGTATTGACATCATTGTACCCAGCAGTCCCATTGACCTTCTTTAGTGGACATTTTTCAGACATCAATAAAGTTATCTCGTCTTATCTATGCTCAAACAGAAGCTCTGCTCAAATGGCAGCTCAATAACCACTCTCACAGCTCAATGGCTCTGTGGGATCTGTACAGCAGCTCTTAGAGCCACAACAAAATCAGTCAACACACCAAAAGCCAAAAAGCCCTTGATAAGTTTGATTGCTTCTCAGCTTAGCAATGTGACACCGCAATTCAGCAGGCAATGGACAGTGGGCCTCCATGATTCAGCAGGAGGTGGACCTTCACACAGAATGGCAGCAAAGAATGACTCAGTAGAATGGAAGCTCAGTAGTAAGGTTTTAAAATGTATGAAGCACTTATTGATGTGCTTCACATGGTTGATGGTGATGCCCTTTATATGGTTTCATTTGTAAGGGCATGGACCGTTGGTAAGGAAGACATTGCTAGTGCATTTAATAATGTGGAAAATGGCTACATGGACATCTGGGAAATAATTGATTGCAAATGCAAGATTATGGTTTGGAGACTAGATTATTTGGCTTAAATAAAGATGGTAGGGAAATGAACAGCCTTTACAAGACTATCTAAAGGTTGAATAGAATCCAAGTATTGCAAGAAAGTTAAAAAGCAACTTAGGGCATACAGCCTAGAAAAAAGGATATTTGGACACACTGAAGCAAAGGAGGATCATCACGTATTGATTGAGTATGGTGGAAATTACATGGGGCAGAAGCACCTAAACTTCAACATTTTGCAGTTTGAGTTTTGCGTCACATACCCAAAAGGAAATCCGTCTATCTGCTACTTGTATTTCATTGTTATATCAATAAACGTGTTCCTGTCTATGTTGAAATTGCAATGGCACCAGAGGTTGCCAGATGTTGTCATTTCAACATAGACAGGAACACGTTTATTGATATAACAATGAAATACAAGTGGGATGGTCCGTTCCAATGGGGGGAGGCAGCATTTTATAAAGTCCTCCAGAATATATCTACCTTTCTGTTTCCTACATCTCTCTCAATATTTAATCATGCAGTGGTTACAGAAAGTTGAACCACCTTACTTAATTATCTCTAAGCTCCTCAATTTGTATAACAACATGATGAGTTATTAACATTTTAAAGGAAGGAGACCTTTAGTATTAAGACATTTCTAATAAGAAAAGCATTACCCTTTCAACAAATTGCTTAGATGGGCCTAATGGTTAAGCAGCCAAATAGGTGCATGTGAGTCCCTTGTCCAATAAACAAAGGGGTCTCATACATTATTTTGGTGTCTACCTAGGCCATGACTTCAAAATTAGATGATGATAATTATTATTATTGAAGAGTATGACAGAAACCTTGGCATGGAGCTGAAGCAAAGAAAGGCAATTGCACCATTACTAAGCAGGGAAAGCCTAGAGGAATATTAACATGTATTAACTAGTTGCTTAGGAATCCTATCCTTTCCATGACTATGAATTGTAAGTTTCCATGAATATTAAATGATTTGTTCTCCAACAAAAGAAAACCCAATTACCAGAATGATAGTTAGTAACCTGTTTCTCAGTTAAAAATACGAACTAGAGAAGCTCTGCTGTTCTGCCATTAAAATTTCAAAATTGACACTAAGAGGAGACAAACAGAAAGCATCTCCTTGGTAACCAGAGTACACAAACCTACACTAACATAGAGAAAAAAGAGGTAACAGTTTGTCAAGGAAAACTGGATGTGAGTTTATCAACAAAAGTTTACTGATAGATTAATGGCTATTTTGTTTGGGAAACAAAATATGGCTACTAACACATGATCTTGATTGTGCTTTTCAGATTTGCCACACTATTCAATGTTACCAGAACCAGTAGAACCAGGTGGTCAGATCGGTTTTGGGAGGTTTCTGGTCAGAACTGGCTTCCCAAACCAGAATCGACCAGTATTTTTCTGAACTGGTCAAAATCAGTCAGCACTGGCTGGGTCCACTACAAAACCAATCAAACCAGCCATTTGACCAGTTTTGCATCTCCTTACCCCAAAAACACCAAAAACAAAGTTTAAAAGCTTTATAATAGAAAAAAAAACTACAACTACCTTAAAACCTTAATTTAATATATTTAGTGATGCCCTCTTTCTATCATGGATGGGCTTATCCTGGATGGTTTGCAGCCACTTCCAATGCCACAGGTTACAGACATTGTTGGACCTTCAAGGGCATCAATTCAAGAAGACGAGCATACCCATTCAGATGTAGAGGATTTAGATTCAGATGATTATGTAGTTTGATTTGATTGCAGAGTATAGTAGGATTATTTTTTGACTCTTTGGGCCATTGAGAGCCTCAGCATTAATGTTTTGGTTCAGATATGTATTGCACTCAGTGCCATTTTGCAATATTTACCCTTACAATGCTATATAAATGAGAATACTTTCATATTTGGTATCCAATGGTTTGTAATTTTTTTCCATCATTCAATAGTTTGGATATATATATATAAACAAAATTGAATATTTTATATATTTTTTGGTCAACTGGTTTTGTTTCCCTTTTTTCTGGTTCCAGCCTTTGGAGTCGACCAGTTTGGCTCTAATAATGTTGGTTTAAACAACGAATAGACCATTGGGTATAAGCAAACTATTCAAAAGCATTAAATTTGAGTGCTATTGTCCAAAATCAATACTCTGTCCAAGCTAGAAAAATCTCGTGTTCCTGCTGAACCAATATCACTTTCCAGGGATGACTAGGAAGAAATTCATAACAGCTTCTCATCTGTATAACTCAGTCAATGCTCTGTTCAAGATGGCAAAACCTGGTGATACTGCTGAGCTAATATCACTTTACAAGGATGACAACGAAGAAATTCATAATCACATCTCATCCCTATAACTCGGTCCTTGTAGGCCTATCATCAGATCTGTCATCAGTGTCTTGCAATGATCTATAAATAGAATGCAAAGCCAAACTCATATGTCTATGTGTAACTACTTGAGGATGCCTCGTTTCGGTAAGAAAAATGCCAACACAAGCTTTTAGCAAATCTGATCAAAATCTTGTGTTGCTGCTGAATGAATAACACTTTCCAGGGATGACTAGGAACAAATTCATAACAGCTTCTCATCTGTATAACTCAGTCAATGCTCTGTTCAAGATGGCAAAACCCGGTGATACTGCTGAGCTAATATCACTTTACAAGGATGACAACAAAGAAACTCATAATCACATCTCATCCCTATAACTCGGTCCTTGTAGGCCTATCATCAGATCTGTCATCAGTGCCTTGCAATGATCTATAAATAGAATGGAAAGCCAAACTCATATGTCTATGTGTAACTACTTGAGGATGCCTCATTTCGGTAAGAAAAATGCCAACACAAGCTTTTAGCAAATCTGATCAAAATTAAAAATTTCAAATTTGCTAGACTCTTCAAAAATAATAAGGCAGAGGAGTTTTATTAAAGTCCATCACCTTCTTAGTAAAGAGAAAACAACCGATACCGAGAACATTGCATTGGCATGAGCTTAGAATGAAAGACAACTATAAATACCCACACAAAATGTACATAACAACTTTCTCTTTCAAATGTTGGTAGAGTGTGTGTAGCGAGGCAGTTACTTCCACATTGGGTGTGTCTAGCAATGTGTGAAGTGCCTAAAGTTGTATTCCTAGACGAAGTTGTAAATGTTAGAGTTTGTGTAGCGAGGCAGTTACTTCCACATTGGGTGTGTCTAGCAAATGTGTGTAGTGCCTAAAGTTGTATTCCTAGACAAAGTTGTCAAAATTGTCTTTATAACACCTAAAATTGCTAAGTTGAGACCGCCCATGCTTTTCTGTGTCACATGGTATTTGACTATGGTATTTGGGTGTATTTTGGGTTATAAAGTAAGATGTATTTGTCATTATCAAGTATCACAAGTGAGATTCACTCTAAGTTATAGAGAGGAGTCCAAGTGATCAAAGTCAGCAATACCAAGTTGGGTATTTGCAGAGCTAGTCCTATCACAAGTGATTCTCACTATCCCAGAGAGAGGAAGTGAAATCAAGTAAGGTGATCAAGAAGGCAAAGTTAGGGCCACCAAGAGGAGAGCCAAGTTGGACCACAAAAAAGAGATCTTCTAGTGTGGACAGGGTTTGATTGCATAGGAGGAAATCAGATCTGGAGAGTTATTCTAGAGATCTATTGTAATGAACTTATTACCAAGTGCTAACTGAAGATCTAAGCTTTATTGGTTTTCCCCAAAGGTAGTGGGGTTTCCAGGGGAAAAATCTTGCCTTAATGTGTGTGGCTATACTGTTTATTTTCTGCAGTGCCTGTTTATCTTGATCAGTGTTATTAGTATATTATTTTCAGTAGCATTAAAGTATTTGTGTTATGTGTCTGAAAGAAGAATAAGAAGTAAACTGATAACCTAGGGTTTAAGATAAAAAAACTCTTCATCAAAAACAACAATGAAATAATGAAAATCATATTATGCATTTGAAGCAAATTTGGCAAGTTGAAATGTGGAATTGGAATCAACATGTTCTTCCAAAATGATAATCCCAATGCTCAAACTCCAATTATTTGAGATATGGGGGGATGATATGGATCAACATGAAGGGAAAGTCCTACTAAAAATTGGAAACAATTGGAGAAAATAGTGGATCTAGGAAGTTATCTTGTTGTTGGAGTGAGCCATTGAGGGAGTGCACCATCAAGCCGTTGAAGGAGTGAGTTGTCACGTCGTCAAGGAGTAAGTCGAAGGGCACCGAGCTGGATAGTCGTCGAGGAGTGAGCCGAACAGATAGCCGCGTATAGGTTAAAACTTAAAAAGGATCTGCAGGTTGGTCAAGGAAAATAAAGCCACTCTAAAAATGTTTAGTCCTCCAGTCTAATCAAGAGCTCAATCTGCTAGCTTCCACCAATGTATCTCGTTTACCGTTTACGTGGAGATTTTGACCTTTAGAGAGCCTCGACCAAGCACATGAGGGGAATTTCGCTTGAGGGAACCATAGGCTTCGATTTGTTCTTCACTATGGCAATGGCTGGCTCTTGTAAACAGAAATCGTGGGGCCAGTCTTCATCACATGGTTCCTCACCTATCCAAACTGACAAAGAAGTATATGTGAGATGACATCGCTCAAGGGAAAATTCATCTTTGGAATACGTGCCTCCAAAGTCTAGACTGCCATGATTTAAATCGTACTCGAGATATTCTTGTTTCTCTTAATTAAAAGTTTGTTGTTGTTACTACTACTACTGAGATCTCACAAGCCTCTTCCTGAACTCAATTCGATTGATTCCATTCCTCTCAAGCCTGATCTGGTGGTAAACCTGGCAAATGATTCCAATTTGCAAATGATTGAAGAAAACCCTAATTCATTGAATGATGGATCCCACCATAGGGTCGACTCTCTCAGTTTTCCAATCAACTATTTCAATTTTTGAAGCTAAGCCAAACGCGATTAGAATGAATGGGAATATTTTGACTAGAAATGGTGAGACCCCAGCTTCGAGTCACCCTGATTTGTCAGCCTCAATGGTTGAAAAAGTTGAAACCCCTACCCTTTATAACAATGTTGAAGCCAATGAAGGGGATTTAAGTCTTTTTGGCTAGTAACATTGTAGGCAGAAGGACGACATATCTTCGAATGTTGAGGAGTGATCTTATATTTCCTTCGCCACATGTCAAATGAGATAACCTTCAACAAGTGGTGTTTGTTGAATTGAGAGGCAACAGGAATCATTGAATTTGTACTGGGGTTTGAGATATAAATATGTTTGTCTTTTGTTTAACATTGAAGCGACAACTCGACAAGTTCCTCAATATGGTACTTAGCATATAGCGAGTTCCTTGGCTTATGTGCAATCCTGGACAGTAAACTTCAATCCAAACGAGAGGGAAAACCAACTATACTTTATGGCTTGAGTTTCCTGTGCTCCCAACTAATCTGAGGCGCTTTGTAGATTTGTTCACTCAAAGATTTGGCAAGGTTTTGATCCGTAATTCGAGAGTATGTGTGGAGGTTGAATTGAAAAAAAGTTGCCTCCATTTATTTCAATTATGATTGTAAATGGTCTTTGTCAACAAAAGGTGCGGAGTTTGAATTTCTCAAATGCCTATTTTGCCTACCAAGCGCACAATCATTTCATGTGTGACTGTCCTCATTGAAATCCCCCTCCAAGGCTTCCCAATCTACAGGGGATGCAGGTGTTTCAACAATACTACCTCTGCCCATCAAGGTTCAATCCTCCTCACTAAGGAAGGTACCTGTTGTCACATATATAGTAGTTGCGCTACTCTTGTTCCTGAGCAGTACTAAGCAGTTCTTTGAACCAGTCCTTTACTATGAGATCAGCAGATGATGAGCCACTAGTTGATGATCTCCCACTTTCAGCAAATCCAAAGTATCTAGATTGACCAGTTCTATGCCATGACTGAGCCTCATGACCCCATATTCGATGACTGAGTTAGCTATTCTTTCATGACCCAAAGCAGAGATTATTACAGTGCCCATGATATGTAGCAGCAGCAGTTGTTCTAGTGATCTTCAAATTGGTTTCAGATCCAGTGCAGGTATATGACCTAGGTGATATTATGGTTTGTGCATATGGATTTTGATGTTGCTCTATTACCTATTTTAGAATTGAGACTAGGTTGATATTGGTTATATGTTGACGAAACTTTATCTTGGTCTTACTTGGAATCTAAAATATAAATGATCTAGTTGTTATGTCTGAGATATTCTTTTGTATACTCATTGGCCTTTCCCTACTCCTAGTATGGATTTGGTAATTTCCCCCTCAGGAAACAACTTGCTAGTCTTGGCACCATCTTCACTGTCTTCGTCCATCCGTTGATTCCCCTCGTTGATTAACCTTGACTTGTGACTTGACTAGTGACATCTGGGATTCCCCCACCTTCACCTTCATGTTGGAATAGGTCTCCATGTATAAATTGTCTCGATGTTGGTTTATGTGATGATTGTCATAGGGAATGTCTGCCTCTAGGTCCTGAACATAAGTAGTCCTACCAGGGAAGTGTTTTTAGACACTAAGGCATCAGAGCTTAAAGTTATTCTAAATTGATGCCCTGCCAACAAAATAAAAGTGTCTCTAGACACTACTGCAAATAAATGTAAAACTAGCCAGTTGCCAAGAGATGAGCACTCATCCATTGTATGGTGTAAGGCTCATTTATCCCCACAGGGTATCAAGGTGAGACAAGCCCCTTAAGGCTGAGCCTTAGTCATTTTCTGGAAGCCCAGAAGGCCTTCCAAGGCACCTACTCTTGGAGGCTGGCAAGTTAGTAATAAGAAATAAAGTTGATGGATAGAGGATGAGCACTCATTCTTTGTATAATGTACGGCTCATTTCCCCCACAGGGCAACAAGGAGAGACTGGCCCCAAAAGGTTATGTCTTTGTCATTTTCTAGAAGCCCAAAAGGCTTACCAGGGCAGCTGCCTTTAGAGGTTAACTAGTGTAATAATGTTGTGTAAATAAGTATAAAAAGGTTGCTTGTCTAGAGTCAAGTGGAGCCTTCTCATCTGTTAGATTTTTAATGGTTATACAAGATCTAAAACATTTAGCATCATAACACCATAACCATAAGCAAAGGATCACTGAAAGAAGGACAAGTACAGCAACACAAAAGAACACAGAGATTTATCCTGGGAAACCCTCATGGGGGAGAAAACCTAGCAAAACTCCCTCTATATAGAATTCGACCAAGTATAGTGTAAAACCCCAACAAAAATAGTTGCTCCTCTTCCACGGTATACTCTCTCCCCCTCTCTCTCTCTATTGCACAATGCTTGAGTGTAAGGTGTGTAAGAATGGGAGAGGCGCCTCACCTATTTAGATTCATTGGGTGAGTTACTCAAATAACTAACTAGGTCGACCAGGTTCTCTAATTAGGGCCGACCTACCTAGGGAGACTCAAAATACATTTTATATATTACTTTTGTGGGTACTATTGCCATGACTTACAACGTAGGGTTTACCTCATGACCAATTACATCAAGGACATCTCTGAATGGAGGAATAACATCTCCGAAGGGGAATACAACAAAAGTACAATAGAATATCTTCTGAAGTTACAATACTTTAACACTCCCTCTTAACTAGGAAGGTATTCTACATCAACAACAACCATCATCACAACGGTATAACTGACTGGTGAATCTCTATATGTCTTAGGAAGTTTTGGAACAACATCATGCATCTTCATCATCGATCTCAATATGATAATACTGGATCATCTTCTACAACCTCAATATGTAAATACTAAATCATCCATGAGTACTGAATCATCTTCTGCAACATCAGTATGTGGATATTGAACCATCTTCTATGTGTATTGGATCATCTTCTGCAACATCAGTACATGGATATTGAATCATCTTTTGTGTGTACTGGACCATCTTCTGCAACATCAGTATGTGGATACTGAATCTTCTTCTTCAACATCAGTATGTGACTACTGAAACATCATTTGCAACATCAATATGTAAATACTGAAACATCATCATCTACATCATCAGTATGTAAATATTAAAACAACAACATCATCAGCATGTTAGTGCTAAAGAAACATCATCAATAAATGCTATATCATCATCTACATTATCAACATAGAGATGTTGGAACATCATCATCATCACCAACATGAAAATGTTGAAACAACATCATCATCAACAACACAAAGTGTTGACTTCAACCACATCAACATTATTAGCATAGGGTGTTGAGACCACAACCACATCAGCATCATCAACACAAGGTGTTGGGACCACAACTACATCATCAGCATCAACATACAAATGTTGAAGCAACATCATCACCAATATCAATATAGAAATACTGAAACTACCTCAACATCATCAGTATAGAAATACTGAAACTGCCTTATCAACATCAGTATAGAAATACTGAACCTGTCATATCATCATCAATATGAAAATACTAAACTTGCCACATCAACATAAGTATGAAAATACTGATGTTGCCACATCAATATCAATATGAAAATACTGAACTTGCAACATCAATATCGGTATGAAAAATAATGAACTTGCCACAAAAATATCATTATGAAAATACTGAACTTGCCACATCAACATCAGTATGAAAATATCGAACCTACCATATCAGTATAGGAATACTAAAAATATCTCAACAACATCAGTATGAAAATACTGAAACCACTACAACAACATCTTGTCTGACTTACCAACCCTTTTGAGTTGACAAGCCTAATCAGACAAATTGATCTCCCTTGTTTGGCTTACTAACCCTTCTAGGTCAACGAGCCTTGCCAGACGTTCTAAAACCACCGCTTTCCCTCTGACCATCATGGAGCAATATCTTGGTGAGTTCTTTGGTAGATCCATCCAACCATTTTGTCTAACTTACTAACCCTTTCGAGTCAACAAGCCTAGTTAGACAGATAGATCTTCTTGGGGACCAACAAGCCTTGTTCTGTCTTACTAACCCTCTTGGGCTAAACAGGCCTAGCCAGACATACTAATCCCCCTAGGATCAACAAGCCTCGTCTAACTTACTAACCCTTTCATGTCAACAAGCCTAGCCAGACTTACCCTAGTCTAGGCTAAGCTACCACCATTGCATCCTTATACTATCTTCTTCACTCCCTCGTTTGAGGAAGGCCCTTTCAGACTACACCAAGCTTGTCTCGAAGATATTCAAACTTTACACAAGACAGAGGCTTAGTCAACACATCTGCTAAATGTTCCTCTGTAGGAACATACTTAAGCTTTACAGCTCCCTTCTGCAAATTGTTCTTTATCATTCTTCTCTTGTACATCCGCAACTGCATCGTACAACCACAACTTGCATCATCCTTCTTTTGTGCATCTGCAACTGCATCATTCTTCTATTGCACATCTACAACTTCCATCATTCTTCTTTTGTACATCTGCAACTGCATCATTCTTCTCTTGTAGGTGAATGCATACAATCCTTCCTACAAGTCAAATACAGTTGTATGATTAGAAATATTTCATAGAATATAATGACAAATTCTTGTGCATAAAAGTAAGATGTCATATAATCATGCAACTATTTCCGCTAATGAGACAATCATCTATATCCCGTATACATATGGTAACTTTCTAGATGCTTTCAATCTTGCCAAGACATTATGTCAACAAGGAAGTTTCATTCTAGATAAGTTGCAACATAAGCCACTTACCCATCACTTGCATGTTAGTAGTAAACTACAACTATTCTAATATGCATAATACATTTCCTGAATCTAGAAACATATATACAACTGAACAACTAGATATATAGGAAATGCCAATTCAAATACTTATCTCTGTTTGTTTGGTAGACTCCATCTTGATCTCTGTCTTCTTTGAATTACTGGAGTCTCTATCAATGTGTTCAACTTCATCGTCTGATTATGAAGACCTGTTCCTATCTTGTTCATGATCGAAAATACTGAGCGAGTCTTCTTACACCACAGATCACATAGAACTGTGTATTGGTGTTGAATCTGTGTCCTACCAATGCATCCCTTCTTGTCCAATGCTGAAATGGATAAGAGTATGATCTTCATCTTCATCGATAGAATTCTTCTGGATCATATTCCTCATCACTTGAGGAATCTTCCCTTGCTTTCTTTTCTTGGATAAGGAAAATATCCTCTAGATTTCATCATCATGTTAAGATTCTCGAACTTTGAGATCTACCGTAGTCACTCCCTCTGAGGTGGAGCACATTTTGTACTGTTTGCATCATGACATTGGAGTGATAGGTACCCTCCTCTACTACTAATCTTCTTGGTATCTATCTATGTCACCTGTCAAGGTCACTGGACTATCAAAATCCTCCATCTCGAACTTTGTTGCAGGTTTTCTCTTGCGCCCATCTATGAGCTTCTCGTCCTTTGTAGGATTCTATCTTCAACGCTGTAGTAAAGGTTGGGATCTCCATCACTCTAGTTGATCCTCAAGCTCCTCATGTAACTGTATGTGTTATCCTATGGGTACCTACCGAGCTTGTACAAATCTTTTTGGACATAGGTGGCTCTCTTTTTGTACATGTGATATCCAAGGGAGACGAAAATACTCATCTTTGTTTTGACTAGGTCCTTCTTTTGCTTTGCTTCGACTTCATCTCCCTCTGGATCTGCAGCTCCTTCTTTGACATAGTTCTCCATGTCATGCTTCTTCAAGTATGAGAAGCACTATGTACTCCCATGCTTAGAAGTTCTCGACTCTATCAAGCTTGTCTTCAATCTTGGTACTGTTTGTCATCATGATAAAAATGAGAAACTCAAATGGAAATAGAGAGGATAGAAATTACCAGTGAGATTGCTTCAACTTGATGCTTGCTTGAAGGCTCTTCTGGAAGACTGCTTCTGGTGGACCTAGGGTTTAACAGAGAAACCACAGTTTTTCAACTTAGGTGTCTTTCAGATCTGATTGAATAGACAAATGTGCCTACTCAAGGCGAGCTGAGCAGCATACTTATTTTCCCAAAACTATGGACAAAACTACAAAATATTTGATGCCCTAGTTTTCCCCAACAGTAGTGTTAGGTCAAAAATTGAAAATCCACAAAATGAGAAACTTCTTACAATGAGAGATGCGCCCTCCTATGGCGAGTTTGATAGTCCTCCTTTTTCAACTGATCGGTGGAGGGAAGTGCCCGTAACAGGAAGCCATAGTTTTTCTCCAGTTTCTTATGCTAAATTGACTGATCTTGTTTTTGTTATAGCTCCAAATTTTTTGCTCCTCAAGGCCTAAAACTTTGTCCTAAGGTAGCCTGGTCTGTCTTCTATCCAACCCCACAGGTTAGACCAGAATTGGATTCACCAAGTGGTACTTATGCGAAGTTTCCCAAGGTGACTTATTTCAGGACTGTTCTGCATAGCGAACTTGTACGAACTGCCATGTGTCATTGTTTCACCTTTGGGGTTTGAAACCAAGACCACAGAAACTACAATCTGTGCCCTATCTGCAATATCTTGCCAAATTTCATTTGGACCTTCCTAGCCCCAGATATAGCAATTCTCCTTAGGTCACCTGTTTAAGGATGAATTCTGGGAGAGGCTGGAACCCTGAGTTGGAGGAATCATATCTCCTAGATTATAGCAAATCTGAGGTTGAAGCTTTCACACAAGTTAAGCAAGATTCAATCTCCGACCTGTCAAAGTTTCAGCTCCTGAGCCTTCGCCAAACTTGAATTATAGTAAATATGCCAAGATGACTAGATTTTGCCTTCTAGGGTTTTTAAGCGTGAAACCCTAATCTCCAGTAATTGTAGTTGTACCAGTGTTTCGGCTTAACAAAAACTTCTTTCAAGGTGGCTCTAATACCATGTTAGGTTTTTCATGGTTATACAAGATCTAAAACATTTAGCATCATAACATCATAACCATGAGCAAAAGATCATTGAAAGAAAGACAAGTATAGCAACGCAAAAGAACACAGAGATTTATCCTGGGAGAAAACCTAGCAAAACTTCCTCTACCTAGAATTCGACCAAGTATAGTGTAAAACCCCAACAAGAATAGTTGCTCCTC
The DNA here is from genome assembly GCA_001517045.1 of Pseudotsuga menziesii. Classification (NCBI taxonomy): domain Eukaryota; kingdom Viridiplantae; phylum Streptophyta; class Pinopsida; order Pinales; family Pinaceae; genus Pseudotsuga; species Pseudotsuga menziesii. Next base: position 159,577 of record LPNX010385163.1, on the reverse strand, counting down.
TTCCACGATATACTCTCTCTCTCTCTCTCTCTCTCTCTCTTGCACAATGCTTGAATGTAAGGTGTGTAAGAATGAGAGAGGCGCCTCACCTATTTATATACATTAGGTGAGTGACTCAAATAACTAACTCGGTCGACCAGTTTCTCTAATTAGGGTCGACCTACCTAGGGAAACTCAAAATACATTTATATATTACTTTTGTGGGTACTATTGCCCCTACTTACTCTCCCTCAGAAGCATGCAGCTTCTTCCAGTTGGTGATCATGGGTGTGGACATCGGTTTGCAACCCTCCATCTGAAATCTCTTCAAAATGTCAACTGCATATTTTCCCCTTTAGCCAAGAAAACATGTCCATCCTCCTGCTATACCTCCATACCCAAATAGTAATGCATCAGCCCAAGGTCTGCAATCTCGAACTCTAAAGCAAGATCTTTCTTGCATGCTTCAATCAGGTGCTCCTATGATAAACAAATCATCAACATATAGCAGCAGAATGAGCGAATCACCTCCAACCATAATGAAATACAGGTTGGGATCAACCTCACTCTTCTGGAACCCAATCAAAAGCAGATATGAGTCAATCCTTGAGTACCAAGCCCGAGGGGCTTGCTTCAGTCCATACAAGGCCTTTTTCAGCCTGCATACATGTGAATCTCTCCCATGCACCTCAAAGCCCTGTGGTAGCTCCAGATACACCTCCTCCTGCAGAAGACCATTCAAAAAAGCGGTCTTCACATCCATCTGGTGAATCCTCCATCCCATCTCTGCAACAATAGATATCACTAGGTCGATGGATGAATAACGAGCAACCAATGCAAAAATCTCCTCATAGTCAACTCCCTCAACCTGTGAGAATCCTTGTGCAACAAATTGAGTCTTGTACTTCTCAAAGCTGCCATCTGTAGCATGCGTTATCTTGTACAACCACTTGGAAATCACAACTGACTTCCCCTCTAGTCGTGGAACAATCTCCCACACATCATTCTTCATGATGGAATTGTACTCTTCCATCATGGCATCTCTCCAAACCAAATGTGTGGTGGCCTCCTCAAAAGTAGAAGGCTCAAACTCACACAAACTGGTCACCACAGCGATATAGATAGAAAACCTCTCTAGTGCCCTACTCTCTCTAACCTCCCTCCTAGGTGGTCCCACAGACTCCTCAGCTTCCTTCACAAGCTCCTTAAGCCATCTTGTCTTTCTCTTCTTGGAAGTAGCTTCCTGTGGAAGACCCTCCTCCTGAACCTCCTCATCTGACGACTGTCTCCCTAAAAAAGTACCTGTGGTCTGGATTCCTGTGATTGGTGAACCCGAACCTGAACCAAGTGATTCTAATCACGTGAAGGTGAACCCTGTGTACCTGTATTCCGAGAACCTATCTCTGTACCAGAAGTCCCTGTAGACTGTCCCTGAAACTGAAGAACCTGTAACCTGTGACTTGGTCACTCATGAGACCTGTGAACCTGTACTCTGAGATGTTGTCACCTGTGGAGTAGAAACCTGTTGCTCCTCCATCTCAGACTCTCGAGATCTCCTAAAGGCTCGCTCCTCAAATCTCACTTCCCTCCTCACTACAACTCTCCTTTGTGCAGGAAGATATATGTGAAAGGCCTTTGAGACATCATCATAACAAACAAAGATGCCTTTGTCTGTAGTAGCCTCCAACTTCGTCCTCTTCTCGGAAGGGACATGTGAGTATGTAAGGCATCCGAAAATGCAGAAGTGACCTGTCTCAGGCTTCTTCCCAGTGAACATCTCCTCGGGAGTTTTACTCCCCAATGCACAATGCGGACTCTTGTTCTGAACATAAATAGCAGTACGACAGGCTTCAGCCCATAGAAAGAAAGGAAGACTCTGGTCATGCAACATAACTATCGTTGCGCCCACTATCGCACGGTTCTTCCTTTCTACAACTCCATTCAGTTGTGGAGTGTAAGGAACAGTCAACTGCCTCTTGATCCCCTCTTGTCTACAAAACTCATCAAATTCCTTAGAGGTATACTCACACCCATTATCCGATCTGAGTACCTTGATCTTCTTGCCTGTCTGGTTCTCCACAAGAACTTTGAACTCTTGGCATCGAAGCAATACTTCCTTTGATTTCTTGCTTCTAAGGAAATATATCCAGGTTTTCCTGGAGTAATCATCAATAAAAGTAATGTAGTACTCAAAACCTGTCAATGAGGCAGATGACTTATGACCACATACATCTGAATGAATCAAATCAAGCGCTCCCTCTGATCTGGTGTCAATGCTTGGAAAAGTAGTATTGGTGTACTTTTCCAAAGCACACCCCACTCTGCTTTGTGCTGAAATCTGGCAAACCTGTGCTCATGTCTCTCAGCATCCTCAAAGATGAATGATGAAGGTGGGCCATCCTCCTATGCAACAACTCGCACAACTCACTGTTGCTGCTAATATGTGCCAGTGCATGGTGAGGCTGGAAGAGAACCTTGTACAATTTTCCACATTGAACTCTGATGACATATGAAGCAGATGGTCCTGTTGCCTTGGGAAAGACATGAACTTTCCCATCAAGAACGTATACCCAAAACCTCCGTCCTCAATAGTGAACTAAAACAAGATTCTTCTTCAGCCTAGGGACATACAAGACATCCCTCAATGTCATGGGCTCCAGGGACTCCCTCTCAAAACTGACAGTCCCACGCCCAACTATTCTCACCACTGTATCATCTCCCAACACCACCTCGAGATCCAAACCTGTCTCAGTCATCTCAGTGAACACATCATGAGCACCTGTCATATGACTCGAAGCTCCACTATCAATGTACCATGTAGAGGAAGTAGTGGAAGGACTCGGTGAATGCCCAACGATCATAGAATGCTCAATATGGTCCTCAAAATCACTGTTGGTGATGGATGATGCTCTCTCTTTACAACCACCAGCAAAGACAGAAAACTCTCTCAAATCTCGCAGCATACTCATCGATCTCCGCTGCTACTTCTTCTTCGTCTTGTTTCGACACTACCCAACATAGTGCCCAAACTTCTGACAGGCAAAGCATTTCACTCTGCTCATATCCTTCTTCTGCTCACCTGTATACTGCTTGGCCCCACCCTTAGGACCCTTCTTGGACTTCTTCTTCTTCCCCTTTGTTGCTAAGGCCACATTCTCCTCATCATCCTTGTTGTGAGATGAACTCCCCTGTACATATCCTCTACGTGTCTCCTCTTGTATGAAATCATCCCAAAGATGATCACATGTAGGCATGTGCTCACGAGCAACAACAGACTCAACAAAAACTGGCCATGGATTTGTCACGCCATTCAGTGCTGTGCGAACCAACTCTACATCCAATACCCTCTCCCCCACCGCTCCAAGCTCATCTCGAACCTATGTAATCCTGGTGAGATAGGCAACCATGTTCTCCCCCTTGCTCATGCCTGTACCCTTCAGCTTCTCCCTCAACACCATCTTCCTATTCTCATTGGAACTCTGGTATAGGTTGGTCAAAGCAGTGCACATCTGATGTGCATAATCTTTCCCAGATATATGCAGTATCACATGGTTTTTTATGGCATCCAATATGAATTGTTTTGCTTTTGTCTTTCTTGTCAAAAGCAGCCTTGTGTAGCATCAGTAGGAACAATGACCGAATTGGCAATAGTACTGTTGACTATATCCCATATTTCATTCTCTTGTAGTATTAAAACTATTCTGCCTTCCATGGGCTAAAATTAACTACCCCATCCAATCTATCTTCTAGTCTAAGACCAGTAGCCATCACTGAAAATAAGTCCATGAACCTGTTTCTTCTCAAAACCTTGTTTTCCGTTATTTCTCCAAGTCTGAAATTTATTTCTGAGTGTAACTTTCAGCCTTCTTCAATGCTCTGATAACATGAAAATTTTCTTTACCCCAACCCGGTTTCAGTTTCAATGTGTAGCATATGGTTTAATGCCCAACCCCATCATGCATGTACATTTAAAATTAAAATTTTCGCTGAAAAACTTGAAACACGTGAGATATTTTTCTACTTTTTAAACTCAGAAATTTTTAAGATAGTCAAACATTTTCAAACTCATAAAATTATTTCAGCCACATACGTGAAAATTAAAGACTTAGAATTTTTTACCAAATGGCCCAAGAAAAACCCCGAAGGGAAAACCTGTTCTTCAAAGAGAGATTTTATTCTTTTGAGGCAAATTAAACAAATTTACAGCAGTACTTGTCTCAACCAAAACGCCTTAGTAAATGTGCCAAACAATCACTGAACAGCCAGCTAAAAAAATTTCAAAATTAATCTTCTCGAAATTCATGTTGTACAAAACTGTACGGATCCATACATTACAAACTGTACTTTTTCAATATATATATATATATATATTGTACTTTTTCATAAAAAAATATCTCAATTTTTTTCTTGAAAACTGTGTTGTACGAACAGCCAGTAATCTGCCTCGATTTCAGTGCTCGGACTCCTCGATTTGTGTTGTACATTGCCTTCAAATCTGTTATACGGTCTCCTTGGAAAATGTGCCCAATCTCTATTTTTCTCTCCTTGGAAAGTGTGCCAAAAATTTAATGCTCTCTCTCTGTCTTTGGTTTGAAATCTCTTCAAACCCTTGTCTTCTTCTTGCTCTCTCCTCTCCAAAAATCTATTTTGTGAAAGTGAACAATGAATTAGATTTGTCTTTCTCAAGCCCTTTTCGTTTGAGTAACTTCCATCTCCAAATCAATGGCTTATAGATTAAAATCCAACTAAATGTGATCTAGGGCCCATCTTTAAACATTTAGCATCATTTCATCATAAAAATAACATTAGGATCACTGAAAGAAAGACAAGCATAGCAAGACAAAAGAACACAGATTTATCCTAGGAAACCACAAGGGAGAAAACCCAGTAACTTCTTTAGTATAGATTCTGTCACCAAGAACAATGCCAACCAAGAAGTAAGAACACCACAAACAGTAGCAGTTATCTCTCCTCTCCAACGAGCCTCTTCTTTCTCTCTTATGAGCACTTGCTTGAGTGAGTGAGTGGCCAAATGAGAGGAGCACCTCCCCTATTTATACTTATACTCATCAAGTGAGTGACAAAATAACCTGTCTAGATCGGTCTACTCTAAACAGGGCCGACCTACCTAGAGAGACATAAAATCATATTTTCATAATATTCTTATGGGTACTATTGACCCGACTTACAACAAAGGTTTTACCTCAAGACTTTTACATGACCAAATACATCAATGACATCTTCGAATGGAGGAATAACATCTCCAAAATGAGGTGCAACAATAATACAATTAAAGTACAATAAGAATATCTTCCGAAGTTACATTCTTCAACACTCCCTCTTAAAAAGGAAGGTATTCTTCTGTCATGATCATCATCTCTGGTCATCATCGCTGGTTCTCGTCACTCGATACTGGATATCATCACTGGAGCTCGTGACTGCTACTACAACTTGGTTCTCGGGCCATTGTCTAGATACATCATCAGAAGTTCTATAAAGCCAACCCTTTTTCATGCTGGATGTAACCATCTCTACGTGCAAGCCATCAAGTAGGTATAGCCAAGGACCACATATTACATTGCCAAAACAATCACCTACGTCTTCTACTGTCATCTCGTCGTATCCATATCATCTCATCATATCGTGTGGAGAGCAGCTTGTATGCCTAAATTACACCCCTCAAACAGCCTGCGTCTTCCGCCCAATGAGATCATCCCAGGAGCATACGTGTCTTCCACCAATTGGAGAGAAACCCAGGTGCCTATATCACGTCCCTCAAACAACCTACGTCTTCCACCCAGTGGAGATCAGTCCAAGAACATCTACGTCTTCCACCCAGTGGAGATCAGGCCAGGAACATCTACGTCTTCCACCCAGTGGAGAGCAGCCCAGATGTATTATATTCCTCAGTCAACCTGCATCTTCCACTTGGAGCATCTACATCTTTTACCCAATGGAGAGCAGCCCAAATGCATTACGAGACTCAAACCACCTGCGTCTACTTGACATGTGGAGAGCAGCACAAGAGCATCTACGTCTTCCACCCAATGGAGAACATCTCAGACCTCCTGCATCTTCCTGACATGTAGAGAGCAGCCCAAGTGCACCTGAGTCTTCTGGACATGCCTCATCACTCCCTCTTTCGAGGAACATCAATTTGGATAACTCCAAGCTTCTCCTTGAAGTACTCGAACTTCAATTTTGTTAGCGGCTTGGCCAATACATCGATTGTCTGCTCGTTTGTTACCACATATTGGAGCTTCACTGCTCCTCTCTACACCATATCCCGGATATAGTGATATTGGATCTCGATGTGCTTCGACTTGTTGTGAAATACTGGATTCCCGAACAACTTCACACAACTTTGGTTGTCACAATATACACAAGTCATCTCTAACTCAACATCAAACAATCCCACAAGTAGCTTTCGAAGCCACATTGCCTCACAACTTGCTAAACAAGTTGCAATGTACTATGCCTCTACTGTACTCGGTGCTATGCTTGTCTGCTTCTTACTGAACCAAGAAATCATGCCAGACCCCAAGCTAAAGGAGCACCCTGAAATGTTCTTCCTATTTGTAGCATTGTCATCCCAATTGAAGTCAACATATCCCTGCAGGCAGATCCTCTAACTGAGCCCATACTCGATTATACCTTTCAGGTACCTCAACACGTGCTTTATCGCAACCATGTTAACACGTCTCAACTCCACCATGTATTGGCTCAAAGTGTTCAACGCAAAGCAAATATTCGGCCTCATGTTCGTCAAACCGATCATCTACCTGTAGACTGTGGCATCAATTGTCTCTAAAGTAGAATCACATAGCAACTTCAAGTTTGATGCCAATGATGTAGCTATAGCCATACAATCCAATGTCTCGAACTGCTTCAGGATCTTGACCACATATTTTCCTTGGCTAAAGAAAATCTCCTCTGGACTTTGCCACAACTCTAATCCCAAGAATCATGTCAAGACTCTCAAACTATGAGATCTACTGTGGTCACTAGTCATTCCCTCTAAAGCGGAGCACCATCCTCCCTCTTCATCTTGTACTCTCTGCATCAGGTCATTCTGCAATGGACTGACTGGTATCCATCTATGTCATCTCTCAAGATCATTGGATACCAATATCCTCCATCTCGAACTTTGTTACAAGTTCCTCTTGCACCCATTTATGAGCGCTTCTCGTCCTCTGTAAGCTTCCATCTTCAACCTTATAGCATAGGTTGAGATCTTCATCGCTCTATGTGATCCTCAAGCTCCTCATGTAGTTGTATGTGTTATCTTCATGTAGTTGTATGTGCTATCCCATGGGTGCCTGTAAAAAGCCTTCTACACACAATGTGGTTCTTTGAAGAGAGTCCCGAGTCCTGGAGGTTGCTCAATATGCACTTCTTCACTGAAGAAGTGTGTCAAGCCAATGGAGCAAACGTCTCACCATAATCAACTCCCTCTTTCTAAGAAAAACCACGAACCTTGCTTTATATTTCTCGATGTTGCCATCTGTTGCATTCTTGATCTTGTAGATCCGCTTGGAAGACACTAGAGACTTCCCTTCAAGTCTCAGAACCACATCCTAGACATTATTCTTCGTCATCAACTGGTAATCTTCGATCGTAGCATCCTTCCACTCCTTATTGGCTGCTTCTTCATAGCTGGAAGGCTCTGCATCAATGATGTCACACAATAGTGCCACATAACTGGAGTGTGTATGAGGCCTCTTACTTTCTTTGGAAGTCCCGTCTGGAGTACCAGACTTCTCTACATCTTGGATGATCTCTCGTGCCCAGGCTGGTCTTCTCTTGCATGTGTTCATCTCTTGGGGTGGATCTACCGATTTCTGTGGCTCGATCCTCTCATAGTCATCATGTTCTTCTGAAGTCCCCTCTTCTATAACTATGCCTCTAACTCTGGGAGCTTCAGGTTCTACTTCATATGCTTCATTTAAGTAAAATCTGCTTTGAGTGTTATGGCTGAACCATCGACACTTATTCTTCGAAACAAGCCTCATCATTCTTCTCTTGTAGGTAAAATCACACACAATCTTCCTACAAATCAAATTAGTTGCATGATTAGAAACATTTCATAATTTTCAAAACCTATTAATAATGACAAATTCTTATGCATAAGGACATATGTCACACAGTCATGCAACTATCTTATAGCCAATACTTCAACACAACATTCAAACATATCCCGTATACATACAATAACTTTCTAGATGCCTTCCATCTCTACCAGAACATTATTAAGAGTGTGCACTACTCCCAACATGTCCGCAAAGAAGTTTCATTCTAGATAAGTAGCAATGGAATGTTGTGCAGCACCATAGGCCACTTACCCATCACATTCATATTAGTAGTATACTACAAATGTTTTGACATGCATAATACATTTCCTAAGAACATAAATATGTACACAACTGAACAATATCATTTAAGCAACAAGATATACAGGAAATAACAATTTATAAACTCTTCTCCTTGTTTGTTTCGTAGACTCTCTTGGTCCTTGTCTCCTTGCAGGAATTACTAAAGTCTCTGACAGTGTGCTCTACTCCATTGTCTAATTTTGAGGACCTGTGTTTGTCTTGCTCATGATCGGCAATCCTGAGCAAGTCTCCTACACCGTTGATCTGAGTGTCCCCTCTTCTTCATCAATCACAACTAAATCCTTCTTATCCAATGTTGAGATGGATAAGAGGTTCTTCTTCATCATGGGTTGAATCCTTCTAGATCCAAGTATATATTCCTCATCACTTGAGGAATCTCCCCTTGTTCTCTTCTCAGCTGGTTCATCTTCTTCAACGACATGAGCTGTTAGGGCTTGATTGTCATCATCGCCTAGCTTTTCTTCTCTTGCTACTAGTCGAACCTTTTGTTGGGTGCATTCTTCCAATAGTCTATTAAACTTGGTGAGCCTCCTTTTGGCACAAATTCCTTGATTGAAAGATTCACGTGATCTTGGGAGACCATTCAAGGTGGTCATCACCACTTTTGCTTCTTCAACATTGCCTCCAATAGCCTCTAGTTCTTCCTTGATTTGGGAGACCCTTGTTAAGTAGGATTGAATGCTTTCTGACATTTGCATCTTCACACCCTTGAGTTGAGTCCTCAAGGTCATCTTCCTATTGATGCTCTTTCCTTTGTACAAGTTGGTCAATGCATCGAACATCTCCTTGAGTGTCTTCAAAGATGATGTTGTTGAAAATGTAACTTCGGAAGATATTCTATTGTATTTTATTGTACCTCCGTTGAAGATGTTTTTCCTCCATTCGGGGATGTCATTACCTATATTTAGTCATGCTAGAATATCGAGGTAAAACCTCCGTTGCAAGTCAGGGAACTAGTCCCCTAAAGAAATATTATAAAACGTATTTTTTAATCTCCCAAGAGGGAAGTCAGCCATGTTTGGTTAGGAAGTCGGCCCAGTTAGGTTTTTAGGTCAGTCACTTGTAAAGTATAAATAGGGAAGCGCTCCCTCATTTGGACACACGTCACTCAAGCAAGTTCGCTCAAGAGAGAGAAAGACAAGTGCACCAGTGAAGGAGAAGGAGAAGTTGTTGAAGACATCTTATCTTTGGGTATTCTATCTTGGTTTCACATTGTACTAAGTGACTGAACTATTCTAAAGAAGTTGCGGGGTTTTCTCCTTTATGGTTTCCTCGAGGAAAATCTTTGTATTCGTGTATTGTTGTGCTTGTATATCTTTTAGTTTAAAGATCTAACATAATTGAATTAAAGTGCAAGCCCTAACATGGTATCAGAGCCACTCTGAAAGAAGGCACTGTGCATTTGCGAAAACTAGGACTTCCAAGTTCTAGCAACTCTCTCCACAAAATTTCCAGAAAAGAGGGCTAGGCTAACTCACCTCAAGGAGGCACGTCTTTTGGTGGAGAAAGATTATAGTTTGGAGAAGTTTCAATTTTGACCTAATCATTGCCGCTAGAGGAAACTAGAGCATCAAGTTTTTTACATTTCCCTTCACAAAATTTGGTAAAGGATGTCACTGAACAACTCACCTCAAGAAGGCACATCTTTCTATCCAGACAGAATTTCAAGATTCCAAGTTTGGAAAATTAGGGTTTCTCTATGGAACCCTAGGTCAGCCAAATCCAAAATCAACTTGGGCATCTCAAATTGGTAAGATCTATTTCATTGTTATTTCCATTTGAGGTTCTCATATCAAGATGATGAATCACACCAAGGTTGAGGATAAGTTTGAAGGAGCAGATGACTTCCGAGCATGGAAGTATAGAATCTCTCTTATCCTAGAGGAGAATGACTTGGGCAAATATGTCAATGAGGACGTTCCAGAACCAGAGGGAGAAGAGGCAAAGGAAAACCACAAGAAGAACATGACAAGAGCTAAAAGGATTATTACAGATTCCATCAAGGATAACCTCATCCCTCATGTATCATCATTGAAGACTCCTAAAAAGATGTTTGATGCTTTGACCAAGCTATTTGAAAGAAATAACATCAACTAGAAGATGACCTTGAGAAATCAACACAAGAATGTGAAGATCTAACATTCAAAAACCATTCAGTCCTACTGCACTAGGGTTTCTCAGATCAAGGAGCAACTAGAGGCCATTGAAAAAAATGTTGAGGAAGGAGAGATCGTGATGACTAACTTGAATGGACTTCCAAGGTCATGGGGCTCATTCATTCAAGGAATATGTGCCAGAAAGATACTAATCAAGTTCAGCAGATTATGGGAGGAATGCACTCAAGAAGAAGCTCAATTAGAATCAAGAGAAGAGAAGATGGGAGCAAGCAATGATCAAGCTCTAACAACTCAAGAAAAGAAAAATGAAGGAAGGAGGGAGGATCACTCTCACAAAGGGCACAAGAAATTCCAAAAGAACCATAGACCGAGAAGGGACTACACAAATCTCAGATGCTACACATGTGACGAGAAAGGCCACTTCTCAAGGGATTGTCCCAGAATAAAGGATCCTCCAAGGCAAACAAGAAGAAGAGGCAACATGCACATAGTGCGAAAGATGATGAACCCGCAAGCAAGAGAACAAGAGAAGATTCTTCAAGTGATGAAGAATATGTTCTGATTCCAGCTCTTACCGGTACCGTTACCCATGGAAGCAATGATTGGTTGGTGGACAGTGGAGCTTCCAAGCATATGACATGATACAAAAAATCCTTCATCAACCTATCAAAACATGAGTCACCTCACAAGGTGAAACTTGGTGACGACTTCCAATATCCCATAAAGGGGAGTGGAGAAGCCTCTTACAAATTGGACTCAGGCAAGTCAATGAAGATGCAGGATGTTCACTACATACGAGGTTTGAAGAAAAATCTCCTCTCCATTTCAGCTTTAGATGCTAAAGGATTCTGTGTTGCATTTGTTGATCGGCAAGTACTCATGTGGCCAAGAGGAAAAACAATGAACGATGCAACAATAATTGGAGAGCAAGAGGGAGGTATGTACAAGTTAAAAGGACAACCTAAACATCCTTGGTTCATGACTTTATAGAACCCAGTGAACTATGGCACCGTAGGCTTGCACACGTACACTATAGAGCTATACCAATTGCAAGCAAAGCAGTATCAGGCCTTCCTGAATTCCAAGCAAAACATGAAGGCACATGCAAAGGATGTGCGCAAGGAAAGAATGTAAAGAAACCATTTCCAAACAGTGAAAGCAAGGCGAAAGAAATCGTGGAAATAATCCACTCAGATGTATGCGGCCCCATGTCATTCAATTCCTTAAGCAAGTATGCATACTATGTTTCTTTCATAAAATGATTATTCTCATAAAGCTTGGATTTACTTCTTGAAAGGAAAAGAAGAAGTTTTCAACAAGTTCAAAGAATTCAAAGCTTTGGTAGAGAATCACACTGAAAAGAAGATCAAGACCTTACAATCAGACAATGGCGAAGAATTCGCTTCAGATTAATTCAAAGTCCTATGCAAAGAATCTGGGATTAAGAGGGAGATGAGCACTCCCTACAATCCTCAGCAAAATGGCATTGCAGAAAGGAAGAACGAAACGATAATGGAAGCAACAAAGGCGATGCTTCATGGCCAAGACCTTCCAATGCAACTATGGGCAGAAGCAGCAAGAACAACCGTGTATGTACAAAACAGAACACCTCACCGTGTTCTAAATAACAAGACTCCAGAAGAAATCTTTTCAGGAAAGAAACCAGAAGTCAGCCATCTCCGAATATTTGGTTGCCTTATGTACATACATGTCCCAAAGAAAAGAGGACAAAGATAGACCCTTCAGGAAAGAAGGGCATATTCATGGGATACAATGACAAATCAAAAGCATACTAAATCTACTTTCCAGGTTTCAAAATGATAGAGACCAGTTGAAATGTTACTTTTGATGAAGTCTCAACTTACAACAAGTCAAAACAATTCCACATTGAAGATGTTGAAGAACTCAAAGTCCCCAGAACCAAAGATAAAGGAATGGAAGAAATGACTCAAGAAAACCATGAAGATCATGACATGGCAAAACCTCAAGAACTTGTAGATCCACCTCATGAGAAGAATTCCTACAAGAGAAGACCAGCATGAGCACATGAAGTTATTCAAGATGCAGAGAGGTATGGAGCTCCAGATGGGACACTTAGAGAAAGCAAAGGACCAAGACCATACTCCAGCTACGTAACCCTATTATGTGACATCATTAATAATGAACCTTCCAACTATGAAGAAGACGTTGAGAAGGAGTAGAAGGAAGCCACTATTGAAGAGTCTCAGTCGATTATGAAGAATGATGTCTAGGAGACAGTTCTGAGACCAGAAGGGAAGTCCGTAGTGTCTTCCAAATGGATCTACAAGATCAAGCATGTTGCAGACAGTAGCATCAAAAAATACAAGGCAAGGTTTGTGGCACATGGTTTCTCCCATAAAGAAGGCATCAATTATGAAGAGACATTTGCACCAGTAGCAAGATACACTTCCATCAGATTAGAAATAGCCTTAGCTACAGTAATGAAATGGGAGATACACCAGATCGACGCCAAGATAGCTTTCTTGAATGGTGTAGTTGAAGAGGTAGTGTATGTGGATCAGCCGCTAGGATTCGAGACACATGACAGCCAGGCTCGTGTGCAAATTAAAGAAGGCCTTGTACGGATTGAGGCAGGCACCCAAGACATGGTATGGCCAGATGGATTAGCTTTCTGATGAGCTTAGGCTTTACCAAGGGTAAAGCAGATTCCAACCTCTACTTCAAGGTTGAGGACGAAGGACCAATGATACTCCTTCTGTATGTAGATGACGTGTTCCTAACAAGAGAGGATGAGCTCATTACAGATACAAAAAGAAGGCTTGTTGCAGAGTTCAAGATGAAGTACCTGAGATGATGCACTACTTAGGACTAGAGGTGTGGCAAAATTCAGATGGTATACTCCTTGGACAAGGAAATTATGCAATAGAAATTCTGAACAGGTTCAAAATGATGGACTGTCAGGGTATTGCCACACTTAATGCATCAGATTTGATGTTATTCAGTGATGCTTCTTCTAAGACAATTGATGCCACTGTTTATAGGCAGATGATTGGTTCGTCGATGTACTTGACAAACACAAGGCTAGGCATATGCTTTGTTGTGAACATCTTGAGACAATTTCTGACAAATCCGAGGCATGTTCACTCAATTGTTGCAAAGCACGTATTGCGGTTTAGCAGGAAGCAATCGAGTGTGGCACTGAGTACAATCTAAGCAAAGTACATTGCAGCTTGTCCGGCTAGTTGTGAGGCAGTATGGCTTCAAAAGCTACTGTCATATTTGTTTAATCTCGAGTTAGAGGCAACTTGTATCTTCTGTGACAACCCGAGTTGTGTGAATTTGTTCGAGAACCTGGTGTTCCATGACAAGTCGAAGCACATAGAGATCAAGTATCACTATATTCGGGATATGGTGCATAGACGAGCAATGAAGATCTAGTATGTGGCAACAAACAAGCAGACAGCTGATGTTTTGAACAAGCCTCTGGCGAGAGTGAAGTTTGACTACTTCAGGGACAAGCTTGGAGTTGTGTTGATCGATGTCCATCGCAAGAAGAAAGTCCTAGATGGTGCTAGGCTTGCATTCATTATGAAACAACACTGACCTTGCAAAGACACAACATCCAGTATGCAACAGGAATGGCTCTTTGAAGTCCTAGATGGCTCTAGGCCTGCATCCAATATGAAACGGCACAGGCATTGCAGAGATCTGCATTCAGTATCAAACATGACTAACCCTGCGAAGGCATCCAGTATGAAATAGGACTGGCATTGCAGAGATCCACATTCATGATGAAACAAGGACAAGACTGACCCTGCGAAGGCATCCAGTATGAAACAGGACTGGCATTGCAGATATATGCATCCAGTATGAAATAGGGACACTGTAAGGTACATCCAATATGAAAAAGGACTGGCACTGTACGAGGTACGTCCAACATTAAAAGGGTTGGCACTATACGGATATGTTGATGAAGTCCTAGATGGGATCTAGGCCTACATCCAGCATGAAACAAGGTTGGCTCTAAAGAAATTTTGTAGACATATAGATTCGAGAGATGTCACTAGTCAATGGTCGACAAGATGAGAATTGATGCAGCAGTGATGATGATGATCTAGTGATGATGATCCAGCGACAATGATCTAGCGATGATGATCCAGTGATGGTGATGATGTCCAGAGACTATGTCCAATTATGACAATGATTAGGTCAAGAGAGTACCTTCCTATTTAAAAGGAAAGAGAAATGTAACTACGGAAGATATTCTATTGTATTTTATTGTACCTCTGTCGGAGATGTTTTTCCTTCGTTCGAGGATATCCTTACTGTATTTGGTCATGCTAGAATATCGAGGTAAAACCTTTGTTGCAAGTTGTGGCACTAGTTCCCTTAAGAAATATTGTAAAATGTATTTTTGAGTCTCGAGGGAAGTCGACCCCGTTTAGTTAGGAAATCGACCCAGTTAGGTTTTTAGGTCGGTCACTTATAAAGTGTAAATAGGGAGGCATCCTCCCTCATTTAGACACACATCACTCAAGCAAGTTCGCTCAAGAGAGAGAAAGACAAGTGCGCCAGTGAAGGAGAAGAAGTTGTTGAAGACATCTTATCTTTGGGTATTCTATCTTGGTTTGACATCGTACTAAGTGACGGAACTATTCTAAAGAAGTTGCGGGGTTTTCTCCTTTATGGTTTCCCCGAGGAAAATCAAATGATACATGTGGGATCAAATGGTCTTTGATGGAATCTACAATGATCCTCCAGGCTTTGACCAAGTTCTTATGCTTAGCTGTGTCCTCATCTCCCTCTAAATATGCAACTTCTTCTTTGACATAGTTCTCCAAGCCATGCTCTTCTAGTATGAGAAGTACTCTATACTTCCATGCCCGGAAGTTCTCAGCTCCTTCAAGCTTTTCCTCAAGCTTGGTACTATTTGTCATTTTGAACAAAATGGGAACCTCAAATGGAAATAGAGAATAGAACTTACCAATGATATTGCTTCAACTCGATGTTTGCTCCAAATCTTTTCTGGAAAACTGCTTCTGGTGAACCCAGGGTTTGACAAAGAAACCCTAATTTTTCAAACTTGGTGTCTTGCAAATCTAATTGGATAAAAAGGTATGCCTCCTCAAGGAGAGCTGAGCAATATCTCCTTTTCCCAAAAATGTGGATAGAGCTGCAAAATATTTGATGCCCTATTTTCTTCGATTTCTTCTGCAGAATTGTCCAATCTTAATTATGATGTATATCTAAAATTTCTGCTCCTCAAGGTCTAAAACTTGATCCTAAGGTAGTATGGTTTGTCTTCTTTCCAACCCCACAAGTTGGAGAAATATTGGATTGACCAAATGGAACTTATTTACCAAGGTGACATGTTTATTGACCGGTTCAGTATAGCAAACTTGTACGGACTGCCACATGTCACAGTTTCGACTTCAGATTTTGAAACTCACACCACATAAACTACAGTCCAGGTTCTTATGCTTAGCTTTGTCCTCATCTCCATCTGGATTTGCAACTTCTTTGGCATATCTCTCCAAGTCATGCTCTTCTAGTATGAGAAGTACTTCCATACCCGGAAGTTCTCAGCTCCTTCAAGCTTTTCCTCAAGCTTGGTATTGTTTGTCATTTTGATCAAAATGAGAACCTCAAATGGAAATAGAGAGAACAGAACTTACCAATGAGATTGCTTCAACTTTATGCTTGCTCCAAAGCTTTTCTGGAAACTACTTCTGGTGGACCTAGGATTTGATAGAGAACCCCTAATTTTCCAAACTTGGTGTCTTGCAAATATGATTGGATAGAAAGATATGCCTCCTCAAGGAGAGATGAGCAATATACTCCTCTTCCCAAAACTGTGGATAGAACTGCAAAATATTTGATGCCCTAGTTTCTTCAATTTCTTCTGCTGAATTGTTCGATCTTAATTCTAATGTATATCCGAAATTTCTGCTCCTCAAGGTCTAAAACTTCATCCTAAGGTAGTATGATTTGTCTTCTTTCCAACCCCGCAAGTTGGAGCAATATTGGATTCACCAAATGGAACTTATTTCCCAAGGTGACTTGTTTATTGACCGGTTCGGTATAGCAAACTTGCACAGACTGCCACGTGTCATTGTTTCAACTTCAGGTTCTGAAACTCGCACCACATAAACTACAGTATGAGCCCTTTTTGGAACATCTTACGAAATTCGATTTGGATCCTAGCCCGAGATATAGCATTTCTCCCTAGATCACCTGTTTAAAACCGAATCTTAGAAGAAGCAGGAACCCTATTTTGGAGGGATCATATCTCAGAAAGTACTATGAATCTGAGGTTGAAACTCATACACAAGGTACATCAGGATTTCATCTTTGGCATATCCGAGTTTCAGCTCCTGAGCCTTCACCAAAATCGAGTTATAGCCAAAATTCCTCGATTACTAGATTTTTTCTTCTATGGTTTCAACTTTCAAGCATGAAGCCCTAATCTCTAGTAGCTACAGTTGTAGTAGTGTCACACCTAAACAAAGACTTCTTTCAGGGTAGCTCTAATACCATGTTAGAATTTTAATGGTTATACAAGATCTTTAAACATTTAGCATCAATTCATCATAACCATAACATTAGGATCACTAAAAGAAAGACGAGCACAGCAAGACAAAAGAACACAAAGATTTATCCTAGTAAACCACAAGGGAGAAAACCCAACAACTTCTTTATTATAGATTCCGTCACCAAGAACAATGCCAACCAAGATAGTAAGAACCCCAAAGACAATAGTAGCTATCATAAGGAATTACCAAGCCCAAAATGTATCATAAATAAGAAAAAGGTAGAGAGAGATAAGCAAAAATGAGAGAGAAAAAGAGAATATTAAGGTATTTTTCTGATAACTTTTGATACCAAAGTCATAATGGGGTGTTCTTGGTACCTTTCGAAAGGTCTCACCGAGGGCTACAACTTTCGTGTTTTGAGCTTCACGAGATTCCTCATGTTTTGGTCGAGACGTGTATTTTTGTAAATCTGGGCATGAGGAATCTTGAAAAGCATCTTTTCAAATATGCTTTCTAAAAAGCATCTATCTTTTCAAAAATGCTTTCTAAAAAGCATCTTTGAGAAGATGGTTTTCAGAAAGCATCTTTCAAGATTCCTCATGCCCAAATTTACAAAAATGCACGCCCCGGCCAAACCGTGAGGAGTCTCGTGAAGCTCAAAACACAAAAGTTGTAGCCCTCGACGAGACCTTTCCAAAGGTGCCACAAGGGCCCCGATATGACTTCGGAATCAAAAGTAATCGCAAAAATACCATAATATTCTATTTTTCTCTCGTTTTTGCTTCTCTCTCTACCTTTTTCTTATTTAGGATACATTGTAGAAAAGGGTACAATGTTATGATCTCTCCTCTCCAACAAGCCTCTTCTTTCTCTCTTATGTGAGAGTGTCCAAATGAGAGCGTCTCCTCTATTTATACTCATCAAGTGAGTGACAAAATAACCTATCTAGGTCGGCCTCTTACTCTAAACAGGGCCAACCTACCTAGGGAGACTTTCCTCAAGTGAGTGGGCACTATTGACCTGACTTACAACAGAGGTTTTACCTCAAGACTTTTACATGACCAAGTACATCAATGACGTATCCGAATTGAGGAATAACATCTCTGAAAGGAGGTGCAACAATAATACAATAAAAAGTACAATAAGAATATCTTTTGAAGTAACATTCTTCAACACTGACATGGTTTTGGGTCTACACCACGCAAACAAGACACTTGAGGAGAACCTAGTTTAGATCTAAGGAATGTTTAATGATCCTTTTCAAACTATTTTCTCTACTTACCCCCTGTCGAATTCAGTTATGGCTGCAAGGGATGCTTGCTATAGAGTGGTTCCACACAAGGTCTCAATTGGAGATCGAGACAAGTTGGATGGAGCATTGGCAAAAGAGGAATTGTTTGTAGCCCTCTCTTCCATGCAGAAAATGGGAAGTCCTCAGGTATTGATGGTTTACCTTGTGAGTTTTACAAGGTAATGTGGGATATGATAGGGGAGGATTTTTGCAACCTTGTGTAGGAAGATTTTTCTACTTCGAATCTTTCAAAATCTCTTAATCAGAGGCTCATCAAGCTTATTCCAAATAATTCGGCCAGAGACACTATTAGTGGATGGCACCCAAATACCTTGTTAAGCATTTCCCACAAAATTATGGCAAAAGCTTTAGCTATTAGAGTCCAAGATGTGGCTTGGAAAATTAGAGCAGACAGGATTTGTCCAAGGATGGGTTATTTCAAACACAGTGTTATCAACTTGGGAAGCCATGGAGTGATCTAGGTAGATCGATCAACATGCCCTCTTTCTGAAAATTAAATTTGACAAAGCTTATGATTGTATTAACTGGACATTCATTACTGACACGTTGACTTGCCTTGCAAAGACAACGATGTGTTAATATGATTAGCATTCTATTTTCATGTGCCTTCACTTTTGTTTCAGTAAATAATGGTTTCCTTCTTGCATCCATCTTTACAAGTCCATTAGGATAGGATGCCATTGGCCCCTTATCTTTATGTGTTGATGGAAGATGCTCTTAGATCTTTGTTGGAAGCAACCCGCTTTCAAGGTCAACTTCGAGGTATCTCTTTGCCTAAGAGGGGGACACTGTTAATAAGCACTTTGAAATGACTCTCTTTTGTCAATTTCTACAAACGAAGAGTCATTTGCAGCTACTAGGGATTGTCTTCCTGTGTTTGGTGAGGCTTCAGGGATTGTTATTGACAGCAAGACAGACTACTAGCTCATTGGTCTTAAGGATATGCATGCATGGATTCCAGTTGCTTGGAGGTTTGTTTGGTCGAGGGTCATTGTGAGATATATTGGTATTCCTTTTGAGGTTGACCTCTCTCCAATTGCTATGTGGGAATGGTGTCTGGATAGATTGCAGCGTAAGTTACTTGTTTGGCATTGCAAGGACCTACACTTTGTTGGCAAGCTAACTGTGGTGTGAGCAGGATTCTTCAAGCCTCCCACATCTATTATGTGTCTTGTTGGCTCCCTAGTAAGACTCAAATCCACCGGTTGGAGCAGATTATGAGTTAAGTATGGTAAAGCTCATGGCCTTCCCATGATCCCTTGAAATGTCTGCATTATGCCCAAGGATGCAGAAGGCCTCGATTTGATTAATGTGATGACTCAAGGCACCATTTTGGCCACTAAATGGGTGGTTAGATGTTTGGAGGACTCCTCCCCTTGGCAAGTTTTGATGCATCACAAAATGCTTTCAACTCCTCATGTTGGCAAAATCAAGGGTTGATTTGGTTTATGTGATATCATTTATGCTCCTCGTAATTTCCAGATTGCAAGGTCTTCAATCTACAAGAGTATTTAGGTAGCCTAGAGGAGGGTGGTAGGTCTGGTTCATTGGCAAATGTCAAGCAGTAGACCGGGTGGGGATTTGGCCAAGAAGTCTATCTGGAGTTGGAAGCAAGAAGGTACCAATATCTTTGACTTGCCTCGTTTTCACGCAAGGCAGCTTAGTAGAAAGAGCATTTTCCTTTGGAGAGATCTTTGGGAATCCAACACTCGTTCCTAGAAAAGTCTGCATTCAATGGCTCGAGAATTTGCTTTGTCTTTTGTGGATAGACCCACCTTTATGGATATCATTGGGCTTATTCCTCAAGAGGATCTTTTTAAGATGAATATTGATATGAAAGGTCCCTTTTGGAGAGACTGGAAGTGGAGTTTTCAAGCATCCTTTGACCCAGTATGATTCTCATTAGCTCCACTCCATCCTGCATCAATCGCTTGAATTAGGTCTCGTCCTTAATGCTCGATGGGTTTCTGCAGATGCTGAGAGCCAATGGATTCAACGACTACATGGTATTTGGTCGATTAGAGTTTCCTATCAGATTTAAAGTCTTTGCTTGGTTGGTGATCTATCAAGGTCTTCCTTCCAAGGAGCCTTTGCCTTTTTTGCTCGGGATCACAGTCAGTGAAGCCTATTTATGGAAATGTTCCTTTGCTCGATCTTGTTGCGCCCAAACATTCTACAAGGACATTTTCAATGGCGAGCAGTTTTGTTGGGCGAATCAATCGATGATTTGTGATTCCATGTCTGGTACTTGGCATTGATTGAGAGTTTGCTTTGTATACCATTTTGAAGCTACGCTGCAAATATCTTTTTGATAACAAGGTTAGTTCTTCAGATGCTTTTTGTCAATTATGGCGTGAGGAGGTACATATGCAACTCCTAGCCAAAGGAGCTTTGCTGATTAAAGATGCAAAATTGTTAGATCCGAACTCTTACTCAGACTTTATAGCTAGTTTAGATGCTCTTAGCAAGAGGATATGAGGTTCGTCGTATATACCCCTTTTTCCTTTATTTTTCAGTTGCAGATGTATATAATTTCTGGATATATAAGAAGTATTATCTTTTACCAAAAAGAAATGGGAACAATTGGTCATGCATCCGTCTTTAAATTGCTAACAATACAAACTTAGAAAGTTCATCTAGCTGAAACAAGACTCTCTCCAGTGAAGCAGAGAGCAATACAAAGTGCAATCACCAGTAAATGTTGTCCAAAAAATATATGAAAATTAAGCTATTAAAAATGCTCCTTTGAATCCATCGAAAACATAGAAGACTGAAATACAACTGGAGCAATCTATTAGACACAGGAATTGTAAAACAACGAATTATTGTGGTAAGTGTACAGTTCAACCAAATCCTTCGATTTCCCAGGTACAGATTCCTCACACAACTTCGGAGAAAGATATAAGGGGGACATGTAACAGTAGTATGAGCAGCTCTTTAATAAGAATAAAAGGAAAGTGCCCATGCAAAATAAACATGTAATATCACTTTATTGCGTACAGTCAATACCACAAATGCAGCAAACTTGACATCAATTCAGCAGTTTATCAGTTTAACCCTAGAGAACAAATCTGAATGGGTAGGTCAATGATGGATTGTTATTCTAAAAACTCATGGGTGTAAAATGGCAAAACATGGTAATTTTCTCATCTCAAATCCAAACAAAACAGTAATTAAGAAGACTACAAGCAGCTCTATAGAAGGAAAAAAACCCAAGAGGTGTCCAGGGACCAGCACTGAAAAGGATTGGAACATTGCTACATGGGAAATTGTTTGAGGAACTAAATAACTAGAAAAGCCCTGCCTAGTCGATAAGAGCCATGATACTCAACACTACCAATAAAACAATAACAACATATATTTAAGCCCAGATTGTGCAAATCATTCTAGTGAAAACTTATTAAGGATCAATTAAACATTTTTGTATTGCTTAGATTATAAAAAAGAGTACATAAATTTGTACCTATAAGCTAAGTCACCTGGTTCGAGTTCATGTTCGAATTCGGCAACCTTGAAATTCGGCAAAAAATCGGCAATTGAAAATTTGGCGATAAAATTCAGCATTAAGTTCGAATGAATATAAAATATAGAAATTAAAAAATATATGAAAATTCTCAAGTAAATTCATTATGTTTATTAAACTATAAACACTCGACACATCAATAATGAACATGATAGTCATAAAATCGTTGAAATAATGAACACGTCAACATTAAATGAAGTATGAACATGATAGTCATAGAATCAAAAAAATAAAAACATGGGAACAAGAATTATAATTTATAAACACTATTCTATATCTTGTTTGAAATTTACAAACATATTCATAAACTGATAAAACATAATATTAAAATGTCATTCCTGGGGAGGCAGGTGCAAGGGGGATCTTACTCGATCCCAGAAGACAAACGGCAAAAACCTTCGCTTGGGGGTTGGGCCTCAAGACGAACAATGAGGCTGAGTGGATGGCGCTTTTACAGGGACTAGACTTCTTAGACGTAAGAGACAAATCAAGGCTGTTAGTCTTTAAGGATTCACGTCACGTCATCCTCAAAATGATCACCGGTTACTCTTCAGGCTCCATCAACTGCAGAAGGATGTACGACAAAATTACTCTTCTCCTCCCGGGCAGAATTGAATTCTTCCACATTCTAAGAGCAAACATAGGAGCCTCTCTCCCTCAAGGTCATATCTCAATAAACAACCTTGACTCGGTTACTAAACCTATTCCCTAATTGCTTTGCTTTCTCTCTCTATCTCATAATGAACATTCATAAGTTAAAGCTCCCTTTGGTTATTGTCATGAACCTAGGTGGTAGTCTTATTGCATGCCATCGCGACAAGTGGATTCCACTCCCTCTCCAAATTCCCTCGCCCCTTGTCGCCTTTAATATCACCCTCTCCAGGCTTAATTGCCCACACAGTTTGCACACCCTAGCCCATCCCCCTTTGTGTACGATGGCTTCTCCCCGAAGTAATATATGCCCTCCCCCTTCCTTCGACCGTCCATTCTTCCTTGTCCCAGTTAGTTCCCCCTCCGCAGAAGAAAATTTTCTTGCTACATCTAAACTCGGAGAAGGGACTTTCCCTATTGTCGCCCTCCCACTGTAGGATAAATTATAGGCACAGTCTTCCTCTTGGGTGGATTATTCACCTTCCCTTTTAGATAGTCATGTTGAAATTGGGGGTTCTACTCAGGATGGTTTACTGAACCTTCTTCGCAATCATCTCATTGTTTTCGGGAGTCCTCCTTGATTCTGCTCAGCAAACCTAATTTCCACAGTGAACGCAGGAAGCTCCTTCAGGCAGTTCTCTTTAGAAGGTAATCATTTCATCCTGGGTTGTCAACTTTCTCAATTGGAGGAAGCTAAAATAGGCATTTCACTTCGTCTCTTTAGAAAAGAACGGGACTCTCTGCAGAAAGCAGAATTCTTCACAGCTCGAGCTTTGCCCTCTCTCGGTTTTGTTCTCAGCAATTTGTCCAATCTCAATTTGAGTTGCAGTCACAGTCGTGGTAAAGGCCAGCCTCTTGTTTTGGAAATGGACCATAGAAGGAATGATGCAGGCCTCGTAGACCTGAGGGTTAATATCCAACGCTTGTATTACATCGTGGCCATTGGAATTACTGACAACAGAGAGACTGCTAAGGAGGTTAAAAAACTTGTTGAAGAGGTTAGCTATGTCTCATATCAAACCAGCAACCATGGTGCAAGGATTGATGACAACGAGATGAACCTAAAGGAAATCAAGGGTAAAATAGACAGCATTCAGGAGGACCTCCAACTTTTGGTTCAAATGAATCAAGGAAGTCGAGCCCAAGAAAATCCAGGAGGAGTTCAGAAGATGGAGGAGGAATCTGTCACCCAGCCTGTGGGGCAATCAGGCGAACCAAAACGATCCTCTTTTAGGAAATGTTTTTTTGCATTTTACTTAATCAGCAGTTTGTCCGCATTTACACTACGTCTGTAATTATTCGGAATACTAGTACTCCTTTCGGCTTATTAAGGTCTTCTTTATGGCCTAGTTTTGTAACTATTTCCACAGAACTGCTAGAATGTATAAGCTGTTGTTTTCTGTACTTAATGGTTGTGCACAGCCTATTTAATATATTCTCCTTTAAAGTTTATGTTAAAAAAATATATATTAAAATGTCATTAATATTTAGGCTAGCCGCTATTTAGCAAAATATCATCCCAAAAAGAAAATATTATCCCAAATATCATCACACTTACTCTCCACGAATAATATTAACGCTTAGTGCAATCACGGATAAGCCGCAATGCCTCTATAGACTTGTCGGGAGTCTGCACTTGCAAAGTTGCAAGTTGCAGCAGTCGGAGTCTGCACTCTGCAAATCGGCCCTCTGTCGACAATAGCAACTAACTCAAGACGAAACGACACGAGAAAATTCACACATTGAGAATTGGTGTTGAAACAATCAATGAGTCTTCAGCAGTAGTAAAGAGATTAAGGTGTCTTCGCGAGCGAAGGTAGAAAAAGTAGGGTTTACCTTGAAGAAATTTGATAAACAATCACAAAATCTCATATAGGATTTTTATCAAACACTCGAATGCAAATCTGATATATAACTTGTCTGAACTTAAAAACTCATGAGATGAATTTATCTGAAAGTTTTAAGTATAAACACCAATGCATTCAACTTCAAACTGAATGAAAATTTGATAACATAGAAATTTAGGGCCAAGCCCAGGGCAAAAATTCACCAAAGGAAAACCCAGAGAAAGAATTTTATTTATGAGAGAAATTAGAAATTCAACAACTCGAAAATTCTACAGCACCAAAATAATTTCAGAAACCCTTATCTGAAAAACTGCATTGAAAAACGAGCCAGAATACTCACAGCCAACCCACACGTGCGAACTGTACAATAGATATCTCGAAATTCGTGCCAAGTACGGACTGTACAGATTCTGCCAGCATTAAATGCAGAAATTTATGTCTCATAAATCATGCCTGCCAATCTACCTTGATTTCTGTGCATGTACGGTTAGCATTAATGGCTGTACGGAATTGGTTGTACGGTCAATGAATTCAGATGTCTTAGGAATCATGCCTTCAGATTGATGATCAATTTCTCTCTCTCATAAATCAGTCTTTCTTTCTCTCTCTCTTGTCTTCTTCTTCCTCTGATTAGATGTCTTTCTTTTCCATAGTCATTCTTTTATACTTTATCTCACCCAAAACTACCCTAACTAACTCAACCAACTTAATCAATGGATGAGATTAGCTTTATCTGAGGGATCTCATTTAATGCACATATTCACTTTATTAAATACATTAAATGAACTTTTTGGGTCCCACAACTTAAACACTTTAAGTTTATAAAGTACAAAGTCACTTTAATAATATAAAAGCACACTTTACATTAAAAAGTTCGCTAGGAAAAATACAATTTATGTCCCCCCCATGTGACATCAAAATCATGGGGAAGGGCCAACTGAGTTATAAAAACTAACATACCTGGGGGTCAAAAAGGGGGGGAAACGATTCTAAACGAAATTTTGTTAAGTTTTAAAAATTCGCCCTGAGATTTGACAAAAACAAAATTTTGAAACTGTGTTGAAAATTGCCGAATTTTACCGATTAAGTTCGGTTGTCTCAAAAAATCGACGAATTTCAATTTTCAAAGCGAAAAATCGCCGAACACAGTGACTTAGCCCATAAGTGAGCTCTATGCATATTTGAATGAAGTTTAACATTAAAGCAATAAACAAGTATGGCATACTATTGAGTCAATAAGCAAAGAAATACTAAAAATGAAAAGAACGTCTAGATAAGGTTACAAATAGACTAACATACTAGATATATTAAATTGTCTCTAACAAATGTCATAGGATAGTACAGTTCTTAATTTAAAAGACACTTCAATTCACAAATTTTGTATGAATGAACTTATATCGGTAGCCAAATCTTCCAACTTCCAAATGATGTCCTCTAACATGTAAAAACTTGTAAATTTAACATAAGTTACCTTCTATGCATTTTTTAGGTCTTCTTTAGTGACCTGTGATCAAATTCACTTCCAAACTAAGAATATGTTATCCAGGCACATGAAACTATTGTTTGATAAAAAAAAGGTGAATAATAAACATGTTGGTTAAACATCAATGTTTATGCATAAGAAAGTCAGTAATCGCCAACATGCACCAAGGAATATTGATAGTGAATGTGTTGTGTCAAACAAAATCAGAACATTAATCATCATGTTCCAACATAAAGCATCATCATTTATAATCCATGCATGCAATAAATGAATTGTCCAGAAATCTTAGTTCTTTTAATGCCTCATAAAGCGACTTTGCAAGGAATGTGAATGTCAAGATAAGAAAATGTATCCATATGAACAATAAAAGGATAGAAAATCTACATAGTATATACAATTTATAATAGTAAATAAATGCACCAAATTCCAATTACAAAAAACAATGCACCAAAAAGAATTTCAAGTTACATAACACTAACAGAATAAAAATCTGCAACCAGTGAGGTTTAATAACTTTACCAATATGCTATAGGGATTAAAAAGTACACACAACCTAGAAACATATAAACTTGCTGACAGTTGCAAGTCTAGAGGAGAGACTGGCAAGTCTGGTTCAACAAGCAGACTTCATGGAAAATTCAAGGGTCAAACACATTTTGGAGGGAAAGAAAAAGGTGGGAAATGTATCCAAAATCCTAAAACTCATTGTTAAATATAAACTCCATCCTTTCTCACTCTCATAATTCATCATTGCATTGATTGTGCACTGTAGCAAGTGGACTTGCCCAAAGTTGCTGACAGTGCACAAGTCTGGAGGAGACACTTGCAAGTCCGACTCAACAAGCAGACTTCAACCATGCATGGAAATTTATTTCAAGGGTCAAACATGTTTTGGAGGGAAAGAAAAAGGTGGAAAATGAACCCAAAACCCTAAAACTCATTGTTAAATAGAAACCCCATCCTTTCTCACTCTCATAATTCATCATTGCATTGATTGTGCACTGTAGCTGTGACTGTGAGAAGTAATTTCATTTGCAGTGTGTTTGCCAGCTTGAGATGGAAGCCAGGTTCATCATTATTAACTACATTTGAAGGAGTGAAGGAGTTGTGCTCATCATTATTGGCTGCGTGTGAAGGAGTTGTGTTCATCATCATTGGCTGCGTGTGAAGTAGTAAAGGTGGCTGAGTTCATCAATGTTGGTTGCATGAGAAGAATGTTGATTTTTCTAAGCAGCATCGAGAGCCACTCTCTTAGGAGAATGGGGACACCTGGTCTGGGACCACGGTGTGGATTCAACTTAGTGTTGAGTGATTATTCTGTTGAATGATGATATCTGGTACTTGACCATGATATGGACCCAGCTCTGCCATGGGGGAACTCAACCTTGTGTTGAGTGAGCATTCTGTTGAACGGTTGACATCTGGTCCGGGACAACGATGTGGACCAGTCTAGTACTGATAGACTCGACTTAGTTCTAAGTAGCCATTCTTTTGAATGGAGGCACCTGGTCAGTTACCAGGACTCAGCCCGGGGTTAGGGGCCATTCTCTTGGAGAATGGAGGCGCTTGGTCTGTTACCAAGTATTTGACCTAGTGTCAAATTATGCATCCTATCGTTGAGGCACCTGGTCTGTTACCAAGAAGGCACTATAAGCCCTAGACTTGGTCTAGGCATGTGTGACACTCTGACCCTCGATCAATGGGCTTTGTGGTCTTCTCCAAGGTTTAGCTACCCTTGGTTAAGACACCCTAGTACCTGATCTTGGTGTCACACAGTGTGAGACAAAAGCATTAGTAATTCTCTTGGTTTATGATGATGTACTTTGAATGGGATAAGGGACCACGTTGACCACAGGTGATGACCACAGGGGGCACTTAAAGAAGGCTAAAGCAAATGTCAAAAATACATGAAGACCCTTAGTACCACTAAGGTGTAAAGGTGAAAGTGCAAAAAGACCTTTAACACCACTAAAGGCACAAGTCAAAATTAGAAAAGAATAAAACATTATTATTTTGAGATTTCTAATTTTGGCCCACTTAGACTCAAAGGATATAAAAGAAGATCAAGTTGCCATTTCATTATTACACACACTTGCTCTCACAGGTACAGCTGCTCAAGTTTGAAGAAGAAGATTTTGTGATTGTGCCATAGCATGGATGAGTCTAGCTAAGGCATCATCCTCTATTGAAGACAAACCCTAAGCTAGGGTTTCTTACTATTTTTTTGTCTTAAGGGTTTTATCAAACCCTCATCTTCAGCAACAAGCTTCACCTCTTCTCGGGCAACCTCATCTCCAACTCTGGGCAGCTCCTCAGAATTTCAGGCAGCAGAGATTTGTTTTTGGGCATCCCTCCTTCTCTTCAGGGATGCCCTTGTTTTCTTTTCGGGCAGTTCCTTTAGGGATCGGCCCTCCTTCCTTGGCCCTCAGGCTGCCACCCATGAGGGTTTGGGCAGCTAGACAACCCTTGGGCTGCTACCCGTGAGGGTTTGGCTGCTTGCCAACCCTCAGGCTGCCTCTGGGGCAACCCGTGAAGGCTGCGGGCTGTAGCAGCAGCTGCTAAGCAGACCCATAGGGCCTCGGGCTGTCAGCTGACAAACCTGGAAGGCCACAGGCAGCCACAGCTCTGCCCAACAGCAGATCCGAGCAGCAACAGGCTGCTGGGCAGCAATACAGAACAGAAGGGCAGCGTACGGCCGGGCAGAAAAACAGTCAATGGGCAGGCAGCCGGGCAGAGACAGAGATCTGGGCAGGTGTACAGCTGGGCAGGCTGACAGGGCAGGACAGAGATCAGATCCAGGCAGTTGACAGTCTTTCTGGGCAGGAAAGAGAAAAGGGCTACAAGCCCAAATTTCTGGAAAAGCCTTAATTGGGCATTTTTTATTTAATTTGGAAAACTGATTTTCTGGTATTGTATCTCATTTACGAGA
This sequence comes from Pseudotsuga menziesii, assembly GCA_001517045.1. NCBI lineage: Eukaryota > Viridiplantae > Streptophyta > Pinopsida > Pinales > Pinaceae > Pseudotsuga > Pseudotsuga menziesii. The sequence goes on along the minus strand of LPNX010385163.1, from coordinate 130,828 downwards.
TGAATTACTAATGCTTTTTGGGGGTTTTGTCCTTAAAAGGTTTCCCCAGAGAAAACGATGAATTACTAATGCTTTTTGGGGTTTTTGTCCTTTAAAGGTTTCCCCAGTGAAAAACTCTTGTGTCCATTGTGTTGATGTGATAAATGTTGTCTACTGCACTTATCAGTTGTTTATGTTAATCTGCCATTTTTAAAAAGTATCATGCTAATGCTAAAACTTAACAAAAAAGTAAAGGAGGCAAAGTTCATCATTACTGGCAGCGTTTTCATTGTGTGAAAGACTAAAGAAGTCTGCAGTTTCGCTGTGTGAAGGAAGAAAGGAGGCTGATGTGTTCATTTGTGAAGGAGGTAAGTTCAAAGTCATGATTCTAGTATTTTTCCCTACCATACAATCTGCCATAGAGGCAAGAAAGATATGCTGTGTCAATGACCATGACAATTCAAATTATTCCATCGCTTTGGAACTGAATCACCTATATTGTGCTCAGGAAAACAGCAACTACTGCCTCTTGTGCATAAAGAACTTTAAAGAGAGTCTGAAAGCTAGCATACACTGTGTCTTTGCTTTGGAAACAAATAAGGATAGCCATAGAAAATGTTGCCAAAGCCTGCAAATTTACAAAAATCCAAATGTTTTAGTGTATAGATGCCATAATTCCAGTACAATGTCATGGTTAATCTATCAATGTATTGCACATTGACAGTTCCTTTAATTTTCTGTGCATGTTCTAGCGATGTATAGATAGTCCCTTGTGAATTTGTGCATAGACTGTTGTTTTATAGCTTATAAGGATTTGAAATGTCATTAATATAGGTTTTGAAATTTGTGCACAAAATTTACTATCTTTTGAGTTTTTTTCTATTTTTCGAGTTTCACCGAGTCTTGAACCAAGTTTTCCCAAGTCACCGAGTCTTACCGAGCCTCAGGCCAGCCAAATCTTTGCTGAATCCAAGTCTGACAAGTTTGGTAAAAGACCCTGTCAGCTGTTCTCAATATTAAGTGCTACAATGGTGTTTCCAGAAGTCATATTTTGGAATTCAATGGAGCAAATATGTGCACCAGCTTCTCACAAATAGCAGCTATTGCAAATGATAGTTATTGGTTACATATTTATCATGCTCTAAATCCATTTGAAAGCCACAGATCATCTTGGCATATAATTTTAGAAAGAATGAATATCGGGATTTTGACATTTCCCATATAGGCATTGAAGCTTAATATTTAAACAAAAGCTGCAGAAAATCTCTTTTTTTATTCTTTTCTTTGATTTTCATCACTAACCTTGAAACAAAACCTTAAAAATCCTCTTTAAACATCAATGGAAAATATTTCTACAATAATGATAACACCATTTGCCATATAATCTGGATCATGCTGCCAATGAATAAATCTGCTACTCCATTTTAAACTGATATTTGAAACATGACTACAATTTATGTCTTATCTAATGCCATTTATGATATGGCTCATGGACTAGATCATGCTACAAATGAGTTAAAATGAGGCTAATACTTGGATGCCACAGGTGTTTTAAGTGGATTTTCACTCTTGTGCAGTTTCCTGGCAGTGTCTACCAACTAAAGCAACATGAGGACTCCAAAAACTTATTTCAATTAATTGCTTTAACTTGAAGCAGACTCGTGCATAGGATTAACTGGCACAAAACAACAAGCTTTATCATTTCACCTTTGCCAAATCCACCATGAACAATGTTATGTGAACAGAAACTTAAAATTTACACTAATCTGCCTGGAGCTAATTAAGCATCAATAGCAAAGTATTGATGCTTTATCAAGCAGTTGAAGAACAGAGAAGCCCAGAAAGTTAAATGGGCAAGAATATTATCCAGCAGTTCTTGTTCAAAATATTCTAGAACTTCCAAGGGCTGTAATCAATCAGTAAAATAATGGTACACAGAAATTCTATATCTCTGGAATTAATCCATTTCCAAGTACACTAGCAATGTAATGTTTGTTAAAAGCACATAATTGCATGCAAACTGAAAAGTTGCAAGAAGAAAAAAAAGATGAAAAATACTATGCCAATTTCCACACATGACCAACGGCAGTGGATGGGACTAGTAAAACTCTGCATCTTAAAATCGACTGCGGGAACACACTTAATCTAATGACTACAACTGCAACTAACAGAAAATAAAATATAGCCTCTTCAAGAATGCTAAAGCCTAAAATCCAAGCATGTGATGGAAAAGGAGAAATGTGCAAAAAAAAAGCTCTGTATCGTAAAATCAACTACGGAAACATGCTTAATCCAATAACTACAACTACCAGTAACAGAAAATAAAATATAGCCTCTTCAAGAATGCTAAAATAGTAAAATCCAAGCATGTCACTGAAGAGGAGAAGTGTGCAAAAAGGGCATGTAAACAGTCTATAAGAAAGCTGACTCATATACTATTAAGGGTGACAGCAACAAGAACAATCACAAAAACTCCAAAAAGACATATAGCAGTGACCCCAAACTATATGGCCACATGCAGCCCAAAGGAAACATGCTCAACAAGTATTGCAATGCACATTCTCAATGTTAGCATAATGCACCCCTGTATGAGAACATAACTAATAATGTCAAACCCAGTTTAATAAATTCATAAAGATATGAAGAATTCCATGAAGAACACTGAATAATGAATACTATGTGCAGTTTGCGATAACATCAACCAATTGCCAAAAAGTTTTACTAAGGATTCAAGAAATCAACTTCAAGACCTATATTTCTAATAGAAATTGGTTGAAAAGATACTATGCTTGCCCTTCTCATGTCTTAACAATAAAAACATTAACCAAAGAAACAAATTTCAAAATTATGAATGATAATAATGATAAATGCAGTCCTAAGAGAATCATAGAAAATGCTTAGGATCCACGGGAAGTTATGCCTTGGCATATGTCCACAGAATTTCGCTGCAAGAATGAAATATGGGTTGGCTTATAAAATTTGACTCACTTATTATTGCAAAACAAACACTGTAGGCTTGTGAGAAGTTCTGAAAGCTAGTCTACCTCAATAAAAAGTCATAAAGACTTAATACAATTCTACAGAAGGAAAGTGAGAAACTTAGGAGCACGAAAGGTCGAAAAACCAAGGCTATGTTTAGTTTGAAATCAAAGTTACAAGGACAAGAGATAACAAGCAGAAAATTACCAAAATGATCAGACAAACTATCCGGACATTACAAAGAAACAAGAACAATAGTACTACTACTCCCATTGTACCAGAGGGTACTACTACCACAGTGCAATGCTGAAAGAATCTCCCATATTACAATTAACTAAAGTTTAATGGGATTGTTTTAAAGATTTAAGCCTGTATAGCTTGAAAATTTACTAGCCAGTGATCCAATTCCAAAACAATCGGTACAATTTCGTTTGCACAAGTAACGTAGGCAATAGGATAACAGTTCCTATCAACTGTAACGGGCACCGACCCCAACTACCTAAGGGGAGCTCAAGATCTAAGATAATCAAGTAAGTGCCTTGACATATTGAAATTTCCAAATTCAGGTCAGACATTTCAATTGTATGCTATTATGAACTGGCGAAGCTCGGGGTTCAAACGTATCCTCAAGCTTGTTGGGCACCCACATTCTTACAGTGGCTTGGGAGGCCCCCACCACCCGATTACGAATCTCCCCGCTTAGGACTACGCTTATAGCGATCGAATATGTAACAATCACTTATGAGGTTTTCATTTAAATTATGAAATTTGTAATGGCAACCCTGTAATACGTAAGAAATGCCAACCACTTTGCATTTACAAATTCCATGTCATTTTAACTGCGCAAACAACTTAAGCCCTGCTCAGAAGCCCTCAATCATCGTGAGGAAGACAACTCAAATTAATCAGCGGCCTTAATTCACTCTCCGTACACACAGCATTCATCCATTCAACATTAGACCAAGAGAAGCGATTCCCCATGTAATTGAAAGTGGGTACGGTAAGAATTTAATGGGGTATCATCAGAATCAAAGTGGGTTCAGTCAAAATTTAAAGGGTTATCAGAAACAAGGTGAGTTTAGCCGGAATTGAATGAGGTTTAATTAGAACAAGCCCTGAATAGAGTTCAGCTACTTACAGGAAATAAAATTTCACTTCGAAGATATCATCGATCAAACAAAACCTACTTATTTTAAAATATGTATGATTATTATTCTACTTCTAAATTGTCTCGATACTGTAATTCTATTCTAATTCTACAGAGTTGGATTCATACAGATGATATAGAATGAATAAAACTCACTGGATCGATGAAGACGGGGAAAACCAAAGTGGGTATCCTTCAAATAATCACAGTTGACTGCAAATGCTCCGAGATCATTTCCTGTGTCTTCTCAGCGTGCGAGAAACAAAGGCAATGATAGCACAGAGAGAAATCAAGGGTATTTTAGTTAGGCTGTGTGAAGACCGTTGAAAGCCTTAAATTTTCATAACTTGACAAAAACATAGGACATCAAAAGGTTTCTTTCTTTGAATGGGTTTTCACTTTAAAATTGATAAAAAGAAATAGTGTGAAAGATGTATAAAGACCTTTTTAAAGCTCCTTGTCTTTATGGGCTTAGTGAGCGCTGAGTAGGATTAGGTTTTGGAGTTTGTTATGGTGGCTTGATGTCAGCACAGCGGTTGCTTTATTGTTTGTCATTACTGAGCATGACTCATTTGTCGGTCACGGAAATTGTTTCAATGGAATGAAATTATTAAATAAACCACAATTTGATGAAACAATAAATTACTAAATTTAAAAATATTTTCAATTTATCACCCATCATAACTAAATAAAAAATAATAACAACCATTGGATTGTTTATTTCACAATATTGTATGAACCAACAGCCACGCTGCATCTGCGGAGTTCAGTTGTATATTGAATTCTGTACACGGAAGGAGGATTAAGATGTAAATTCTTTATTGTTTTTCCAAAACACGGAAGGAGAATTAAGACATAAATTCTTTATTGTTTTTCCAAAACAAGGAATGTGGCTAAACGTCACTATCATTAAAAAGCGTTGGAGAGCACGTAAACAATTGTGTGATGCCATTATCTCATAAGCTCTCTCCTTATTAAAGGGAATTGGTCAGATTTGGATATAAAACTTATAATTCTTCTATTTATTTATTTTTACCTAAATTCATTTCTTAATACTGAAAGCATAAGCCAAAGAGGTATTTTAAACATGAAGAAGTGACTTCATGGAGAATAAGTGATGTCACTTCTTCAGGTGTGTTTATTTGATTGTATAACATTTAATTATTTTTTAATTACATGAAAAGGTGACTTCATGTGTATCCATTTGACTGTGTAACATTTAATCACTTTTCAATATTATAATGGTATTGATTTTTTATTACATGATATATTATTCCGAGGGTATACTCTAATTGGGATTTTTTATTTTTTTTCATAAAAAAAGATCTTATATATATTATATATAAAAAAGGTATCACCAAGTTGTTTTACACTGTTTCAACAGCCAAAAAAGTCCAAAGTAAAATACCCAGTACCAGCTAAGACAAAAGTCATGTTTCTTACCCGTTTCTCCAATTGCCACATATCTACTACATCATCCACATGGTGTCCCAACATGGCATATTATGTAATAACTGACATAATATACCGCATGTAGCTACCCCAAAATGAACCATAAGATATAACAATCTCATGCGTTCATAAATATAGAACCGAAAACTAAAAAGTCCCAAATAGGTGATATGTAGAAAGGTCACGACCCTCCCCACGTGCCACCATAAACTTACCCATAGGTAACGCCAAAGCCTTCTTCGATAATATATCAGCATCACAATTGTTCTCCCTGTATATGTGTTGTATGCTGATATCCACAAATTGTCCTTTCAGGAGCAGAATGCGTTCCTTCCATGTGTCAAGTAAAACCGCATCCAAATGATAATTGCCTTTAAACCACTCCACAGTGACTAGGGAGTCACCAGCAATCTGAATATCATCGATGCCCAAAGTACGAGTATAATGAAGAATACTCCATAATGCCAATAATTCCGCCCGGGTGTTTGTGCCCATACCACAGTTCCACATCAAATTGAATCTGCCCAGTTGTGGCGAGATAAGTATCGCCCCAACACCACACTTAGTTCCACCTGCCTGTGAGGCCCCATCAAAATATCCAATAGCCCTATCATGAAGAAAATTTGGTTGTTGAATGATACGAGGCTGTCTCCGCTTTAAACAAATGGGCCCCTCATCCCATATATACTGTAACTTATTAACAATCAGTAGTGGAGAAGAAGATGTATGTCTGAAGATATAGTGGTTCCGCGCCAGCCATAAGAGTCTACACACATGAAATGGGATGGAACGCAATGATTGTTCTCCCGTCAACCAGGATTCAAATGCCTCAACAATAGACCGGCCCTGCCAAATATAATCAGTATGATATAAATTACCAATGAGTTTACATACCTGCACAGTGAATGGGCATTTAATCATCATGTGTGTAATACTTTCCCCCGCCTCAAAACACAGCGAGCAAATACCAGGTCCCTCGAACCCCCACCGCTGTAATCTATCCCAGGTAAGGATACGTTCAGCCAATAATAACCATGAGAATAATACCGTCTTTAGAGGTATTTTCCATCTCCACACCGCCTTAAACCAAACAGGAATACATTCCAGGAATGTAGGATTGACAGTAGTTAAATAGGCCAGAGACGCAATAATATTGCCAGTCTTCGTGTTCTTACTCCATATGAGAGTATCCTTACACAGCTGCATCCTAATGCCCGAGTTACGGAGCCGGTATATATAATAATTCCATTCCTCTGCCATAGTACCAGTAAGATTTAGTTCTTCCGCATCTTTCCAAATCGAGAATAATTCACCATCAGTATCCCTAGCTGCCTGGGCCAAATAAAATATCCGTTGATCCAGTAATGTGGACAATAGTGAATCCGACAGCCTGTATGCTCCATGTAAACCCAAAATAGGATCACGACCGATCCTAATGCTCCAGCCATCCCCCGGACGCCACGCCAACCACAACTTAAGTATAGGCATAGCCTGCATAAGTGCCCTCCATATATTTGAAATGTTCCTCATATCATACACAGATAATCTGAGCCACTCGGATATCGGCCAGCCGCCTAAATACTTAGCATAGATCAACCTCTGCCATAGACCAGGGAAAAAAATACCACGCCACAAATTTTTAGCCAATAGTGACCGACCAAAAGCCCCAAGATCCTTTAAACCCCAT